>SJYO01037955.1:30978186-31565886 GCA_006410555.1 Capra ibex
ACAAAGACCTTACACAAATCTTTACCTCACGGGGAATAATGGTGATAAGATGTTTACTCCTTTGATTCCCAATCACTCCTCTCTACTCTACGGGTCATGAGCATCGGTCACTCTACGGCTCTACCCTGATCTCTCATCCTTCTTCTTTCCGGATCTTACTACGACGTTTTGCATCTCCTACGTCCCGACCGAGGAGCTCGTGAGACCCCTGAAATCTCAAATCAACAACGTCCTGAAACGTGAAACAAAGTCTGTGGTCTCCATCGATCTGAGGACTCGAAACATCTAAAAACTACCTTTAAGTCCTTCGACGGGGCTTTCCGAAGTCCGGTAGGATTATTCGTTCTACGACTTCGTCTTCACTATGGTTTTCTACCATGGTGACCGCAACTAGTGAGTCTTCCTTCGACCTGACTTGTAACGGGACCCGAGTCCCCTCCTCCAGAACATGGGATGTAATCGGGACGGTTCCAGAACACCTGGGTCTTCATCCTTTTTCAGGAAGACCAAGGTACGGACCCTGATGGAGCAGGAGTGGACTCAGGTCGGATCAACGACTCCGTAAGTCTCTCTGAGGACCGTCGTTGTGACCAAGTTCAACCTCAGAGGTTCCTTGTATGGGGCTCGGAGACTTGTTACGTGAGTCCAGCTAACTTCTTACGAAGTCCTTATCGAGGTCAACCCCCACCACTCCCCTCAGTCTAACTCGTTTCTCTCTTCAACTCGACACTGTTTCCGGAGTCGACCAGGATGTCTCTAGAGATCTCGTCTCTAGGGAAAGTGTTCCTTCTCCCTTGTGACCGTAGACCGTCCTGACTCATCGGGACTCGTCGAGACGACCACGAGTTCGTACAGGGACGGTTTACGAAGTAGGTTCTAGAGGTGGGACCCCGAAGCTTCCACGGGGCCCACCCACCGTCGTCGGCACTCTTTGTCTGTGACAGTCTTCCTTTGTGGGGACACCATAGTTTCAACCAGTTCCAGACTCAGTACCCAAAACTTTTAGACCACTAAGGGGTCCGTTTTCTACACGTAGTCTGGACTACTGTCTTGTGCGGGTCCTAGACGTAGGAGACCCTCTCATTGTGGGTCTTAGTCCTACGAGTCCGCAGGAACTGATACACCCTGTCAGGACCGGTTCTACACCGGAGATCCGACGAAGTCCAAAGCACCTCGGAGAGAGAGTCGGGTGAGGTGAACCGGACTGTGTCAAATCGGGACTTGTCGTGTGCTATAACATAACAGGGACTTGGCTTACTGACCCTAGCACAGGAGTAGACATTTGAGGCATAATGGACTCCCCGTGGATTGTGAGGAATCTCTGCCTAAAGTCTGAGGAAAGTCAAGTCAAGTCAAGTCAGTGAGTCAGCACAGGCTGAGAAACGCTGGGGTACTTAGCGTCGTGCGGTCCGGAGGGACAGGTAGTGGTTGAGGGTCTCAAGTGAGTCTGAGTGCCGGTAGAGTAGGAGACAGCCGGGGAAGAGAAGGACGGGGGTTAAGGAGGGTCGTAGTCTCACAAAAGGTTACTCAGTTGAGAAGCGTACTCGACCGGTTTCATGACCTCAAAGTCGAAATCGTAGTAAGAAAGGTTTCTTTAGGGTCCCGACTAGAGGAAGTCTTACCGGACCAACCTAGAGGAACGTCAGGTTCCCTGAGAGTTCTCAGAAGAGGTTGTGGTGTCAAGTTTTCGTAGTTAAGAAGTCGTGAGTCGTCTGAAAGATAAAGGTACAGGGGAGGGAGGGAGGGTGTGT
Organism: Capra ibex; assembly: GCA_006410555.1. Lineage (NCBI taxonomy): Eukaryota > Metazoa > Chordata > Mammalia > Artiodactyla > Bovidae > Capra > Capra ibex. The sequence goes on from SJYO01037955.1 coordinate 30,979,938, forward strand.
CCCGTCGATAATGCTCAACCTTCCTTTGTCTATGACAAAAGAGAGTCGTCTCACTACCCTTCTATTCGTGTCTTGAGGGTGGAGAGAAGACTCTTCCTCGATGATCTTCGTCTCCTTACCTCCCCGGACACCGAACAAACACCACCCTCTCCGACCCGAATCAGTCGTACAGGACAGCCGGTCAGGGACCCCTGACCCCGTCTTGATTCCTGGTCGTAATGAGAGACCCGACGTATTTAGGTGAAAGGACAGTACACTTAGTGTGTTGGGGTACTCCATCCCTACTAATATAAAAGATAATGTCCACTCATTTTACTCCGTACCCGAGGGGTCCACCGCGATCACTATTTCTTGGACGGAGGGTTACGTCATCTGTATTCTCTGCACCCAACCTAGGGACCCAGTCCTTCTAGGGGACCTCCTCCCATACCGTTGGGTGAGGTCTTAAGAACGGACCTCTTAGGGTACCTGTCTCCTCGGACCGGTCGATATCAGCTATCCCAGCATTCCTCAGTCTGGACTGACTTCACCGAATCGTGTGTTTCACTCCGTGTCTCTTGAAATCCAATACGTCGACCACTCCCCACTTCGACCCCAACCGCGTACCGGGGTCAGGACACGAGTTTCGGTGTCGGTACGTGACCCACAGTCCTGAAGACAGTTCACTGGACTACCTCGTGGTCCAGTCAGGGACCCGACAACCACCTCGATGGTCGTATCTCCGTCGTTCCCGTCACCTTCCTTCCGCGGTTTCCTGCTTGAGGAATCACTTTGGTCAAATACTTTCCTTGTGTTAAACTTTCCCTTATTCTGTTTTGTCGAATTAAGAAAAAATGGGAGGAACCCTTTGAGTAACACACAGGGAATAGGAGCTTCTTCAGAGTACGTCATGAACAACGAAAAGGTTTTTTAAAATCTAATATTTTTCACTTTAGATGACATTATCAATTTGATTTAAAGTGAATCAAATCTTACGGGAGAAAGGGGACCGTATAAAAGAGTGTCAAGACCTCCAATACTCAGGGTCTGGTTCAATGGTCGTCTAGACGAGGACCAATCCGAGAGAAAGACTAAATGTCTGTCGGTGGAAGAGGGACTTAGAGTGCATCGTCTCTCTCTCCCTCGTGCGACCACAGAGAAGGAAAATTTTCCGTGAGTAGGATAGTTCCCCGGGGCTAAAGGACTGGAGAAGACTTGGATCAATGGAGGACTTCCAGGGTGGAGGTTTATAGCAATGTAACCCCCAATTCCGTAGTCGTAAACTCAGACTCTCCCTTGAGTCTCTAAATCAGGTATTGTTATTAGATGACTGAGTAACCTTTTCTGGGACTACGACCCTTTCTATCTTCCGTCCTCCTCTTCCCCTGGTGTCTCCTACTCTACCAACCTACTGTAGTGACTGAGTTTCCTGTACTCAAACTCGTTCGAAACCGTTAACCACTACCTGTCCCTTCGGACCGCACGACGTCAAGTACCCCAGCGTTTCTCAGCCTGTGCTGACTTGTTGTCTTGACTTGATTAATCCACACACACACACACACACACACGCGCACGCACGTACGATTCAGGGAAGTCAGCACAGACTGAGAAACGCTGAAGTACCTGACATCGGACGGTCCGTAGAGACAGGTACCCTAAAAGGTCCGTTCTTATGACCTCACCCAACGGTACCAGACGAAATCAGTCCCCTAGAAAGACTGGGTTCCTAACTTGGGTAAAGAGTACAGAGGACGCGACCATCCGTCCAAGAAATGGTGACCACGGTGGACCCTTCGGGATAAAATATTCTATTTTTTAACTTTCAATCAGTGAGTCAACACAGACTGAGAAAAGGTGGGGTACCTGACATATTAGGTACTTAAGAGGTCCGGTCTTATGACCTCACCCATCGGCAAGGCAAGAGGTCTCCTAGAAGGGTTGGGTCCTTAGTGTGGTCCCAGAGGACGTAACGTCCGTCTAAGAAATGGTTGACTCGATAGTCCCTTCGGGGATAATATTCTATCGACAATTGTTTACACTCTTCCTGTCGTCGTGATCTTTACCTCCAAATAAGTCTTTAGTAGAAAAAAACCGTCTCCCACGTCTCCCTCCCTCCGACCGTCACCCCTAAACTCCTTTTTCCTATGTTTCTCCTTGGACTATGGTATGGGAGTAGGTTCCGAAAAGACGAGGACTAAAGAAGTAAAGACTTATAGGTGATAATTTGACAAACGAGGCTGTACTTTAGAAAACACGGTGGGAGCGGTATAGGGTCCCTCTCCTGGGAACAATTCCGAACTAGTCGTACCGTCGAGAACAAAGGGTCCAATCGACTCGGTGGTCTTCGAGGACCCCATCCCCGACAATAACAAGTCGGTGATTCATCACAGACTGAGAAACGCTAGGGTACCTGATATCGTGGGGTCCGAAGGGACAGGAAGTGGTAGAGGTCCTCATCCTCACCCTGAGTAAATTTACAGTTGAGATCAGGTTGAGGAGAGGGATACAGACCCAGTTCAAAGTGTCAAAGTCGTAGAAGTCGACCTTACTGACTTTTGTACTGGGTTGACTGTGAGGACTAGCGGTAGAGTACGGGACCGTTCGAATCAAGATGTCGATTTCATTAGACATAAAAAGTCCCAGGGTTGTCCTTCATCTCAGGGTGGGACAACCAAGTTGTCTTCCTGAATAATAAAAAAAAGTCTCCTTTCAACTCGACGGATTGCTTAGGTTTTTCCTAACATGTACCTGTTCCCCCATCTTTATAACTTTACATGCCTATTGTAAAAGGTGTTAGTCACGACTAAAGTACTGAAACGTCTGTTTTCAGAGGAAGGTACCTAAAGACTTTTATGCCGTTTGAAGACCTACAAAAAAAAGAGCAACTGTACAAGAATCATAAAAGGAAAGATAAAATCTTTGATCTTTCTGAGTCTGTAAACAACAACGACAATAAATCAGAGTTTCAGTACAGACTAAGAAACTCTGTGGTGCTTGACTTCGGACAGTCCGAGGAGACAGGTACCCTAAGAGGTCCGTTCTTATGACCTCACCCAACGGTAAAGGAAGAGGTTTGTCTTCGTGAAATCACTTCCTTCATAAATGTCTTCACCTGAGTCCCGAGACCCGTGTGGTCTCCTCAACTCCTGTGCCTCTAATCGTACAGATCCGAATTTCCCTCTTTTTTATTTCTCCCCTCCGGGCCTTCGACATCTCTTCTCTCACCGGGACGTCTTTGGCTCAAACCGTACGGATCGTTTACGAAAACACAGGAACAGTGAAGGGGAGTCGAAGGGACACCGAAGTCGTCGTCGACGCCAGAGCAGGACTGTCGAAACGTGGTCCTCCCTCCGTTCACAGGAAGACTAAATAAAGATTCCGGACAGAATTTCGACGTGGACGAACCGAACGACCCTTCACGTCGACCTCTCGAGCCCCACGACTACGGGACCCCTGTGGGTCGTTAGACCCACCCCGTACTCTCGGAGATAGGAGACCGTCTTTAGGGTCTCCGTAAGACATAGAAGAGTCTCCAGGGGTGTCTTCGTAACGCCAATGAGGGTCGTCAGTAAAGTTAATGTGAGAGGCAAACAAATAGAGAGAGGGGTCAGACTGGGAGGGACAAAGAAGTCAGGACCTTAGAAGAAGGTTTATTTAAAGGCTTTGGGTTCAGGAACGGAGTCCGAGACGAACGCATTCTCGGGTAGGTTCTACACCTCCCAGTGTCGGTGCCTGGTCTTCTCGATAGGAATTAGTTCCTCGTGAAGTCCTTCTTTGTGGGTTTGAGACTTTAATTTTCTGTGAACGAGGAACTTTCTTTTCGATACTGTTTGGATCTGTCGTATAATCTTTCGTCTTTGTAGTGAAACGACTGTTTCAAGGTATATCAGTTTCGATACCAAAAAGGTCAACAACATATACCTACACTTTCAACCTTGTATTTCTTTGACTCGGGACTTCTTGACTACGAAAACTTAACATAACGACCTATTCAACTTTCAGGGAACCTGTTATTCCTCTAGTTTGGTCAGTTAGGATTTCCTTTAGTCAGGACTTATGAGTGACCTTCCTGACTACGACTTCAACTTCGAGGCTACGAAACCGGTGGACTACGCTTCTCGACTGAGTAACTTTCTGAGACTACGACCCTTTCTAACTCCCGTCTTCCTCTTCCCCCACTGTCTCCTACTATACCAACGTATCGTAGTGTGTGAGTCACCTGTACTGAAACTCGTCAGGTACTCCAACGTTTCTCAACCTGTGCTGAATCACTGACTTTTTGTTACTGTTGGGTGGGAGACAGAAAAGATGTCTGAGGACGATAACGGAGGAGAATCGAGGTCGTCGTTCTTTCGTCGTTTGTTCCCTCGGACCTGAACGTTAAAGCCCCCAATCGGAAGGTCCTGTGTCGTCCAGTCCCTTTCCTTCTTTTACCTAGACCACCTCTTTCGTCTCTTATTAGTCGTCATAGAATAAAATAAATTTTATAAATAATTAAACATAAATAAATAAACCGACACGATCCAGAACCCACGTCGTGTACCTCATATCAAGGGACTGGTCCCTAGTTTGGACCCGGGGGACGTAACCTTCGTTCCTTAGAACCGACGACCTGGTAGCCCGTTCAGGGAATCATCTAAAAAAATTTCGTATTTGTCGAACAGTACAATAAGGAAATGATTACTACTATTACTATTATTATTATTGTTATTACCCTTACTTACCGTAACAAATTCCGGAGGACACGATACCTAAAACGTAACTACTACAATAAGTTAGATGTGTTGACGAGTTACTCCAAGTCAAGTCAAGTCAAGTCAAGTCAGCGAGTCAGCACAGGCTGAGAAACGCTAGGGTACTTAGCGTCGTGTGGTCCGGAGGGACAGGTAGTGGTTGAGGGCCTCAAGTGAGTCTGAGTGCAGGTAGCTCAGTCACTACGGTAGGTCGGTAGAGTAGGACCCAGCAGGGGAAGAGGAGGACGGGGGTTAGGGAGGGTCGTAGTCTCAGAAAAGGTTACTCAGTTGAGAAGTGTACTCCACCGGTTTCATGACCTCAAAGTCGAAATCGTAGTAAGGAAGGTTTCTTTAGGGACCCAACTAGAGGAAGTCTTACCTGACCAACCTAAAGGAACGTCAAGTTCCCTGGGAGTTCTCAGAAGAGGTTGTGGTGTCAAATTTTCGTAGTTAAGAAGTCACGAGTCGGAAGAAGTGTCAGGTTGAGAGTGTAGGTATGTACTGGTGTCCTTTTTGGTATCGAAACTGATCCGCCTGGAATCAGCCGTTTCATTACAGAGACGAAAACTTATACGATAGATCCAACCAGTATTGAAAAGAATGTTCCTCATTCGTAGAAAATTAAAGTACCGACGTCAGTGGTAGACGTCACTAAAACCTCGGGGGGTTTTATTTCAGACTGTGACAGAGATGACAAAGGGGTAGATAAAGGGTACCTCACTACCCTGGTCTACGGTACTAGAAACAAAAGACTTACAACTCGAAATTCGGTTGAAAAAGTAAGAGGAGAAAGTAAAAGTAGTTCTCCGAAAATCAAGAAGAAGTGAAAGACGGTATTCCCACCACAATAGACGTATAGACTCCACTAACTATAAAGAGGGCCGTTAGAACGAAGGTCGAACACGAAAAGGTCAGGTCGCAAAGAGTACTACATGAGACGTATCTTCAATTTATTCGTCCCACTGTTATATGTCGGAACTGCATGAGGAAAAGGATAAACCTTTGTCAGACAACAAGGTACAGGTCAAGATTGACAACGAAGGACTGGACGTATGTCTAAAGAGTTCTCCGTCCAATCCACCAGACCATCAGGGTAGAGAAAGTCTTAAAAGGTGTCAAATAACACTAGGTGTGTCAGTTTCCGAAACCGTATCAGTTATTTCGTCTTTATCTACAAAAAGACCTTGAGAGAACGAAAAAGGTACTAGGTCGCCTACTACCGTTAAACTAGAGACCAAGGAGACGGAAAAGATTTTGGTCGAACTTGTAGTACCCCAAGTACCAAGTGCATAACGACTTCAGACCGAACCTCTTAAAACTCGTAATGAAATGATCACACACTCTACTCACGTTAACACACCATCAAACTCGTAAGAAACCGTAACGGAAAGAAACCTTAACCTTACTTTTGACTGTAAAAGGTCAGGACACCGGTGACGACTCAAAAGGTTTGAACGACCGTATAACTCACGTCGTGAAAGTGTCGTAGTCGATCCTTATAATATTAAGAGTAAAGTGTCATTCTTTCGACTACGGACCACGTCAGTTAGTTAAGTAGATTCCAGTACGGTGATCCTGTTCGTGTGGTCCCGTCAGACTAAACTGAGGTGTTGGAAGTGTCAATTCAAATTCAAGGAATCACATATCAACCCGGAGATACAAATCGGAACACTGAGTTTAAGAAGTCCGATGATGTTCATCTGGTTAGGATTCGGTAAGGTGCACTGGTCTACAAAGGAGGTACACTGGACTGAGTAGGTACGGGGAACAATCGGACGAAGTCACCCGGAGGTTCAGAGTCGTTCAGAGTCGAATTCCTGGTGGAGGACGACCTACGAAAGTAGGGACGGTGGGTGGGGGTGGAGACCAGGGGTATGTGGGTAGATGGAAGAGACCCGAAGGTACCGAGAGTCCTGGGTCAGGTCCACTATAAGTGTCCTGACTTGTCTCTAAACTGAACAACCAAACAGAGAGGGTGGTGGCACTCGAGAACTTTGTTGACGTAGACCTAAACAAAAATAAAGATAGGTGTCATGGGTCGTGTCTTGGATCGTACAACATTCATAAATCGTTTGTAACCAATTTTTTTTTTTTTCCCGTCTCTTCTCGCGGTCCAGACCTCGGACCTCGTAACGGTCTTTCTGTCGAACTAATCCCTCAGGGTTGAGACCCGTCAACCCTCTCGTGAACCCTTTTGGTTCTACCAACGTTCGTGTTTTCATGGGAAAGGAATTCCCCACCACCCTACTTAACCCTCTGACCATAACTGTATATGTGTGGTGACACATAATTTATCTATTGATAACTACGACTGCAAGGTTATTAAACCGGTGAACTATGTTTCTCGAGTTAGTGACCTTTTCTGTGACTACGACATATTCTAACTCCCGTCCTCCTCTTCCCTTACTGTCTCCTACTCAACCAACCTACCGGAGTGACTGAATTACCTGTACTCGAACTCGTTGGAGGCCCTATATCCTTCGGACCACACGACGTCAGGAACCCCAGTGTTTCTTAACCTGTATTGAATCGTTGACTTGTTGTTGTTGTTTTACACTGAGAAGACATATCGTGATCCCTTTTATTTTCTTCCATGTTAGATAAACATCCTACCCCAGTGTCTAAACCTGTACTGACTCGTTGACTTGACTTGACTTGATTTGGAATTTTTACGTAAGGTAATTTTTCTTTACTATGTTTACTTGAATGTTTTGTCTTTGTTAGGTCAGAACAGGCTAAGAAACCCTGGGGTACTTGACATATTAAGAACTTTAAAGGTCCGGTCTTATGACCTCACCCATCGACGAGAGAAGAGGTCCCTTAGAAGGGTTGGGTCCCTACCTTGGGTCCCGAGGGTGTAACGTCCACCTAAGACTTGGTCGACTCGGTGGTCCCTTCAGGGAAGTGTCTGAATCTCTTCCTTAAATATTAATCCCCCTCCTCCCAGCTCCTACCCCCCTTCCCTATAAATCCCTCAAACCTTACCTGTACATGTATAACGATATAAATTTTATCTATCGGTTGTTCCCGGATGATATGTCGTATACTTTGAGACGAGTCACTATACACCGTCGGACTTACTCTCCTCAAACGTCCTCTTATCTATGTACATATACGTACCAACTCAGGAAAACGACAAGAGGACTTTGATAGTGGTGTAACAATTAACTGGTATGGAACTATGTTTTATTTTTTGACTTAAGTAATCCACGTCTGCTTATGAGAAACTAAGGTGAATATACCCTATGTGTTTATCAGTTTAAGTATATCAGTCTTTCATGTCGTCATCTACAGTCCCAGACCCCCACCCCTCCACCTTCTCCAGCCCTCACCTCAACCAAATCCCCCAACCCCCCACCCTCACCCTCCTCACCCTTCCCCCATACCCCTCAGTCACAAATTACCCTTGTCTCAAAGTCAAACCCTCTACTTACTACCACTCTCAACGTGTCGTTACACTTACATGAATTCCGGCCACTTAATATGTCAATCTCTACCAACTTTATCATACAAAAGATAATACACTGATAAGTCAAGTCAAGTCAAGTCAGCGAGTCAGTACAGACTGAGAAACGCTGGGGTACTTGGTGTCTTACGGTCCGGAGGGACAGGTAGTGGTTGAGGGTCTCAGGTGGGTTTGGGTACAGGTAACTCAGTCACTACGGTAGGTTGATAGAATAGGAGACAGTAGGGGAAGAGGAGGACGGGAGTTAGAAAAGGGTGTAGTCCCAGAAAAAGTCACTTAGTCGAGAAACGTAGTCCACCGGTTTCATAACCTCAAAGTGGAAGTTGTAGTCAGGAAGGTCACTTGTGGGTCCTGACTAGAGGAAATCCTACCTGACCGACCTAGAGGAACGTCAGGTTCCCTGAGAGTTCTCAGAAGAGGTTGTGGTGTCAAGTTTTCGTAGTTAAGAAGTCACGAACGAGTGGAAAGAAATATCAGGTTGAGAATGCAGATATGTACTGGTGACCTTTTTGGTGATCGGAACTGATCTGCCTGGAAACAACTGTTTCATTACAGAGACGAAAAGTTATACGATAGATCCGACCGGTATTGAAAGGAAGGTTCCTCATTCGCAGAAAATTAAAGTGCCGATGTTAGTGGTAGACGTCACTAAAACCTCGGATAATGGTCTTATTTAAAAAAAGAAAATTTAGAGTGAAAGGAAAAGTGTCTTACAGCTCTAAAACTGGGTGTGGGGGACAACGACGTGACCCTAGCTTAGGACGTCCCGTCCCTAACACATCACCTGTGTCCCGAACCGAAAACGGTAGACGTACCACCACACTTCGGGAAGAAACCCCGTAACCGTACTTCCAGTTACCCTTATGCGACTACTTTCGAAAAGGACCTCCAGAGTCGTGAGTCCCGAAAGTTCTACAGTTATTACGTGTCCCCGTTGCGAAGGACCTCTTCCCTCCCGGGGGACTCTCGACATGAGTGAGTGAGGTGTCAAGAGTGTGAAAGTTCGCTACGAAGTTCGGTAAATCCCCAAATTTAAAAAAATTACTTTTATATATATTCTAAGTTCGGAAGTGTCCCAAAGGGATCTTCGACGACAGAGGATAGTGTCAAATAAACGAAAGTGGTGGGGTATGCATGGATAAAAATTGAATCACTCACTCACTCACTTCAGCGAGTCAACACAGGCTGAGAAACGCTGGGGTACTTGACATCGGATGGTCCGAGGAGGTAGGTACCCTAAAAGGTCCGTTCTCATGACCTCACCCAACGGTAAAGGAAGAGGTCCTCTAGAAGGACTGGGTCTCTAACTTGGGTCCGGAGGGCCTAACATCTGTCTACGAAATGGTAGACTCGGTGGTCCCTACAGGAGTGGAAAAATTCAATTTCCACTTACTTTTAGATAAAAAGAAAGTCAGAATTTTCCAAAGGTACGGGAAACGGTAAAACTATGGGGTTTCCACACGTTTTAACCTAAAGTACGGGAGACAACTTCTGAGATTAAAGTGAACTCACAAGTACATTTCGTAACTCGATTGAAAGGAGACCAAGGGTAAGCTTTCTTTGACACAAGGTACCAACTCTACGTTCGAAGAGGGAGGTCGGTGGGTCCTTAGTCACGTCCCACAATAACGAAGACGGAGAGAAACCGAAACGATTCAGGGGACCTTTAGTAGTTCCCGTAAAAGAGAAAAAAGTAAACTGAAACCTTCTACTCGATCGGTCTCTCCCATCCTTTCAACGAGTCCCATGATATTGGTCATGTATTAGTCCGACCCCGACCTTCGGTCAAGAAAGTTAAGGAGTAGATAACAAAGACGGTAAGGAGTAAATTAAAGAGTAAGGTAACATGACAGTGGGTGTCTGGAGACTACTGTTTACTAAGGACAATACTTGATTTAACACAAGGGGGGTTTAACAATACAACTTCAAGGTCGGGATCATGGAGTCGTATACTGACATAAACCTCCGTCAGAAATTTCTCCATCAATTCCATTTTATTCCAATAATGTTACACGGGATTAGGTTATACTGACTACGGGAGTATTCTTCTCCTTTGAACCTGTGTCTATGTGTGTCTTCCTTCTGGTGTCCTTCTATGTCCCTCTGCTACCGGTAGACACTCAACTTCTCTCTCCGGAGTCTACTTTAGTGCCGACGATTTGCGGTACTAGGACTTGAAGATCGAAGGCCTTGACACCCTTTTACTTAAAGACAACAAATTCGGTGAGTCGGACGTCCTGAAGTAATACCGTCGAGATCGTTTTATTATATTAAGGAATATTTTTTAATTAACTCCCTGAACGAAATACCAGGTTCCCAATTCTGAGAACCGAAGGTTACGTCTCTCGTACCCAAGTTAGGAACCAGTCCCTCGATTTTAGGGTGTACGGTGTTCTACTTTATTTTTTTCTTTTTATTAATTTTTTGTTTTGTTTTACTTAACTCCCCTTTTGTTCCTTTTTGTTTTTTGTTTCTATTTTTTGAAGTGGAGAAAGGTAGAAGATAGTAATCAGGATGGGTACCTCAATTGTTTATTTATTTTAATTTTACTATGTAAAGAAACTAAAGTTTCGTTTAAAGAAGATATACACCTTATTCATATAATCCTATGTTTTTTCCTTGTCTTTAAACCATGTCACTTATGGAAAAAAAAAAAAATTGAAAGTAAACCCGACCCTTAATTGTTGATCATTAAAAAGTCGTAGGGATTGAGATCTATAAAAAACTAATAATATCCGTTCGACTGAACGAAGACATCATTTTTATGACAACATAATTGATGGTACATCCTTTGATGGAGGAGTAGGATTTGTTTCTTTATCAGTGAGAGACGAAGGAGACTTTTGTACTCGAAGTCGACACGCCTATTACAAGGTTTCGAAAAGATTGACAGAGTTCGGACTGATGAAACCTTTCTTTGGGCTTTCAAAGAACAGTTTTCTTGCGTTTTCATTTTCGTACGACAAAAATTGTGTTCTTCCTTCTACTTCAATTAACTCTTTAGAGAGGAGGGTCCTTACCCTTCAAAGACCCGTTCGCAGGTTCGTGTCGTCACGGGCACTGGTCACAACCAAATAAAAGTCTCTATAATGTCCAGTCTTAAAGGTACAAACACAATACAAGAAACAGAAGTAATGTAAGTAATGTCAAGTAAGGTTGTCCACTCTCGTGGAGTCCCTGACGATTCCTCTCCCCCCTCGTTAAAGTCTAAATACTGTTGATCGAGTGTATTTCGTAGACCTGATCTTCTACTGTAGTCACTCGACAATCGTACTTCTCAAATGTTTTAGGACTTTTGCCAGAACTCGAGGTCTCTTTTTACTTAGGTTACGTGTTCAGTAACGATGGAGAGTGTAAGTAAAAGGGGAAGGAAGGAAGAGAGAGAAGAAGAGACCCGAAGATCCTTCTCACACGACGACGACGATTCAGTGAAGTCAGCACAGGCTGAGACCCGTTGGGGTCTCTACCGTCGGGCGGTCCGAAGGGGTAGGGACCCTAAGAGGTCCGTTCTTGTGAGCTCACCCAACGGTAAAGGAAGAGGTTACGTACTTTTACTTTTCACTTTCACTTCAACGAGTCAGCACAGGTTGAGAATCGCTGGGGTACGTGACGTCGGGTGGACCGAGGAGGCAGGTACCCTAAAAGGTCCGTTCTCGTGACCTCACCCAACGGTAACATCCACTGGGTTTTCTCCTGTGGATTGTAAAATTGGTCTCTGTAACCTAGACTTCGGAACCCACGCACACCGAGACCATCTGTAGGTGGTCCGTTCCGACTACCTTTCGACCCTTGTACACAGTCCCCTCTCTTGCTTCTCCCTACCAACCCTGGATCGACGCGTACCAGACGAGCGACGGTCCGACCGTCGACCCTACCGCACCTTCCACCGGTAGCGAGGGAGGTTACGGAATCTCCGACGGAGGTCCGGAGTGCAAACCACCCCTGATCCGACAAGAACTCAGGACCGAGAAAGAAGGACCCTGAGACCCAGAGGAGTTTCTTCTTGTCCACGGTTTCGTCTGTCTGCACACCTGTGCTACGTGTCCTCATCTCACCTATTGGGTATCTCTGGGGACGTTGACAGGAAACCCGAAAGGAAAGGTGAGGGAGTAAAAAAAAAGAAAAGACCAGAGAGTCTACGTAACGACCAGGTATTCAGGTCGGTCTCTAAATCTCAGTCGAGTCTCTAAAGAACTGACTCCCCAGACCCCTCACCCCGTCAGTAAAGTAGAGAGACTCGGGATTGAAGTCTTGGATCTTTCCCTCTCTTGGTATAGAACTGACGAAATATTCTGAAAAAAATCCTTATTTGACTCTATCGTATAAACTTTCGTCATTCTACATAAATTTACAAAACATGCGACTTTTCACAACGTCTTCAAATAAATAACCTAAACACACACCCACATCACACAAGTCAGTGAGTCAGTACAGGCTAAGAAACGTTGGGGTAAGCTAACATCGGTTGGTTCAATGTTAAGGAGACAGGTACCTTAAAGGTCCGTTCTTATGATCTCACCCAACGGTAAAGGAGAAGGTCTGTAAGAGTTGGGTCGCTACCTTGGACACAGAGGACGTAACCGTTCGTTTAAGAATGGGGACTCGGTGTCCCCTTCGGGTAATAACCTGAACTTAAGAGTTTAGACACAAGTAAAGACGGACACGGTCGGAAATCGTAAAACAACAAACTGGATCGTAAGTGTCTGAAGAGTTCTATACCCGGTCGTACAGGATCAGACGTACCTCTTACGGGTCACGGACTCTACGACAGGAATTCCTTAGTATCAAAACTCTCACTTAATCGCGAAGAGTTTTATCAAAACCCCTTTTGAATAGAACTCCCATTCTGTCTACTAATGGTAGTTACGTGTGTCAAATAAATCGACACGATACTTCAGTGTCTCGAGAGAAAAAGAAACTCTTAAGAGTTTTGGTAATTGTCCGATTTAACGAGGTTGATTCCTCCCTCTAAATCAGAAGTCAAAGAGTTTTAATAAACTGGTCAACCCTGAAGGGACCACCAGTTCACTAACTCTTAGGTGGGACGTTACGTCCTCTGTACTCAAGTTAGGGACTAGTCCCTTGATTCAAGGGTGTACGGTGTCCCGTTGATTCGGACTCACAATGACTCCGACGTGTGAGACCTCGGGGACGTGGGATTACTTTCCAGGGTGTACTACGCTACTTGTGGAGTATACAGACTTAATTCTGGGCTACGTCGGTTTATTTACTTATAAATTTTTTATTAAAATGATCGTTTTGGTACGTACGGAAAAAGGTAATCCTTATGGAAATTTTTAAAGATACCACCATTTGTATTCGGAAACGTAAACTAAAAAACAAACAAATAATCTAGTGGAGAATTCACTCTCGTGACTCTCGCCATTGGGTTACATACTTTATCTCTAATAAACTACCTTCCCCGTCAAACAATACTTCATCCTCGACCATTCAATGGTCCGGACGGACTGAGACACTTTTGGGTCCTGGGAACTCTCGACCCCTCCCCGAGACACCCGGGTCTGACCTTCACACCCCCTTTCTTTTCCGGGTCTCGTCACTAAAGGAATATGATAAAGTAAATAAAGTGAGTTGTTGAAAGACTTCTTCTGTCATGACAGTAGAACGAAAGTCCTCCCTTTACCTCCGACTTTCCGTATACAATCAACGGGTGTCAATGTGTCAAACAGTCACCACCTTAGTCCTAAGTTTAAGTTCAGTCGGACGAGATTTCGGGTAAAAAGTAGGTGTCATTCTAGGTTTGCCAGGTTCTTTACCTTTCCACTTTTTCTGTTCGGAACGAGTGGTATACTTATACGTCGTTATTAGAGTCTATTTTGACAACACCAGTAACTTTCAGTATCAGTTTAAGTCTTTTATATCCGGAGGTTCAAGGAGAAACCCCCCTTTTTTTGGAGAATGAGACCGTACACATCAAATCTGGGTCCCTTTCAACGTTCCCTAGACCCACCTCAACCCGAGGTACTTTTGGTAATGGAAACACCAATTTCTAAATAATTCACTAGTGTAACACGACCCGTACATTTGTCTGAACTGGGAACGGGAATCCCTCGGGTCTCATTTATCCGTTCTAAATATCGGTCTTACGAAGTGTCGTCTGATCTACACAATTTTTGTATGTGCAAGGTCCTAGGATGGGTCGTCGCGACTTTTTACACTGGACCTTCCTTTGGACTCTACGGCCTTCGACCTTCAACAGGTGTATTGGAAACGTCAGAGTAGAGGGACACTCTCAATTCCACTTAATGAAAGTGATCGACACACTCAATTCCATGTAAGGATTGAAGAGATTCGGGGTCGAAGGAAAAGGTTGGTTACTCCTACTACTATGAACGGAGTATCCTAATTCACACACCCGAGACGTACGTGCGAGTCAGCTAGTCAGTACAGGTTCAGAAACGCTGGGGTTCCTGACATCGAGTGGTCCGTGGAGGCAGGTCCGTTCTTATGACGTCACCCGACGGTAAAGGAGGACGTCCCCTAGAAGGACTGGGTCCCTAGCTTGGACGTCAAGGACATAACCGTCCTCCCGAGAAATGGTGTCACGGTGGGTCCTTCGAGTCCTAATTGACCTCACAATTAATTTATTACACTCGTTTTACGGTCCGTGTGTCGTCTACGAGCTATTTACTATCGATACAAAAAATTTCAAAGGGTAAACAGGTACCCTATTGCAAGTTCGAGACGAGGGACCATGAATTCTGAAAGTCGTGGACGAATCGAGAGGTCCGAAATGGAACCGAGGGAAGGTAAGTGATAGGTCGGTTATAGGTCCCCGTAAATAAAGGACTACTGAGCAATTTGGGAAGGGAGGAAAACTTCAAATCGTGTTAAGAGTCTCATACTCTCATACAGATACCTTAGAACTCCCCGCTCCGAGAGGCTCCGTGAAAGTCTCCCAGAACTCCAGTTTTAATAGTAGTATTATTATGATTCTACCCTTAAGGGACCGTCAGGTTCCCAATCCTGAGTCGTGAAAGTGACAACACTTGGTCCAAGTTAGGGACCAGTCCCATAATTCTGGGGTGTTCTACACGTTACGACGGTTTTTTATCATTGCGAGTATTATTACAATTCTACAACAAACCAAAGAAAAAAGTGAAAATTGTAAACGTGGTTTACACGTTTTCGTGACCACCCACTTTCACTCTCTTGTTCATTAGGAACCACCATTAGGTAAATAACCATTAGTCAATTAGGTAATATCCATTAGGATATTAACCCACCATTAGGTGGTGGGTCAATGTCCCTCCTTTTATGGTCAAAGTGTATTCTAACACGAATTTCTTTGTTTTTTATAATTAAGATAATTTATAACCGGAAACTCGTGTGTAGGAAAAATTATAAGACACACTACTTCACCTTTTTCGTGAAGACGATATACACTTGTCAGTTAAGTTGACTTAACACTCAACTTTACGAAAAGAAAAAGTACCTTGTAGTAAAATAGACTATCTTATTAAGTATTTGTTTGACATGAGTAAGTTCAAACGTATAACCGCTTGTAAAAGAGTTTTTATTTGACTTAGACAGTGAAGCTCCTTTTGTTGATTCGGAACAACGATTTACTATTTTAACCCCGAAAGGTCGTTTTAATCTGAAAACCTTTTGAACATATGTTGACACTCG
The DNA here is from genome assembly GCA_006410555.1 of Capra ibex. Classification (NCBI taxonomy): domain Eukaryota; kingdom Metazoa; phylum Chordata; class Mammalia; order Artiodactyla; family Bovidae; genus Capra; species Capra ibex. The sequence continues at coordinate 30,995,766 of SJYO01037955.1, forward strand.
AACTGTCTAAGGGTTATTAACTTCTGAAGAACTACTCAAGGTACCATTATAATTTTTTACACTAAGAAAATGATAACACATTGTTTTGTTCAGTCGTAAAATTTCTAGTTTTAAAGATTTACTGGTCACTTACTCCAATGTTTTAGTACACACCCATTTTCTGTGTAAGTTTCATGTACGTCTGGTTACCCAAAATTACATTGTCTCGTGTTTTTTCAAGTAACTATACGAAAGTCTAAGGTGGAACTTTGATTGGAAATTCTCTAATGAAAAACAACTCTAAACCACAGAGTAGTTTCTTTTTTCTATAAATATTAATAGACATTTTCCAATACATAAGAGGGAAAAGGGTTGAAGAATAGACACGTTCCGGCACAAAATAAGTATATGAAGTTGGGTTTATTGTACACAGTTGTACGACTTATGTTTTCGTTTATATTCTTGGGTCGACAGTAGATAATTTGGTGAGTAAATTCTTTAAACGTTTTATCTTAAAGGGTGATTAAGAGGAAAAGAAAATCTTTTATCAATAAAAAGTTTTTTATATAATAAACGCAATCGTACATTAACCCAAATAATAACAATAAAATTTACTAAACTATTTGTTAGTTTTTTTAAGACAAAATCATAGATCGACCCATTTATAAATTAAGTGTGTTTGCTTTTGAGAAGTCACAGAAGCTAGTAAGAGTTTTCCTATTTCTTCCAGAATTCACTTAGTGACCGAATCTCATCTTCAGGATGGTGGAAGTTCTTTTGACAGTTTTGTAAGTTAGCTCCACCCGTTTGACAAAAAACTTAAGGACATCTGAAATTTGAACATGATGAGAAGACAGCGAACCACAATAGAATAAAACAGTAAGAGACAAAATTTTATGTAATTTTTTTTTTTTTGGGTGTTATCCAGGACATTCGAAGAGTGTTCGGTCTTTAGACAGAATAACGGAAACCCCCTCGCATATTCCCTATTAGGTACGTATACGGATAACAATATAGGGACTATCGAGTCAACCATTTATTAGACGGACGTTGTGTCCTCTGGGACCAAACTAAGGACCCAGTCCTTCTAGGGGACCTCTTCCCTTTTTGATGGGTGAGGTCATAAAACCGGACCTCTTAAGGTACCTGACATATCAGGTACCCCAACGTTTCTCAACCTGTACCGACCCGGTTCGCTGAAAGTGAAAGTATGAATAACAACCATCCTATGTCACTTCGTAGGATTAAATGATCGTAGTAACAGAACTACTCGAGAAGGTTTATACTGACTTGGAGGGACTGGATTTTATGACAACCCCATTATCAGACTTAGTCACTTTTTAGTCTAAGGTTTGTATAAATACATAAAATTAATACATAATAATACATTAAATAATAAACAGGAATTCCATTCTCATTACGTATAAGTAACGTCTTTTTAAAATTTAATGTGTTCCATTTATTTTATTAATAGACGTTTTATTTATTATAGATCGACAAAATATCGAATTTTTTTAATCTTTCGTGGACATTAGAGTTTTACATCTATATTTCCTATAATTATAAAACTAGATAGTGGAAGTTCCTATACATAGTAGGTGTATTTTACTCTCAAAATGTCTTTTAACCTTGTAATGAAATATATTTCAAAACATGGGAGGTACCGGAATTTACGAGAAACTTCTACAATAAAAATCATCACGACTAAACAAAGTTACTACGTGTAAATACAACAAAGACCAAATAACAAAAATTTGTTATTTATTGTGACACTACTGATAGAAATTTCTTTGTAACTACTAAATAAACAAGTCCTATCTAAGGATCTTTACCCTAATGATATAGTTGTCCTTAAGGTTTTACGTCAAACTAATTTAATTTTAATACATTGAACTACGACCCTCCCTAACCCCCGTCCTCTTCTTCCCCTGCTGTCTCCTACTCCACCGACATACCGTAGTGACTGAGACTACCCGCACTCAGACTCACTTGAGGTCCTCAACCACTACCTGTCCCTCCGGACCGCACGACGCTAAGTACCCCAGCGTTTCTCAGCCTGTGTTGACTCGCTGACTTGATTGATTGATTAATTGAACTTTTACTACTAACGCAATACCGGTTTCATCCAGTTTATCTCGAAAGACAATACTTACCGGTCGAAGTGAAGTCCAGAGATCGTGAACCCACGAGTCTCAACAAACGTCACTAGTACAATTCTAAGTTCAAACTCCCCTATATCCATAACCCTTCAACTCATGTGTCTTTGGTTTGGACCGATTAAATTCGTCTTTCTTTACATAATTTTATAACCCAGTGAGACTTAAAGGTCCTGTAGTCTTTTGATCCGGTGTACCGGTCGATTCGGAGGGTTAGTGTTGTCTAGACCAGGGTTCTTCTGAGGTGAGGAAAGTAGCAGGACGGTGCTGATGGGGATCTCAAGTGGTTATTCCGACGGAGGCCATCCTGATCTCACCTACGGTCCGAGACCGGAGGGTTCAGTGTTAGGTCGTACCTACGACACTAACAGTCTCGGAACATGAACAGGAGTCAGTTCGACGTTCCCTCCGACTCTTTGAGACTGAGGTCGTAACCCCTAGCCACAGACGAAAGGTGGTCCTGAATAGTTCTCCCCCGTCAGGAGCCTAGAACTTCTTGTCAAGTCTACGACTCTATGGTTTTCTCTCCTTGTGGACAAATGATATCGGTCATTGTTACAAACAGTTCGAGGACCCTTAGGTCCTGGATAAGATCCTCTGCACTATAACTATAACATATTATTGTGGAAAACCTCTAGTTCCAAAAGGTTTACTGGTCGTATACTACAATTTTTTAGTACACACACATTTACTCAGTAAGTTTCATGTACATCTTGTTGTTCAAAATTATGGTGTCTCCTGTTTATAAGTAAAGTAGAACTATATGGAAAGATAAATAATGTCTTGTCGTCGGTCCAGATTAACGGTAGTAATAGATCACGGATCTCGTCTCACCCCCGAAAGGACCATCGAGTCGACCACTTCTTAGGTACACGTTACTTCCTCTAGGGTCAAACTAAGGACCCAGTCCTTCCCTATCCGATGGATGAGGGTCATGAGAAAGAACCCGAAGGGACCACCGAGTCTACCGTTTCTTAGACGGACGTTAAGCTCTCTGGACCCAAGCTAGGCACCCAACCCTTCTAGGGGACCCTTTCCCGTACCGTTGGGTGAGGTCATAAAAACGGACCTCTTAGGGTCACTGTCTCATCGGACCGTCCGATGACAGGTACCCCAGTGTTTCTTCACCTATACTGACTCACTGATTCGTGTCGTGTCGAGTCCCGTCTCACCCATACGTTATCTGTGAAGAACTTACTTACTTACTTACTTATAATCTGTGACGAACGACTTTACCTACGATAGGTGATAACTCTTACGACTGTGATTTCAGGCAAAGTAAAGATACCGACGGTAGTGACCCTCATTTTATATCTTGTAATCCAACCTCTGTTTCGTCAGAGTACCAGAAGTAGAAGGTAGGGTAGAAAGAAAAGGAAGGGGGGCCCTCCCCCTCATAATTTTCTATTTGACTCTGTATGACTGTAAAAATTCGTAGATAAACTTTCATTTTCACTTTCACAATCAGTAAGTCAGCGTAGGTCGAGAAAAACTGGGGTACCTGTTTCGAACAGTCCGAGGAGACAGGTACCCTAAGAGGTTTCGTTCTTATGATCTCACCCACCGGTACTGGAAGGGGTCCCCTAGAAGGGCTCGTCCCTAGTTTGGACCCAGAGGGTGCAACGTCCGTCTAAGAAATGGCAGACTCGGTAGTCCCTTTACAAATAGACTCATTTGCAGTCAAGGATAACCGTCATCGTTTGTCCTTTGTCAATCATCAAGAGGTAGGTTCCCTCAATCCCCGTTCTAAATAACTCTTGTAAGTCGTTCGTTCAGTTTCTTTCCTGAACTAACCGATATCGAATTCGTCACGGAATAATTCCTTTCTGATCAACGAGTTGACACTAACCAACGGGAACCCAAAGTAAAGTATTGAACTTCCGTAAATAACCGAAGGAAGATCAAACGAACATATCCGACGATTCAGTAACCTCAGACGAATCTTATTACCAGAAGAACAAATTAATTGAATTATCTTTTTTAATAGGTCCGGCGTGACAGAAGTAGAAAAATTAAGGGGGTTTCCTCCACTCGTAACCAAACATTAGTGTAAGAGAGTTTTCCACTCTTTGTTATTAAAGGTCTAAATTTTTGTTCTTGTCTTTGGTATCCAGACTTGTAGATCCCGTGGACTCACCTTTACACTCTGAAAATACCTCCTACAATAAGTCCGTCTCTCCCAATACGTACGTTCGTTTTCCGTAATACCTAGCTACAAAGGTCCATATACTAGGAACAGGGGAAAATATGGTGAGATGATGACGGGTAAGAAGCTTTTATTTTCTTAAAAATTTCAACTCCTTGACAAATACATTTAAATATCTACCTTCTCTCCGCAAACTTTTTCGACTAAGACTCACTAACGCTAAAAGGTTCAGACTAAAGGTAACAACCTTTTCCTCTCGTGTCATTGTCTACTACAGTAATAACCTTGGTGTCTTCGTACTCCTGCATCTCCGAGACGGAACGGAGTAAGGGTGGAAACGGTTCGCGACTTCACCTTGGCACCTCTACCTACCGAACCCTATTAAAAACCGTTCCGTAGACTTACAGTCTCGAACAAAAGGTCTTCCGATAAGGGAAATTTCTGTGGGTCCAGAGATAGTATAAGACATTAAGAAAAGAAAAGGTAGAAACGGTTTATCTAGTGAAGTTCGACGTCTATAGGGTTCGTGTTTAATGTCAAGTAAGAGTGTAGACTCTACGGTATACGATTGAGTGTCGTCATGAACCTCATTTTTTTCGTCGTTTCAGTTTTTGAAGGAAGAAACCGAGTAATACTGCGGGTGATTCAGAGTGGGTCGTCCTGACAAATCCTACCTCTTGTCGAACGGATTATGTCTGAGTAGAGGTTGGGGTATGCCTCAACTGTAAAAGAGTGTCACCCGGTAAGAGAGTGATGAGACGTCTATAATTGGTGAGACGGAAGGGTGTCTAAAAAGTTCATTAATCGACGAGCGACGGTCGTTTGGGTCGGTGAAAACTCCATGTTGTGCTCAGTAGGAGGTCAGTTAGAGGATCAAAGACTAAACGACGATTAAAGGGAAGAGGACTCTCGACTGTCTACCCAGGACAGAGAAAGACACCTACCTCTACATCTACGAACCTCGAGCCTCGATTTTAGGTCGTTCACTGTCTCAACCTGTTCAAGAGGGTCCAGAGAAGGTCAGGAGGAGAAGGGTCATAGGGGACTCTATGACCGTGTATCGGGGTCGGGATGTCTCACACATCATCATCCAGAATTATTGACGAATACAACGATCCCGACTCACGTAAATTTATGTTTCACTGTTGCCTTACGAATCGTACACCGTTCGTGGTAGGAATAATCGTGGACCTTACAGACTATGGTCAACCAAGAGTATCGTTTCTCTCCTCCTTCCATGTTGATGGTAAGGAAAAATCTCTACCTCTTTGACTCCGTGGTCGACCAAATTCGTTGAACGGGTTCAAACGTAATCATTCTCAATCTCGATCCCCTAAGGGGCCACCGAGTCTACCATTTCTTAGGTGGATGTTACGTCCTCTCGGTCCAAGTTAAGGACCCAGTCCCTTCTAGGGGACCTCTTTCCTTACCGTTGGGTTAGGACATAAGAACGGACCTCTTAGGGTACCTGTCTCCTCGGACCGTCCGCTGAACCTCAGTGTTTCTCAGCCTGTGCGGCCTCACTGACTGTGAAAGTGAAAAGTCTCGATACCCTACTCGAGACCGACAGGGTGAGTACAAGAGTTACTTGTACTCAAATTGTTATTATTTGAGTACAAGGAGTCTCACTAGTACTGTTGTTTTAATTATTTTGTCGTTTACGAGATGTTGGTCCGTTGTCAGACTCCTAAGATACGTTTAGTCGAGGATATTAAAAGTCTTATCCTCCTTTCATCTGCATACTAGGGTGACAAGCGTGTCCTCATTCGACTTTGTGTCTCTGTAATTCCTCGAACGAGTTCCAGTGTGTCGAGAATTCCCCGTCTCGACCTTAAACTTAGATCCGAAGTCTCACGTACGTACGATTCAACTGAGTCAGTACATCCTAAGAAACGTTAGGATCCCTGACATCGGGCGGTCCGAGGAGACGGGGACCCTAAGAGGTCCGTTCTTATGACCTCACCCAACGGTATGGGAGGAGGTCCCCTAGAAGGATTGGATCCTTACCTTGGACGAAGAGAACATAGAGGACGTACCCGTCCACCCAACAACAACAACAACAACAAAAAAAAAAAAAAATTGGTGATTACGACGGACCCTTCGGGTCCGAAGTCTCACACACGAGAATTAGAGTACGACAAACCCCTCGTGAAAGGACCTAAAACGATGTCTAATACTATTTCGGCGTAGGGGAGAGAGTACCGTCCGTCCTCTTCCGTCGAAGGAGAGTCCCCAGAAAAGTTAGACTAAGGTGGGGGGGCACCAAGACCCTTCGCGATGGTCGTGGACGTGCCTGTAAAGGCAAGGAGGGTGCGTGTCTACCGAGAGTACCCACCAGGTTTACCAGATTTAACGAAGGACGTACAAAGACTCTTTCGTTCCTTTCACACCAAACAGAAACTTACCTCCGTGAAGGTGTCCCTTCCTTGTTACCGGGGTTCAGGACCCAAGACGACCCTTGTCGTCTACCCAGGGTCTCGTAGACCCACCAACCACAACAGAACGGGTCGTGTGGAGGGGAGAACATCAGATCGTGACGAGAGTGACTACTGACGTATCGACCGAGTTCGTCTTGGGAGGGGTCCATAACAGGAACGACATCGACTATCTTTTCTCCGAGGAAAAACAACGAGTCACGGGTTTCGACAACCTCCACCGGACCCCTGGTGTGAGAAACGTGAACCCATCTTCTCTTTCTACGACTGTCGTCTCTTCACTACCCCTTGAATCCGGGTCCGAAGTCAGAGGAGTTCTGTGAAAGGACAGGAAGGGTGAACACCCACTGTTATTGAGCTAGAATAAAACTCAAGACACTTCAACCCAAACGTTGACCGTTGATTGGCCTTTGGTAGAGGTTCCTGACATTCTAATGACTTAGAAACATTTCCACGACATTTAAGACACCGAGAAAGGTGGACTTAAGATCGAGTGACCACACGTAATGAGACTCCTGTCGAACCGTCACTACAGGGTAAACGGAAAATGATCCACATGACCGAAGGTTCATAGTGAAACGGTTGTTTTCAGTCACATCAGTTTCGAGACCAAAAAGGTCACCAGTACTTACCTACACTTTCAACCTGGTATTTCTTCCGATTCGTGGTTTCTTAACTACGAAAACTTTACACCACAACCTCTTCTGAGAACTCTCAGGGAACCTGTTGTTCGTCTAGGTTGGTCAGTTAGGATTTCCTTTAGTTGGGACTGGTGAGTAACTTTCCTGACTACGATTCCGACTTTGAGGTTATGAAACCGGTGTACTACACTTCTCGGCTAAGTAACCTTTTCTGGGACTACTACCCTTTCTGACTCCCGTTCTCCTCTTCCCCTGCTGTCTCCTACTTCATCAACCTACCGTAGTAGTTGAGTTACCTGTACTCAAACTCGTTTGAGGCCCTCTATCACTTCCTGTCTCTTCGGACCACACAACATCAGGTACCTCCCAGTGCTTCTTAACCTGTACTGAATCGTTGACTTGTCCATTGAAGTATCCCGACGACATTTTTCCATAGTGTTTGGCTCACCGAATTTGTTGTCTTTAAATTACAGAGTGTCGAGACCTCCGATCTTCAGGTTCTAATTCCAGTGATCTTAACCAAGGGAGACTATGAGACATCCTCTTAGACAAGGTCCGAAAGAATGATCGAAAACCACCAAACGGTCGTTAAAAACCACAAAGAATCGAATATGTAGTAACGGAAGCAGAGACGAAAATAGGAGTACATCGAACAGAGATGTACACACACACAGATATAGGTTTAAAGGGGGAAAATATTCCTGTTACCAGTATAACTTAATCCCGAGTAGAAATTACTGGAGTACAATACTGGTTGATTAACATAGACGTTGATAAAAGAAAAGTTTATCCCAGGGTAAGACTTCATAACCCGTAATCCTGAAATTATATCCTTAAGATCTAGACGACGACGACGACGACGATTCAGTGAAGTCAGTACAGACTGAGACACGTTGGGGTATCTGCCGTCGGGTGGTCCGAGGAGACAGGGACCCTAAGGGGTTCCTTCTTATGACCTCACCCAACGGTAAAGGAAAAGATTACGTACTTTCACTTTTAACTTTCCCTTCAGCGAGTCAGCACAGGCTGAGAATCACTGGGGTACCTGGCGTCGGATGGTCCGAGAAGGCAGGTACCCTAAAAAGTCCGTTCTCATGACCTCACCCTACGGTAACGGAAGAGGCTTTAAGACCCAGTCCCCCTGTGTTTAGTTGGGTATGGTGGTAGTTCGTCCCCTTTATTTCTTATTCTACGACAGAAGAGAAGTGGGTCTACTTCCGAAACCCCTCATCTGTGTCTTCCGTGGCTGACTTAAACTTACAGTGAAAATACTCAATTGGAAGACCCAAACTGTTTATTCGTCTCTCCCGACCTAACTACCAAAAATTTTGAGCGAGGTGTCTCGGTGACCCTGGACAAACCCAACCCCCAATACAACAATCTAAAGGTCGGGGAGGAGGCGTGAAGTGGGCCACTACACGGTCCCCGCTCGCCCCCTCCCCCCATCTCCCTCCTCCCCGCAGGTGGAACCGTCTACCCTCATAAATTGACGACTTTTTCACTTTCTCTTTCAACGAGTGACGACAGACTGAGACGGTAGGGTACCTGATATGTCAGGTATCTTAAGAGATCCGGTCTTATGACCTTACCCATCGGAAAGGGAAGAGGTCCCCTAGAAGGGTTGGTTCCCTAGCTTGGGTGCAGAGGACGACTCGGTGTTCCCTTCGGGAATTAACGACTACAATATATCTTAACAGTCACGTGTCGTTATTGTGTTTCGTCGACAAGTCAACGATTCAGTACAGGCTGAGAAGCGCTGAGGTACCTGACGTCGTGTGGTCCGAAGAGACAGGAAGAATAGAGGGCCTCAAACGAGTTTGAGTACCGGTAGCTCAATCACTACGGTAGGTTAGGAGAGTAGAGACAACAGGGGAAGAGGACGGAAGTTAGAAAAGGTCGTAGTTACAGAAAAGATTTACTCAGTTAAAAAGGATAGTCCACCGGTTTCATAACCTCGAAGTCGAAGTCGTAGTCAGGAAGGTTACTTATAAGTTCCAACTAAAGTAAATATTAACTGACTAAACTTGGTCTGGTCGATGATTAACCAAAATAACAACAAAACGTTAAGAGACGTTTGTTACGTGAGGGGAGAGTGGACAGGGGATCCCCCTATTAAGTCTGTCCAACTAAGGTGGTCAAGGGTAGAAACATACGTGACGAAAGAGTTTCACTAAGACCCGAATAGACAAAATACCCATGTCTAAGGTTCTTTTAAAAACAAACTTATTTCGCGAGACGAATTTTTTTTTTTTTTCAAACTCAGGTCTTTTGTTGATTTCCTAAAGAACTAAAGGAAGGTCAAGATCCTAAGACATACACAGATAATTTTAATCAGGTCCAAAGACACTACCAGGCCACTTATTCTTAGGTGGACGATTACGTCCCCTGTATTCGCGTTAGGGACCAGGTCCTTCTAAGGTACACGGTACCCCGTTGATTTTGACACGTGGTGTTATCTCTGGTACGAGATCTTGGAAGTACGACGTCGATGACTTCGAGTGTGTGGATCTCGGACACGAGTCATTGTTCTCTTCGGCGGAGTCACTCTTCAGGAGGGATCTCTTTCGGGAAGTCAAGTCAAGTCAGTGAGTCAGCACAGGCTGAGAAACGCTGGGGTACTTAGAGTCGTGTGGTCCGGAGGGACAGGTAGTGGTTGAGGGCCTCAAGTGAGTCTGAGTGCAGGTAGCTCAGTCACTACGGTAGGTCGGTAGAGTAAGAGACAGCCGGGGAAGAGGAGGACGGGGTTTAGGGAGGGTCGTAGTGTCAGAAAAGGTTACTCAGTTGAGAAGTGTACTCCACCGGTTTCATGACCTCAAAGTCGAAATCGTAGTAAGGAAGGTTTCTTTAGGGTCCCGACTAGAGGAAGTCTCACCTGACCAACCTAGAGGAACGTCAGGTTCCCTGAGAGTTCTCAGAAGAGGTTGTGGTGTCAAGTTTTCGTAGTTAAGATGCCACGAGTCGGAAGAAGTGTCAGGCTGAGAGTGTAGGTATGTACTGATCGGGAATCCGTCGTAGTTTTTGGGTCACGTCGTGGGGACGGGGGCTTTTTTTTGGTGGTGTTGTTGGTTATCAGAGTTAGAAAAATATTAAAAGTAAGAGAGGGAAAGTCTTCAAAACAAAATAATTGTTACTTAATTTGTAGTATTACTTCTAACGAACTTTCACTTCCACAATCAGTGACATCGGACTGTCTGAGCAGACAGGTACCTTAAGAGGTCCGTTCTTGTGAGCTCACCCAACGGTACGGGAAAAGGTCCGCTAGAAGGGTTGGGTCCCTAGTTTGGACCAAGAGGACGTAACGTCCGTCTAAGAAACGGTAAGTTCGGTGGACCGTTTATAAAAGTCGAAAGAGATTTGGACCTTAGGTTTATCTTCCTACACTCAACATCCCACCCACGGTGGTAGAATTCCCTTCACTCTGTCCGATCACCGACCGAGGCGTCTCCACACCCGAAAATATACCTCTTACCAGAAAAGAAATCTCATAGAGTAAATTTATTGGACCTCACAGATTGTGTATGTTAAAGACGACTCCTCCTTCTAGAAAAGTCATACGGACACAGACCTCATCATCGTCGAAAACAGTTGGTCACCTTTATGGTTAACCGTATATAGGACCTCAGGATCCGTCGACGTCAAGGTTTGGATCAACCAACGTCCGATCACCAGAGGTGAACTATGGGGAAAGGGGTTTCGGTGGGAGGGGGTGTGAGATGACATCAGTATTGGGGGAAAAGAGAAGTGGGTGATCTTAAGACCTCGACGAGGACAGACGTCCCACCTTGGTGACGGGACGATTCTAGGAGAGTGGATGACAAGAGTAAAATCTTTTCTCTGTACTGATAAAACTATACATTATTATAAACGATTACGAATAATTTATGAACGAGACACGGTCCGTGACCAGGTTCACGAAATGAACCTCCACGAAATGACCTCCTCCCGTGCCCGTTGGGTGAGGTGACAAGAACGACCCTCTTAAAGTACCTGTCCTTCGTCCGATGTCAGGTACCCCAACGTTTCTCAACCTGTGTTGACTCGTTGATCTGTGCTCACTTATCTGTGCTGACAGATCAAGAGGATTGGTAGGATACTCCGTCCATGGGACACCCGGGCACCCCTTCGTCCGTGTCTCTCCACTTCAGTAGGAATCAACTCCTATACCGTGTTGATCCGAGACCTAGGTCTGTCGGACCGACAGTTGATGGCACCCTGTCCGATGCAATATGTTCACGGTAACCTTCCGTCCATAAACCTGATGTAGGGAAAAGAACGGTAACTTCACTTGGGTTCTCTCGATCTTTCTCTCGTACTACCGTAAATCTTTCGTTGTCTCCTCACATACTGACACATATGATCCTCAGATCTTGTCTTCACGACAAATAGGGTGACCAGGAAATCCCTCGTCCTCTCCTTCGGTCGTACGGTCGCTACGACAAAGGACAGGGACGTTACGCCCGACTTCCACGGAGGGAGGTAGGGGAGGACGGGAACACCCCCTTCTCCTTAAAGGGAAGAAAAAGAGGGTACCGTCCCTCCACCCCGTGTTCAGGTCTTTGTTCTCTTTCCTACAGTAGACACTTCACCCCCAAAGGTCCGACTCTCAGTAGTCACCTGTCTCTTTTGTTAACAAAACTCCTTTTTTTTATCACGAACGAGATTGAAATCCCAGACACACACACAATCAACGAGTCAACACAGGTTTAGAAACACTGGGGCACCTGACATCGGACGAGGAACAGGTACTTTAAGAGGACCACTCTTGTCACCTCACCCAACGGGCACGGGAGGAGGTCTCATAGAAGGACCGAGTCCTTAACTTTGACCCAGAGGTCGTGACGTCCGTCTGAGAAATGGTAGACTCGGTGTCCCTTACGTCCTCAATGTCCTCTGGGTCCAAGTTAGGGACCCACCCCTTCTAGGGGACCTCTTTTTTTACCGTTGGGTGAGGTCATAAGAACGGACCTCTTAGGGTACCTGTCTCCTCGGACCGCCCCATGTCTGGTTCCCAGTGTTTCTCAGTCTGTACTGACTCGTGCGTGAGTTGAAATCCCAGACGGATGCAAATTAGAGATGAGGAAACTGAGACGGTGCAAGTTCTGGATATAACGTAATAGAAATATTGGGTAAGGAGTGAAGGTTTCTAAGTGGAGAGATTAAGTAAAAGACACGATATAAAAGACAACGGATATAAAACACAGGTTTTTATGTATAGACTAACGAAGGGAAGTATGTGATTTGAAATGTAACAAAAAGAGACACTGATCCCTTGTAAGGACTTTAGGTGGAGAGAAGGGTCGACATGTCCGTACAGGACGGGTAGAACTCAGGACAGAAGTGAACGGACGGGGAAGTTTGGGAGGGGTAGGAAATACTGGAACTGGTATCCGATGACAACGTATATTTCGGAGAACCCTACGGGGGTCATCTTGTGAAAAGGAAGGGATCGAGGAAAGACGACATAGAAAGAAAGGTGCCGAGGTGTAAACCGTTCTCGTCGTAGGTGTTCGGGGGTCCTCCAAAACGTCTGGTGTGACTTAAGTATAATGTTACTCTTCGAATGTCGAAAACTTGTGGACCTGAGTCTATATACTATATTTTTTTTTTCAGAGAAAGGAAGAATGAAACCAGGTCTACGAGCAAGTCGTAAAAGAGGAGTAGTAGGTACCGAAGGTGCTGTCTCTGCGTCCTCTCCACCCAAGGTAGGGACCCACTCCTTCTAGGGGACCTCTTCCTTTACCGTTGGGTAGAGGTCATAAGAACAGACCTTTTAGGGTAGCTGTCTCTTCGGACCGTCCAACGTCAGATACCCCGACGTTTCTCAGACGTCTACGGTAAAGTCTTTGTCGTCAGACGACAGATCACTGTAAGATAATGCACACCGACCTGTACGCTGCTACACCAGTCCAAGAGTCTTCTAAAAGTCAAGAAACCACCGTAAATTAATACTGGTGTACCTATGTCAAAGTTGAACTCCCATCCGACTAAAAAAAGGACCTTGACTCTCGATTTTTAGATGACAATAAATAACTAAAAAAATTTTCCTATGTTAGAGTTTTTAAAATGTTCAACCATTTTGTTTGGTTTTGTGACGTTAATGGTTTGGGGTCAGACAAAAGGAATCTTTTCGGGTCTGTGAAGTTACATTAACCTCTCAAAACAAAACAAACTAGTTTATGACACCAATTAAATGGTCGACGAAGGGACCTCAAGTATTTTTAACTGGTGCATTAAGGGTGTGATGGGTAGGGAGGGGGTTTAAATGAAAAGAAAATTTGCATTAAATATAAGGGAGAAAGAAGATTCTCACCGATTGACACATACTATCGAAAGAATTCACCATACTCCCCCTTTCGATTTTATGTAACAAGATAGACCAGGTCTCCTAAAGACTACTAGAGTAATCCCATCTCTACTTTACCGTAGTAATCTTACACAAAATGTACCCAGTAAATATATTGATCTCATTATTCAATAAAAGTAACATCTTTTATATTTTTTCTCTTTATCGAAAATGAGACTGTTTTGTTTTTGTTCCTCTTTGTCTTCAGTCTTAATTTTTCGTGACAACGAAAGGAAACGGTCATTTTCCCCGTCACTATGTGTGTCAACTTTAAACCTGTTACTCCAGTCATATTTAGAAGGGTCACTATAACTACGACTATTAATATAGTCCTCTCATACGACGTGAGTGGAGGATCCCGAGGGACCTGAGTAGTTTAATGTATTGGTTGAAACTAAAACTATTCCCAATGACTGATGTTTGGTGGAAGCATAAGAACGGAACTCTTGTGGTACTTGTCATACTTTTCCGTTTTTCTATCCTAGGATTTTCTACTTAAGGGGTCCGGCCATCCACGGGTTATACGATGACCTCTAGTCACCTCTTTATTGAAGTCTTTCTTTCTTCTCTGTCTCGGTTTCGTTTTTGTTGTGGGTCAACACCTACACTGACTACTACCTTTATTTCAGGGTACGACACTTCTTGTTATAACGCGTCCTTTGACCTTACAATCTAGGTACTTAGTTCCGTTTAACATTGACGAGTTTGTCCACTACCGTTCTCACTTGAAGGTGTAAAATCCTTAATCTCTTGATTTTACCTGACCTTACCCACTTAAATTGAGTCTACTGGTAATATAGATGATGACACCCGTTCTTAGGGAATCTTCTTTACCTCATCGGTAGTATCAGTTTTTTTGTCAGATTTTACGTTACGAACCTACGTTAGAGTTTTTACTGTCCTACTAGAGACAAGTAAAGGTTCCGTTTGGTAAGTTATAGTGTCATTAGGTTTAGATACGGGGCTGGTCATTACGACTTCTTCGACTTCAACTTGTCAAGACACTTCTGGATGTTCTGGATCTTGATTGTAGGTTTTCTCTACGGGAAAAGTAATATCCCCTGACCTTACGTCTTCATCCTTCAGTTCTTTATGGACCTCATTGTCCGTTTAAACCGGAACCTTATGTCTTACTTCGTCCCGTTTCCGATTATCTCAAAACGGTTCTCTTACGTGACCAGTATCGTTTGTGGGAGAAGGTTGTTGTGTTTTCTTCTGAGATGTGTACCTGTAGTGGTCTACCAGTTGTGGCTTTAGTCTAACTAATATAAGAAACGTCGGTTTCTACCTCTTCGAGATGCGTCAGTCGTTTTTGTTCTACCCCTCGACTGACACCGAGTCTAGTACTTGAGGAATAACAGTTTAAGTCTGAATTTAACTTCTTTCATCTCTTTTGGTGATCTGGTAAGTCCATACTGGATTAAGTTTAGGGAATGCTACTATGTCATCTTCACCGTTTATCTAAGTTCCCTGATCTAGACTGTCTCACGGACTTCTTGATACCTGTCTCCAAGCACTGTAACATGTCCTTCGACACTAGTTCTGGTAGGGATTCTTTTTCTTTACGTTTTTCCGTTTTACCAACAGACTCCTCCGGAATGTTTATCGACTCTTTTCTTCTCTTCGATTTCCGTTTCCTCTTTTCCTTTCTATATTCGTAGACTTACGTCTCAAGGTTTCTTATCGTTCCTTTCCATTCTTTCGGAAAGAGTCACTAGTTACGTTTCTTTATCTCCTTTTATTCTCTTATCCTTTCTGATCTCTAGAAAAGTTATTTTAATCTCTATGGTTCCCTTGTGAAGTACGTTTCTACCCGAGTTATTTTCTGTCTACCATACCTGGATTGTCTTCGTCTTCTATAATTCTTCTCCACCGTTCTTATGTGTCTTCTTGATATGTCTTTCTAGAAGTACTGGACCTATTAGTCCTACCACACTAGTGAGTGGATCTCGGTCTGTAGGACCTTACACTTCAGTTCACCCGGAATCCTTCGTAGTGATACTTGTTTCGATCACCTCCACTACCTTAAGGTCAACTCGATAAAGTTTAGGATTTTCTACTAGGACGATTTCAGGATGTGAGTTATACGGTCGTTTAAACCTTTTGAGTCGTGACCGGTGGTTTGACCTTTTCTAGTCAAAAGTAAGGTCAGGGTTTCTTTCCGTTACGTTTTCTTACGAGTTTGATGGTGTGTTAACGTGACTAGAGTGTGCGATCGTTTCATTACGAGTTTTAAGAGGTTCGGTCCGAAGTCGTTATGCACTTGGCACTTGAAGGTCTACAAGTTCGACCTAAATCTTTTTCGTCTCCTTAGTCTCTAGTTTAACGGTTGTAGGTGACCTAGTAGCTTTTTCGTTCTCTCAAGGTCTTTTTGTAGATGAAGACGAAATAACTGATACGGTTTCGGAAGCTGACCTACTTGGTGTTATTTGACACCTTTTAAGACTTTCTCTACCCTGATGGTCTGGTGGACTGGACGGAGGACTCTTTAACCATCCGTCTAGTTCTTCGTTGTCAATCTTTACCTGTACCTTGTTGTCTGACCAAGGTTTAGTCCTTTGCTCATGTAGTTCCGACATATAACAGTGGAACGCACAAATTGAATATACGTCTCATGTAGTACTCTTTACGACCCGACCTTCTTCGCGTTCGACCTTGGTCTAACGGCCCTCTTTATAGTTGTTGGAGTCTATACGTCTACTATGGTGGGAATACCGTCTTTCACTTCTTCTTGATTTCTCGGAGAACTACTTTCACTTTCTCCTCTCACTTTTTCAACCGAATTTCGAGTTGTAAGTCTTTTGATTCTAGTACCGTAGACCAGAGTAGTGAAGTACCGTTTATCTACCCCTTCGTTACCCTTGTCACTGTCCGATAAAAAACCCGAGACTTTAGTGACATCTACCACTGACGTCGGTACTTTAATTCTGTGAACGAGGATCCTTCTTTTCAATACTGGTTGGATCTGTCGTATGATTTTTCGTCTCTGTAATGAAACGGTTGTTTCCAGGTAGATCAATTTCGATACCAAAAAGGTCAGTAGTACTTACTTACACTCTCAACCTGACACTTCTTTCGACTCGTGGTTTCTTAACTACGAAAACTTGACACCACAACCTCTTCTGAGAACTCTCAGGGAACCTGACGTTCCTCTAGTTTGTCAAGTAGGATTTCATTTATCAGGACTTATAAGTGACCTTCCTGACTACGACTTCGACTTTGAGGTTATGAAACCGGTGGACTACGCTTCTTGACTGAGTAAACTTTTCTGGGACTACGACCCTTTCTAATTTCCGCCCTCCTCTTCCCCTACTGTCTTCTACTCTACCAACCTACCGTAGTACCTGAGTTACGTGAACTCAAACTCCTTCGAGACCCTCAACCACTACCTATCCCTTCGGACCACACACCGTCAGGTACCCCAACGTTTCTCAGTTTGGCCTGACTTGTTGACCGGACTTGAGTTGACTGATCTTTGGATGACCCAATAATTCCCGTTAATTTTACACTGACCCCGAAATAAAAATTTTATTTATTTTATAGTCAGAGTAAAGTCTTCATGTAGTCTTAAAGAAACCGACGAGACCCAGAATCAACGTCATACGTGGCAGAAGTCAACACCGTATACCCTAGATCAAGGGACTGGTTCCTACCTTGACCGGGACGACGTAACCCTCGTACCTTAGAATCGGTGACCTGGTGGTCCCTTCAGGGTCCTCTTGTATTCTTAAAGTAAAAACTCGGAGAGAGAACGGGTGAACTCAAAATCGGGGATTCTTTCTACCGTACGGACTGTGATCCCAAAATACGGAACTGATTCGTTTTTAACACTCTTGTAAACAAAATTCGGATGGTACGTAAAGTTCGGACCTTTCGATTTTGAGACATGTAAGGGTGTGTGTAATTCGGAGGAAAATCATCCTGAGGAAAGTAACTTAGGGAGGTACCGGTAGGGGGAAGAGGGAGAACAGACTGATTTGGTTGAGGAAACAGGAGACCCGACAGTGAATTTTTTCTTATGGGAGAAAGTGTCCTGAACAATGGACCATAACAATAAAGAGAACCAAACACGAAATTGTGGGAGTCCGGTCATATGTCTGCTGAACCCTGTCAACCGACACAAAAAGCATAGACAGAGGTAAGGATCTGGTACTTAGGGGTCTCCTCTTGAGTAGGACAGGTGGGGAGCAGTGGTGGTGGCGACTGTGTATACGTAGGAAGACACCAGTGTAGTAGACTATTTCCTAATTACTTACTTAAACACTAACTCACAGACCCCTTTTATATGAGATTGTAATCAGTGGGGGTCATCCGACTGAGATAGACCTAGTCAGATACCGACTGTGACGAAAGTCAGGGGTTTCTTATGTCACTAGAGGTCTGAAGGCGTCCGGTGAAAGATTCGGGACGACGTCACAAGTCCCGTCCATTATACTTACCGGGACAAAATCAAACGACCCCGATGGTATTGTTTCTAGCGGTTGACCCACCGAATTTACTATCTATAAGTATCAGGACGTCAAGACCTCCGACTTTCAGAGTCTTGCTCCACACCCGTCCAAAACGAAGAGGCCTTGAGAAGAACCGAACACCCACCAACAGGAGAGTGTCGTGAGGTACACCGGAAAAGAGGGATACACGTAGAGACCACAGTGGTGGAGTGAAGTCCTGTGGCCAACATAACCTAACCCCGGGGTGGGACTTCCGGAGTACTTGAGTTAGTAAAGAAACATCCAGGACAAAGGTTTACGTCATTGAAAGACCTTACGCCCAACCCTGAACTTGTACACTGAGAACCCCTTGTGTTAAGTCAGGAATGGTCCGAGATCGTATCCAAGAGATCAAATGATGGTTGTCCAGGGTGACGGTTTATTTGTCTCTCTCTCGATGTCGGAAACCTTCGTGAGACTCCGGACAACTCCCTTGAAAACCCCCCGAGTGTTAAGTACACAACTCTAAGTGATTAGGTCTCCGGGTCCTTGGAATACCCCACCCGCCGTTACTCTTATATTTGACGCCACCACCCACTCTGACGACCCTCCCTCTGGGAGAATCCTATTTCTACACATCTCTTTTTACACGAAGTACCCTTTTAACCCGTACCAAAAGATGTCGTCAACAACCGTTTGAACGACAGTTCTCGATCTATTCTTCATAAAAGAGAGAGAGAGACAAACCCGCTGAGTTCTTATGGAAACATCGACCTTTCATCGGTATCCGTTACGGATTTACTTACCTACACCGGTACAAGGTTATTTCGAAATAAATGTTTTTGTCCGCCGACCAACCTAACCCGGACGTCCGGAATTCACGGGACCAGATCTCGTGTGGGAAGGACTCAGACTGAAATATATCTAAGACTCGGACAGTAAACTTGATAAAATGTCGAATATCTGTTTACTATCGTTACGTTTTGTAGGAACTGGGATTTCTGCATTTCAAAACTGGGACCCTTCAAGTTAACTGAAGGAAGAGACGGAAACTTTCTTCCGTCAGAGCGGACTTAAACGTGTAAAGAAAGTCATAAGGACTAGATATTTTTATAGATGGGAAACATAAGAGGTCAAGAGGAGGAAGTGATTATTACTCAATTTATTTGAGAAATTGTACGTAAGTAAAAAATAGATATCCTACCATTACTAAAACAGAAAAAATTTTTTTAATAGAAAAATTGTTTATGACGACCCGTGACAAACTTTTCCCGAACCTTTGACGTGATTCTAGTAACACTAAGACGGAAGACTTCGTTATCAGAAATTTGAAAAAATAATATACGGAAGCAGTCTTTTATAAAAATTGGTGGACGGAACTGTATGTTTATATCATATGATATAAGTCATGGCATGTATCTGATTGTATATATTTGTATTTGTTTTTTTATTAAACTTTTTATTTCTTGAACGTTATCAAAGAAACGTATAGGGTTACCTAGAAGAAGGATTGTGGAAACCAAGAGAGAGAAGTGATAAAAAGACCTGTTAGTCAAGTCAAGTCAAGTCAGCGAGTCAGCATAGGTTGAGAAACGTCGGGCTACTTAGCGTCGTGCGGTCCGGAGGGACAGGTAGTGGTCGAGGGTCTCAAGTGAGTCTGGGTGCAGGTAGCTCAGTCACTACGGTAGGTCGGTAGAGTACGAGACAGCAGGGGAAGAGGACGGGGGTTAGGGAGGGTCGTAGTTTCAGAAAAGGTTACTCAGTTGAGAAGCGTACTCCACCGGTTTCATGACCTCAAAGTCGAAATCGTAGTAAGGAAGGTTTCTTTAGGGTCCCGACTAAAGGAAGTCTTAAGACCTGTTATCACTTGGTGTTTATAATTGATCAACCTTTTTTTTTTTTTTTTCGAGACTCAATTGGGGTTGTTATGTGTTTGTTTCGTGTAACGACATTTTTGATTGAGATTAAACTTAACTAACCGAGTCCCCTACCGTCTTAAGGAGGATTTCTCCCTTGACGTGGAAGAAGGACCTTTTATCGAATTACCTTGACTAGCCAATATTTTCTACTCGAATCCGTCAGTATCGATCTACCTTTGTCCAAGGTGTACTTCTCAATTTAACGAAAAGATTGTTTGTACTCCTAAAGTCATAACAGATGATCTCGACTCCTTAGGAACCACCAGGTTGTCATTTCTTAGACGGACGTTATGTCTTCTGTGCCCAAGTTTGAGGCCCAGTCCTTCTAGGGGATCTCTTCCTTTACCGTTGGACAAGGTCATAAGAACGGACTTTTAAGGGTGACTGTCTCCTGGGACCACCCGATGTCAGGTACCCCACCGTTCTCGACCCTCACCTTCGACAATCCTGAAACCGTCTCTTCTACGCTTCCCCAAGATGAGATTACTCCTTGTACCGTCTCCCATTCCAGTACCGAAGCTCACCTAGTGTCGGTCCCTTTGTGTCTTTTACGGTCTCTTCATGTCGTTCAAGGGATGTATACTTACCCAAAGCAAGGTTCTCGTGCAAGCAATTCAGGTTAAACAAACATTCAGGTTGTTTCAATCGGATCCATGGGTTGGTCGTGTTGACCGATCCGCCATGACATGTCCATATCCCAATATTATGAAACATGTGGTTATTATGTATTTTTGTTTGTGTTTTTTATGTATTTTAAAAAAAAAACTGACATGGTACGTCGTACTCCCTAGGATCAAGGGAAGGGTCCCCACCTTGGACACAGGGAACGTGACCTCCACCCTCAGAAAAATAAAGAAAAAAACCGAATTTATTGTTTGTACATAAAAAGTGTCAAGACTTCCGATTCAGGTTCTAGTTCCTCGATTTTCTAAACCACAGACCACTACGAGAGGAACAACTTCGTGTCACAGAACTGATGACCTGGTACTCCCTTCAGGGGCCTCTTGTAAAAATTAGAATGTCACGTCACGGAACTTTCATATCATCATGTTATGTTGTCAACCGTATGTCCCTGACCGTAGTTCACTTGTCCGTTCTTTTTAATGACTGACCTCTTCCTTCTCGCCCACCCTCTACCATCTCGACTTCCTAGTAGACTTCCTCTACCTCCCGTATGACGTCAAAGTGAGTGCGGAATTGCGACTACCTTGTGTGTAACCATAAAAACTTTCAGACGTTGAACTCCAAAGGTTACATTTCCTGAGTGACATAGATAACACAACTACCAAGGAGACTGACACGGTAAATACGAGTTAGTAAAGACCTCTAAGGTATTTTTAGACGAAAACGAATTACCTTAGCTTTACTTCTCTCGTCGATCATTGAGACTTTAAGAAATTCCACAGGTCTCCGTTTCTCTCGGTTCTAGACGTACACTCGACCCTCGTCTCAACTCCTCAGTCTCACCCCTTCCTTCGTCTCTACCTCGACCCGACACTGGGATTTGCACACTACCCCTCTGATGTAGACCGTCATTGTATCCCACTCCGGAGTCGTTACAGTAAAGTCTTGATTCCTTTCTACTGACGACTCGTGACCTCATAATCTTCTAAAAGTCGTCGTCTGTCAACCCAATGGACAAAACTTTTTACACCACTACCTAACCTCTCGTTGACCTAACCTCCCGTTATTGTGATCTTTGTCACTTGGTCAATTTTCTAACGACCTTGTGGTCCGTTCCTACTACTCCTGTCTTGCCCCCGTCTCCCTCACAAATAAGATCTCCTTCTCAGACCTCTGGTCATACTCCATAAGGGATGTTCCCCTTTCTCCTCTCAGTTATCTTTATTGTAAATGTTTCGAACCCACCAACCCATAGACCACTGTACGGTAAGGGGCTTAATCCTTTGTATACTTCTTGTCCAAAAGTCCTCTCTATTACCCAAGTATCATCCTATCCGACTTAAACTCTACGGGTACTTTGGACCGTCTCTATCCGATGGTTCTCAACTGTTATTCCGAAGGGTCTACCGAGTCACCATTTCTTAGAAGGACGTCACGTCCTCTGAACTCAATCTAGAGACCCAACCCTTCTAGAGGACCTCTTCCTTTACCGTTGGGTGAAGTCACAAGAACGGACCTCTTGGGGTACCTGTCACCTCGGACCACCCCGACATCAGGTACCCCAACGTTTCCTAGTCTGTACTCGATCACTAATTTGTTATATCGTCCTCTCTCTAGTTCCGATTTTTGTAGAGACCCTTAACAGGAGATTTTCCACAGTACTAAAAACAAATAACGGGAAACTGTTTACAATTCTTTTGTTATTAGAAAGTCAAGTAAATGAGTAAGTAATTTGGAATTGCTCATACGTTTGGTACACGATCTAAGATCCCGAAGGCTCCACCACAATCACCATTTCTTGGGTGGACGGTTACGTCCTCTGTATTCTTTGTACCCAAACTAGGGACCCATCCCTTCTAGGGGATCTCCTCCCGAGTTGGGTGAGGTCATAAGAAACGGACCTCTTAGGATACCTGTCTCCTCGGACAGGTATCCCAGTGTTTCTCAGCCTACACTGACTTCACTAAATCGTGGGTGTGTGTAGGATCTGAGATCCCCATTTACTACTTATTCTAGGAAGTCTTTGAGTATCGGAATAGTCTCCTAATCCAGTGATTGATTTTCGTCTCGACGTCCACACCCCTGGTGAGTCTTGGGGTCCCAACAATGTTTCTGAAAATTTGACTTCTGTAAACTCTAAGGTGTCTATGTCTTTCTTCGGAAGAGTCTCGAAGAGAATAGTCTTAATTCCGTCTTTGAAATCTCTTTACTGCGAACGGTATTTAAGAGAGAAACCGTGTCCAGACGGGGGTCCTGTCTGCTTCTCATTTTGGATAGTATTTTGGGAAGAGACCCCCTTTAAACTAGGACTATTTCAGTCTTTCTGACGAGTATGGACACCTCTGTTTGTAATGGCGTTTGAAATGGAGAACAAACAAGATTTTTTTGGGACAAACAGAAAAGATTTCTTTGGATAAACAAGAAGGGTATCCTCACAAAGAGGGAGGAGGGGAAAAGATGATTAGACGATAAAGATTATTGGGAATTTCAACGAGTAGTGGTTCATGAACGTAAATACATGTAACGTGTATATTTATTTGAAAAAAAGGGGACAATTAGACAGAAAACAATCAAATTAGGTATCCGGGGTCGATGATTTGTATTCTCTTAGTTTGTTTTCAAAAAGAAGAAGTAGTGGTCTTTCTTTAAAGGTAGGAGTTACCGACTGTAGTACTTTCACCGTAATTCCTGTTACCCGTTTTATTTTTCTACTGGTCCACACCTTCTCTTATCGTCTCTGATAAGTAAGGTAAAAATACATGGATTCTCATAACACCCTCAATTAAATGGCATCCTAAATATAGGTGGGTCAGAAGAGTCTGTAAAAAGTGGAGAGTGGCGATCCAGAAAGAGGAAGGAGTAAGATCTAAACATATGATAAGAACTATTATAGAGAAGGTTCCTGTCTACCCTTCGTTTCTATTTCACCGACTCTACACCCTAAACCGTGAGACGGTACCGATTAGTGGGTGCAACTGAAGGGCAGGTGAAAAGGTGTGACCCAAATGTTAGAAGAGTGAACCCCCGAAAGGTCAGGAACCTCCTCGAGTCTAAATAGTCCTCTACCCATGACTCAAAACAAAGAAAGGTGGACTGGTGAGGGGTCTGAGAGGGACCCTGTTTAATCTAAATAAAGGAAAGTCTTTTTTTAAATGGATGTGATCGTAATCTAGTCTTTGGAGGGTTTGACAAACGTTTGGAGTTCCTGCTAAAGTTCCTGAAACGGAGGTTAAGTATGAAAGGATAGACAAACATATGGGACAAGAAAACAAATGACGGACGGTCTAAAGTACAGTTATTGTACGAAATCCAATAGAGGGGACCAAAACAGGAGATAGATTATTCAAATTATTAACGGAGAAAATGGGAAGGTCTTTTCTTTAGTAGTAAAGTATGTCAAGATAACACAAAGGATGTTGAATTAGGTCGTGACCCTTACATTATCCCTGTCTTAAATTTTTCATGAAACTTAACTTAATCTACCTCAATATATCTACACTAGTCTCAACACACACACAAAAAAAAAAATTAGGTTTGATATTTGAGTTTCAATGGTAGAAATATTGAAAGAACAACAATAAAAGATATTTGAGAAAGTACCAGATACGAGTCTCTCTTGGGTGCCCATATGTTTTCTCTTACCTTCGGGACTCTGGTGTTACCCTAAAAACAATGACCGGTACTGAGACCTTTAGTCCTTACAAGGCAGTTATGTGTAAGGTTTTAAGGATCGGATGTGTAAGACCGAACAAAGGTCATACAACTGAGATAATTACCTATGAACTTTATATATGGTGAAAGGTGAGAAATACGTTGACAGAATCCCACCTTAAAAGAAAAGAGGAGGGTGGTCTTAGAGTCTCAACAAAGTCGAGGGTCGCACATGAATGTACTAGGAAACATTTTGTCTCCCGAGTTATAAAGGGTTCGAAACTTGGAAATTGAGGAGGCCCAGACTCAAGGAAGATCCAGAAGAGGAAGAAACTAACCCGCCCGTGTTTCCGACTCCTCTTCTTTTCGTTCTACCTTTCAAAATCTCAAACTTTTCTCTCTTTCTCCCCATCCTGCTTAACTATCTCATCCTAACCACATATATGGTACGCATTTTATCTACGATCACCCTCGGACGACATATCCTGTCCCTCGAGTCACGACACTAGACACTACTGGACACTAGACACTGCTCACCCTACCCCCGCTCCCCCACCCTTCCTCTAGGGTCTCCCTCCCCTATATGCACGCACACACACACACACAGACACACACACGCGCGCGCACGTGTGTGCACACCCACGTGAGTCAACACAGGTTGAGAAACGTTGGGGTCCCTGACAACGGGTGGAACGAGGAGATAGGTACCCTAAGAGGTTTGTTCTTATGACCTCACTCAACGATAAAGAAAGAGGTCCCCTATAAGGGTTGGGTTCCTAGCTTGGTCGTAAAGAACGTAGAGGACGTAACCGTCCGTCTAAGAAATCATGACGTGCTCAACCCTTCGGACTATTTACGTCTTAGACGGACGGTGTGACCTCTGGGTCCAAACTAGGGACCCAACCCTTTTAGGGGACCTCTTCCTTTTCCGATGGGTGAGGTTATAAGAACGGACCTCTTAAGGTACCTCTCTCCTCGGACCACCCGATGTCAGGTACGTCAGCGTTTCTCAGCCTGTACTGACTTGTTGATTGCGATTACGTATCGACTAAGCGAAGTAACATGTCTTTGTCTTTGATTGTGTTGTAACACTTCGTTGATATGGGGTTACTTTTTTATGATTCCTATTTTTCATTCTTTTATTTTCATTTTCTTTTTCTAAACTTGGTATATTATTTATATGTATGTACTCTTGTGGACCCTCTTCCAGACCCAAAGTCCAAAGTCACGTTTGGTTCTCCAAAAGGAGACCGAATAAGTTTCTTAGGACTCCAAAAGTTCGGGTGGACCCTTAGACCCCTGATCGACTACTGAAGTATAACTTTAGTACGTTTTGGGTACTCGAGTACTCGACCCTCTACTTTGGGTTACTCTGTTTTTACCGAAGTTCCCCTGAACGAGGTTCGGACACATTCTAGCAAGTTTGGCCTTCTCCGTTTTCATCTATTTTGGTCCGGTGACCTTAAACCTTTGAAAGAACGTCCCTGAACATCACTTTACTTTGACGAACCAAAGTGGATTCGGGAACTTTCTGAGAGTCTCTTTGACATCCTCTTCTTGAACTTTCGTTCCTCGTAAAAGACAAACGAAATCGTTAGTGACTAAAGTCACTCGCACTAAGAGTCATCAACTATTCCAGTCTGAATAGAGGTATCAGGAAGGAGGGGACAGAAGTTCACGTGAGGGAAACCCATGTTAGGGTTACTGGTAGGAGGCTCCCGAGAGTGGGTCGACACGACGGACATCGGAACTGTCTGTACACAGACTACAAAGCAGACTCTGTCGTCCGGGGCCTCTCGATGACCTGTACCAGGTCCGGGGGTCTTCGGACCCGACCTCTCCCACACCACGACCCGAGCCGGGGATCCGACCGTGGTTCCTTCTGGACTCTCCTTTACGGGTCCTTGGTTTACGACGGGTTCAGTCCGTCTACCTCTAGACTCCCTTCTTAGTCTCTCCGAATTAGGTCCATGTCTTGGTTCCGACTCGTCTGGAATGGTTTGCTCGGTTAAATTCCCTCGTTACTCCGGTTTGTTAGATCGTTTTTCATACAAAGGAATTCATGATCTGAGAATCAGTACCTTTCGTCCGACACTTGACGGGACACATCCAGTCAATGTGTCTCGTCCTAGGTGACCTCAATAAAGTAAGTCTTTCCTAAATAAAGGCCCTAAATATACCAAATCTCTTAGTGACTCTCCCGACTTCTTAGTCTGAGTCTTAATTCTAAGTCCTTGTTGAGGATTTACTTTGGTCCATCCCGTGGTTTCCCTCGGTTCTAAAGAAGGTGTAAACCTCCGACGGAAGAGTTAGTCCCTCGACCAAGGTCTTAGGGGACGATAACGGCTCTAGTCCTCCGACGAGACTAGTCCTTGGTGACGGTAGGGGTCAGGGATGACCAGGACGACGTCAGCCGTGGTAGTTTACTCACGTTCCATGGACGAGGTTGAGCTCCTTCGGTCACTGTCTACCGTCCCCGGAGACAAAGGTGGTTGTGGGCTGACGTCCCCTCCGGACGGACACCTTCGTCATTTTTGTCATCCTCGTCCCTTCGGAGTAAAAAAAAAAAAAAAAAAAAATTAGTTTAGGTCGAAGGGAACACCGAGTCGACCATTTCTTAGGCGGGCGTTCCACCCTCTGGAACCAAGCTAGGGACCCAACCCTTCTAAGGGACCTCTTCCCTTTCCGATGGGTGAGATCATAAGACCGGACCTCTTAAGGTACTTGATATATAAGGTGTCCCCACGTTTCTCAGTCTGAGCTGAGCTGACTCGTTTAAAGTGAAAGTGACGTGGAAATTGTGTTCGTATTGCATCTCGTTTTCTTGTGTACATCCTGACAACTGGTATACACAATTAACGATGTTCAATGTTTAGTTCGCCGTCTACACAAGATGGGAACTGTTTGTATGGAAGTATCGTTACACCTACAAGTCTCAGTTTAAATCCAAGAACTTACGGAGTCTTCTTGTACGGTCTTATACCGTCACACCCTCTCAATCGGGGACCGGGGTCAAAGAATAGGACCTGAGTAGGACACGGTGGTGCTGAAACCCGGGTACACACACCTACGAGGTCGAGTCTACCGGTTCGAGACAAGTGTGACGTTTGAGGGGATGGGAGGGGTTTCGGTGGAGACTCCCTCAAACGAAACGAATCGAAATAAGAACCGTAGTTGAGACAAGAAAACTAAAATTCACAAACCCTTTTATTCTTTACGAGGGGGTGACCAGACGTTAAATCCTCGTGTGTTCCGACACATATTCCACCTCTCAGACGTCCGGAACCGTCCTGGTTGGACCTAGACCGTTCAAAGGCTTTAGGAGGTTCGGAGGTAGGGAAGTAGAGATTTTACCATTGTTAT
Organism: Capra ibex; assembly: GCA_006410555.1. Taxonomy (NCBI): domain Eukaryota; kingdom Metazoa; phylum Chordata; class Mammalia; order Artiodactyla; family Bovidae; genus Capra; species Capra ibex. Next base: position 31,023,453 of record SJYO01037955.1, read on the forward strand.
CCTGAATCAAAAATCCTTTTACGTACCCTTCACGGATTATAACACGGGGTCGTACGTAATTCACGAGGTTTTTCAATTAGTAATAGTAACAACGGCACCAATGTGCAATTGTACATTCTGACTGATATCCCCGTACCGGTGCAACAATGCCAGAAAATCTCGGAACTTGGTCTAGAGCTTAGTTAACGTACGTGTGACGTAGTCCAGGGACACGGGACCCGGTTAATATCAGTGACGAATCTCGTCCGACCTTTCATCAAAAGCGGATGGACCGGACAAGTTGGCTATTACCGACGAACCTCCTGACAAAACTCCTTCGTGCACACACGATCCAGCGAAGTCACAGACTGAGAAACGCTGGGATACTTGACATCGGGAAGTCCGAGGAGACAGGTACCCTAAGAGACCCGTCCTTATGACCTCACTGAACGGTACCGGAGGACGTCCCCGAGAAGGACTGGGTCCCAGTTTGGGTTCACACACAGGACACAGAGGACGTAACCGTCCACCCAAGAAATGGTCCACGGTGGACCCCTTGGACTCCGATTTAGACTCGTGTCACGACACTAACTACTTATTACAGACGAGTCCCACACCACCTTTTTACCCCGGCGTACACCTGGTCCGTAAACGGTAAGGACCGAGCACGTACGTTCGAGTCAGAACAGACTGAGAACGACAAGGGATCCGACATCAGGCGGTCTGAGGAGACAGGTACCTTACCAGGTCCGTTCTTATGACCTCACCCAACGGTAAAGAACGAGGTCCCCTAGAAGGGTTGGGTCCCCAGATTTGACACAGAGACCGTAGAGGACGTAACCGTCCACCCAAGGAATGGTGAGCACGGTGGACCCTTCGGGACGGTAAGGGCCTGTCCTAGGGGAAGGACTCACAATCCTTTCTTCTACCTGAACGTCTCTTCCTAACCCGTACTCGAGATAAAGAAAGTGGACGACCGAGACACTGGTCCCCGATCCATAAATTGGGAGAAAACGAATCTATTGGGAGTAGACGTTTTACTCCTATCGGTCCAAATGGTACGGATGGAATGTCCCAATAAACATTCCGGGTTTACTATAGTACGAACATCCTTATGACACCTAACATCCCACAACGGACTTACGTTCCACAAAACAATAATCACACACCATAAACCGGTCAAACATGAACTGTTCCTCCTTCTCGGCTCAGTCGCTATCGAAAGCAGACGGAGACGAACATCGTAGGGTCGGATTGAGACGTGGGACGAAGTCAGAGACTCACGGTTTGATAGTCCTCTCTCAGACCACCCCGTCTTTTTTGAACATGACTTTCGGTCTACGGTAGCGTGAATAGGTGACGTACTAAATCCAGTTCAAAGTATCGGACCCACTCGGAGTCAAAGTAGAAACCACCGTGTCTGTAACCTATTCCCGTTTGTATTGTAGACAGAGTGGACAGAGCTTTAAGTCCACCAACACATTGAAGTTCAGGGATATGTACTTTCACGATCCTTTAGGGGTTCCCGCTCACCAATACTGGAGAGGATACTAGACACAGTTTACGTAGGAATAAAATACTCGGGAGAAGGGACAAGGAGTGAGGGGGAGGTACTAGGGACTTGTCGGACGTCGTAAGAACAGAATGGTAGTCAAATTTAATCCCGCGTAGGATGCACTCGAGAGTCACAGTTCCGTTCCCGTCTTTGTGTTCCAGTTCTCCTGTATTTCACCGGAAGTGACCACCGAGTCTACCATTTCTGAGACGGACGCTTCACCCTCTGAGTCCAAGTTGGGGACCCAACTCTTCTCGGGGACCTCTGCCCTTACCGATGGGTGAGGTCATAAGAACGGATCTCTTAGGATACCTGTCTCCTCGGACTACCCGATGTCATGTACCTCAGTGTTTATCAAACTGTGTTGACTCACTGAATCATTGAATCAGAAGTTGTCTCTACCTCACCCCAGTACCGGGTCTAACCCATACTCTCCACGGACCCCTCCCCGTTGCAATCTGGGGTTTAGGTGCTCCTCGTTTCCTTCTACCATTTCGCTCAGTCACCTCGTGAATACTGTAGTCTCGACCGTCGTAGATACTTGTTCAACTAGGGTTTTGAGGTCGGGAACCGTCTAGGGTCCTGGGCCGGAGTCAGAAACGTTAAGAGGGGTTTCGAGACTCGGAGACTTTACTCTTAATCCTCGTTACCACAAGACTCCGATGACCTTTATGAGTGTGGGTGAAAGGGACTATCGAGTCTACCATTTCTTAGACGGACGTTGCACCCTCTGGACCCAAGGTAGGGGTCCAACCCTTCTAGGGGAGCTCCTCCCGCACCGTTGGGTGAGGTCATAAGAACGGACCTCTTAGGGTGCCTGTCTCCTCGGACGACCCAATATCAGGTACCCCCAGTCTCAGCTTGTGTTGACTCTGCAAAACACGAGTCTGTGTCCTCTGTCGGAAGTCGTTTTTCTCGTCGTCGCAAACGAGGTCTGAAAGACACAATCAAAGGATCCCGATGGTATTGCTTTCTCGTATTCGACCAGCCAAACTCTTTGTCTCAAAATGACAGAGGATCAACTTCCGATCTTTAAGTCCTCAACGTCGGAACCAAAACAGACTCCGACATTCTCTCTTAAAAAGGTACGGACAGAGGAGAGAGGACCATGAAACGACCGATAGAAACCGTAGGGACCGACCATCTCCGTAGTGGGACTAAGGACGGAGGTAGAAGTAAGAGGGACACAGGTTTTAGGGGAAAAATATTCCTATGTCAGTACAATCCAATCCTGAGTGGGAGTACTGGAGTAGACTTAAACCAGTAAGACGTTTCTGGGATAAAGGTCTATTCCAGTGTCAGACTCGATGACCCAACCCCCCGACACCCCGTCTCTGGACTAAGTTGGACATCGTGAAAAGAACGAAGAGGTCCCGACCAACTTTGGTCGAACCATCTCACTCCTACCCCTCACTCCGACTTATTTGTACTTCGTGGTTTATTCGTACCTTAGTCGAAAACGAGTCAATTGTTCGTCTCCTCGTCACTACGGGACACTTGATGAAGGAGTGTAAGACGACTATCTCCCCTGCCCCCGAAAGTTATGACAGAGAAGTATCGAATCTTGTTACCACCGTACCTCATCTACGAGTTATTTATAAACAACTTAATCATGACTTACTCTCTTTAAGTCGGGTATGGTCGTCAAAAAAATATCACATTTGAGACTACGGTTCTGGACGGACCGGACCTCTTTCCTGTACATTTACAGATTACTTAAATCGTAGTCAAAGAGGGTATATCATGTGTACCGGAATAATAGTTCTCGACCCGGAATCCCCTCACCTTACTTTTCAAAGTCCACCACCCAGAACATCCTGGCCCGAGGAGGAATCGGGGTATAACGAACGATGAGGAACCACCAGAGTCTGGTGGGGGATTCGTTTAGAACTCTGTACTTGACTAGAAATCTACAGATCTTAGGACAGATCTTTAGGACAACTCTTTCCTAGGACAGCTCTTTCCTAGGACAGTGTCTTAGGAAAGGAAATGGTTTGAAATGACTAGGGCGTAGAGTGAGCAAATAGATAGTCGTAATAACTTAACCCTCACGGAGACACCAGTAGTTCAAGATGGTGAATTAAGTATTTATTCCCGGGCCTCCACTCTCCCCTTCTCTAAGCTGAGTTCAGTGTGTTGGTCCTGAGGACTGAGGACCAGTTACCGAGAAGGAAATATGACATGGGAGAGAAGATAGCAGATAATCCTTTATTAATCGGTCTATCTCCTTAAGGAGACTTACTAAACAATCTATCCTCTTACGATAGTAGATCAAGTTTACAAGTCCACAGGGGACTCGCACTCCGGTTGTCACCCCGAAACCCCGTAAACCGACCAACGACTCTTAGTGACGCAGTCCCGGGAGTGGGAGAGTCGGAAACTCGAGACGGTGGACCGACCCCCGAACGTAGTGGTAGTCCCTTTCGACTGAAAGGTAGGACCTGAGGGAATGCAGTCGTGGGGGTGGTAGGTCTCTGTTCTCTCAGGAACACTTTTCAGTCCGACACCGGGTTAGCACTGGAGTGCGGACCGACGGGCAAGAACAAAGGGTTAGGAAGGAGCGGGGACCGTTCAAAGTGACCCGGTTTGTTACCGAAATCAGATGTCCATCCACTCGAGTAACGTAAAACGTCCACGAAGAAAACATGATACCGGTCTACTTCCGATTCTACACCGGGATTGGTAGTGGGAATCTCGAGAAAGTCAAGTCAAGTCAGTGAGTCAACACAGGCTGAGAAACACTGGGGAATCTGACGGTGTGTGGTCCGAAGGGACAGGTAGTGGTTGAGGGTCTCGAATAAGTCTGAGTACAGGTCACTCGACCACTACGGTAGGGTGGTAGAGTAGGAGACACTAGGGGAAGAGGAGGGTGGAAGTTAGAAAAGGTCGTAGTCCCAGAAAAGGTTGCTCAGTCAAGAAGTGTAGTCCATCGGTTTCATAACCTCAAAGTCGAAGTCGTAGTCAGGAAGGTTACTTATAAGCCCTGACTAAAGGGAATCTTACCTGACCAACCTAGAGGAACGTCAGGTTCCCTGAGAGTTCTCAGAAGAGGTTGTGGTATCAAGTTTTCGTAGTTAAGAAGCCGTGAGTCGAAAGAAATATCAGGTTGAGAGTGTAGGTATGTACTACTGACCTTTTTGGTGTCGAGACTGATCTCCCTGGAAACAGTCTTTCCATTACAGAGACAAAAAATTGTATGACAGATCCAACCAGTATCGAAAAGAAGGTTCGTCGTTCGTAGAAAATTAACGTACCGACGTCAGTGGTAGACGTCACTAAAACCTCGGGGGGTTTTATGTCAGAGAGTGACAAAGAAAACAAAGGGGTAGATAAACGGTACTTCACTACCCTGACCTACGGTACTAGAATCAAAAGACTTACAACCTAAAATTCGGTTGAAAACTGAGAGGAGAAAGTGAAAATAGTTCTCCGAGAAATGTCAAGTGTCACAGGTCTCTCTTCCGGGTACCTCGGGACTTGAACACGAAGGGGGCGGAGATCGGTCGGGGTGGTGACTGTGATGACTCTACCGGAGAGTAACAGACGACGTGTGGTCGAAATGGACGTCACCACGGAAGGTCTCCCCGAGTGTACACACGTAGATATGAGAGATTTGACAATTCACACACACACACGTACGCACGATTCAGCGAAGTCAGTACAGGCTGAGACGCTGGGATACCTGACTGACATCGGACATCAGTCCCGATGTCTTAAAGAGTCTTAAGTACCCTAAGAGATCCGTTCTTATAACCTCGCCCAACGGTAAAGGTAGAGGTCCCCTAGTAGGGCTAAGTCCCTAGTTTGGGTACGGAGAATACAGAGGACGTAACCGTCCGCCCAAGAAATCGTGATCGCGGTGGACTCTTCGGGATTTGACAATCCATCTACTCAAATTATTCATTTTTGGTTGGTCGTTTGGTTTCACCTTCCCCACTTACAAGGGGTAATACCAATGGTCTGAATTGTTTATTTTTACGTCTTACGGTCACTTTAAACTTAAAGTCTAACACTTACTTTTTACGACGGACAGTAAAGTCATTTGTTTCTTACAGTGTCGGTAGTTCGATGACGTCGCCGGGTGTGTCACTCGGGACTCCCCTGAACCCTGTCCTTTCTCGTCCTACGACCGGGTCCTATCGATTCTACTTGTAGTTTCCGTACTAAAGTTGCTCGGGTCTCAGAACGTAGAAGAGTATGTATCTTTTCGTGATTTAAGAAATTGAACTCAATAGACTAAAAGAACTAACTTGTCATTAGAGAACTACAAGGTCGATGGACCAGAAACAGTGTTTTTGAGGATATATGGGACCGAGGAGTGATTGGTGAAGTCTCGTCGGGGAGTCTCGTTAGACTCTCCGGTGGAGGGTCCGAACTTCAGGAGTCTTTCAGGTTACTTATTTTGTGTTAAGAGTTGAAAATCCAACACGTGAAAAAAAAAAGAATCATCTGTTCTGTTCGTTACTTAGTAAATCTTTTTCTTCATATTCATTTAGGACACGTTATAAGCCCTGTATGAGTATGATTTTTAATAAATAACACGTAGGGAAAGACTTTAAGTTTAAATTCTCACGGGTACAAAATCAACTGTTGGGGTCGACGATACCTTAAGACGTCAGGCCTATAGGACACTTTGTGTAGAACTGAGCTGACAACCTTGTTTTAGGTCGGGACTGTACCCGTCGAGACGGGATAACAATGACAAGTGTTCGGGACCTTGTCCCCAAAACCCCTCAAGGTGTCCTTCCGAGGACGTACCGGGGTCGACGGTTCTTAAGGGACATTACCCGTGTGTCGGTTGAGTGCCTTTCACGTTTATATTGACTTCACTCAGTCGTGTAAAAGTGTATCCGTCAGATCCATGTGCGTGTCTCGAAAGTATAGTGGAAAAGGAGACTAACGAGTTGTAAGGACTTATCCTAGTCGGTGTACAATAATGGAAACGAATTTTACTCCTTTGTGAGTTCAGTGTAACCGACACAGTCGCGGATCATTTGTCTCTGAGTTCTTAGTCGGACCGACTGTCCGAGATTCTGGTTAACGTACATAACGAAATAATAAGGTTACCCTATACAAAAAAAGGTTTTGACGACGAAATACGAAAAAAGACATATATTTTCATTATAAACTAATACTATCACTCGAACCTTTTGTGTCTATTTTTTCTTTCCTTCTCGTTAGTCGTTTCTTTCGCTAAGGTGTTACCTATCATTGACGACCGCTGTCCACCCACGTACCGGAAGGAATAACACGGGAGAAGTGTATATAATTATGTAATACACCATCGGTCGTACGCGACGATTTCGTTTTATGGTATCTACCTCTCCGAATTTGTTGTCCATAAAGAAAGAGTGTCAAGACCTCCGACCTTTCAGGTTTTAGTTTCTCGACCATTTAAACCAAAAGCTACCCCTGGGGGAAGGTCAGTACGTCTACCGGTGGAAGAGGGACCCAGGAGTGTACCATATATCTCCTTCGAACCAAAGAGGAGGAGAACCCCAGGGTGGGAGTACTGAAGTAGATTTGAATTAGTGGAGGGGTTTCGGGTCATAGGATTACGGTCGTATATTATCCGATTCTGTAACTGTATACTTTGACTTCTCATGTGTGTATAGGTCAGGTATTATACGAGAATCAAAACTCGTTTTTTCCGGTTTAGTAAAATATGTGTACGTAGGTATATACTCACTATATTTATACACTTATCAATATATACGCTTCTATTAGTATACGTATATACGAGTTTGTATAGATATATATTTTACTTGAACTTTAACTAAAACTTTAAGTCACTAAGTAAAAACCGTAATTGGCTCTGACTTCTGATTCATGTCTTTCTCTCACTTTTCATGGTTTATTTGAGGACTAACTTTTTTTTTGTTTCTCACCCACTGAAGGGACCATCAGGTCACCGATTCTGAGACGGGAGGGTCAACGTCCCTCGGGTCCAAACTAGGGACCAACCCCTTGATCTAGGGTGTACGACGTCGATTCTAGGTCACATCGGTTTATTTACTTATAAAAAAAAATTTCCTCTTCTTGTTTCTCACCCGTCATTTCCTGTGTCCCGTTTCAAGATGGTGGTACTTCTTACTTTGAGGAGGTATTACTTTACAAGGACCAGTTCTTACTCACAAACTTTGTTTTGTTCACAAACCACTCACCCCTCCCACATCGATTATTCCAGATAGGGGTCACACGGGGTATCCGTGACTACTTTGTATTAGGTCTCAACTACAATAACACTTAAGTCGTCGTGAATCCTGAGTCAATATTGTACAGGACATTAGTCGTATAGGTATTTATTGAACACGAATATATATTGGAGTCTTACTGAAGAACAAAGTCTCACACCTCCTGTAAGAAGTAAACCCCTCCAGTTATGTTACTTTGACTCTTGGAGAGTTAGCATATACCGTCGGTTTTGTCAAATAAAAACGTCTGTCAACAGTTTGTACCGTTGAATCCCGTGTCAGGGGACTGCTGGGCCCCGGTCTCAGTCTCTAAAAACGTCTCTCGTCATGAGGACACCTGGTTGTGAGTCAGGTGACCGGAACGACCCAAGAGAATGTACTTTATCACCAAATAGTACAAAAAGGTAGTATGCTATACCTTTCCGAGTCTCTTTGAAGAAAGAGGGTGTTTTGCTTTGAGGTTTGTGGGTCGAGGGATACATTCTCCTACTGTCTCATACTCGGCCAACCTACCGTAGTGACTGGGTTACCTGTACTCAAACTCGTTCGAGGTCCTCTACCACTTCCTGTCCCTTCGGACCACACGACGTCAGGTGCCCCAGTGTTTCTCAACCTGTGCTGACTCGCTGATTTGTTGTTAGACATAAAGAAGATAGAACGACGAGTTTGAGTCTCTGAAGTTACGTATCATTTGTCTCACTCCTGGATTTTGTCTTCGTAGATAGTTTCATCTAATCGTAGAGAGTTACAACACTAGATCGGACCAAACAATCAAAACCAGAACGAACCTTTCCTCTTACAACTTTTCTAAACAAATTTGGATGGCTTGTTCTTTTGGGTCGATTGTGTTTCGTTTTGGGGTTTACCGGATAAAGAACAAGACGAGTAGGAAAAACATTCTTTGTAAACGGACCCTATAGTAAATACTAGTTAAGATTCCGTCTTCATCACAGTTCAAGGGTTCCACCCCTCCACCCCCTTTATTCTCGTCACACATTCATATTTAAGGACTTGTTATCTTCCTTTTTGGTGTGTGACCATTGAAACTTTTGTCATTGACGAAACCCGGTACTAAAACTAGTCAGTAGTACTCGTGACTGTTCACAGTACTTTATCATTTTATGTAGGTTTTAACTTAGACTTTACTCTTAAGTACTACAATCCACCGGGCTCCTTCGTGTGGGACTTGTGGGTCTTCTGCCAGACACCAGAAGACCCGATAAAATCCGTACACTGACGGTGGATGACCAAAGGTAATCGAAATGAACCTCCCAGGTCCTTAAGACGTCGGATGGTATGGGTGACAACTCCTGTTGTCGCAGTACGAGACGATTAGTACTGGAGTTCAGTTAACCAAAAAGGCAAGAGAAAATAACGTGTAAGAGAATCAAGACAAACATTTCTTTACGTTTCAGTAGTGAGTAAAAAGAGATTGTGTTAAAAGGAAGTGACAAGGTACGGTGATCAAGTTCTCTCGAGTTCTTGAGTGGACTTTTTTGACGGAGGAATAGGGTCTAGACGAGATAGTTAAAGATAGAGGACCGCACCCTACTTTCCCAAGGAATTCTCTCTTCGAGAACTTTGTGTCGAACCATTCTCGTTGACTTCTCGACTCTCGTCACCTTATGGGTACTGAATGAATTTTTTAATTAAAGATGATGAGTTTCAATTTTTTATTATTACGACTATTATCGTCAACAAACACCGTTTTTCTATGCCAAAAATTGTAAAACCCCCTAAGGGTCCACCGAGTTTGTCATTTCTCAAACGGACGTTACACCCTCTGGTCCCAAGTCAGAGACTCAACCCTTCTAGGGGACCTCTTCCTTTACCGTGGGGTGAGGTCATAAGAACGGACCTTTTAGGGTACCTACCTCCTCGGACCGTCCGATGTCAAGTACCTCAACGTTTCTCAGTCTGTGCTGACGCACTGAAGTGAAAGTGAAACTATAAAAATGAATTCTTACCTATGCACATACAGGAATACGATACCCCCTTTTGTTCAGGACATGTCAAATCAACTATGTTTTAGTTGTATTCCTACGTTTTACCGTTCCGTCACCACTTCTCTCCGCTGTACAACCTTATTCTTTACAAATAGTTTCCAAAACTTTCTAACATGGTCTCAGGTGAGGAAGATCGTTCAATACACTGAGAGAGATTGTCTGACAGTAGTGAAAACTCGTAATTATCTGTCTGTAAGTAGATCATTACTAAGTTTATGTCTTATGCACTAATGCTATATTTTCCTCGACACTCTGGTATCATGAACCTGGACTAGAAAGAACCTCCCCTCCCTCTCACTAAGGATTCCTTCCTTAGTATTTATTTTTGTATTTTTACGAAAAATATAATTCGAAAGTATTTCTTCAATAAACGTAACCTTTTTTAATCTTATGTAAATCTTAGAGATTGACATCTCTTAACTTTTTTTACTAATTTTAAAATTAATACTCATACAACATTTTCCATTTACAAACCACTTCACTTATTCGATGTTCCCAGATAACATACCGTCTCCTTTATCTCGGGTATAAAATATTGAAATTTATCTCATATTAGATATTTTTAAAACTTAGTCTTCCAACATGTGGACTTTGATTATAACATTTAGTTGACGTAAAGTTAAAAGATTTTATGGACCATTACATTTTTTACAATCTTTGTTCGTTAGTCAAGTCAAGTCAAGTCAGCGAGTCAATTATCAAACACTTTGTTTGAATAGAGATGAACCTTTTTATGGACTATGTTGTATAGTCCTATAACCTTACCAAAATAAACCCCCACCGTAAAATAAATGACTCATAAAGAAAATTTATACAAGAATAGGAGGACGGATACAGGTCTAGTCAAGTACTTTTATTTTTCATTTGTAGGACGATAGTCCAAGAATTACTTTCTGTTGATCGTTACCTCCTCTTGAGAGACTTTGATACTGCTCAATACATATATGATACATATTTATGATTATTTAGATATCTTACTTACCTCAGATTTATAATATGTCGGGACTTTTCCCCCTTTAACGAGTCAGTACAGACTGAGAAACACTTGGGTACCGAGGAGACAGGTACCTTAAGAGGTCCGTTCTTATGACCTCACCCAACGGTAAAGAAAGAGGTCCCCTAGAAGGGCTGGGTCCCTAGCTTGGATACAGAGGAAGTAGTGTCCGTCTAAGGTATGGTAGACTCGGTGGTCCTTTCGGGGTCATATGTCGGGTTGTTAGGGAAAAGGGGGTTTTATGATCTTGTCATACTTCCACCCGTCTCTACGAGACCTTATTAAAGATCCTTCTAGTAGTTACTTTTTTTTTTAAAATCTTTAGGTCAGTAACACCATCTAAATACAGAGACCGTAGTTGAAATAATAACTCAGAGATGACATGAGGATTGGAAACCTTTACGGACCAGTCCCTCGATTTTAGGGTGTACGGGACCCCGTTGATTCGGGTACGTGACATCGATGACTCGGGTGTACGAGGTCTCTGTGTTGATTCTGGTCTCCTTCGGTTTGATTTGTGTATTTTAAAAAAAATTTCTTTGATCTATCGTAGAAATAACTGTTAGGACCCTCCCGGTGTGACTCGCGGCGATGGATCCAAAGTCATGACCTAAACCGACGACATAGTCAATTTCCTACAAAGACCGTGTAAGTCAGATCTATAAAACTCCTTTCAAAATATTTTGCTGTTGTCTTGGGTACACGCCAACACTACCCAGCGAAACGGTCGGACTTCTGACTTCTCTCTTCCCCCTCGTCAGTAGTTCTCTCTCTACTTTTGTCTCCCTACTTCCACCGCCCTGCCTCTCTTTCTCCCCTTTTCTCGAACTCTCAACACACCTTCTCCCTACGTCGGTCGGGATCCGTTGTACCGTCCCTCCCTCGGTCTCCTTGTACGCGAGGGTCGGTAGAGAGAAGGGAGAAGACTAGACCGTGACAAAGGGCACCAGTCTTGTGTTGGTACGTCGGTCTCCTGGTCCCCGGACGACCTCGTCTCGGTCTCCAGAAGAGAGCCCTGTGTCTCTTCCTCCCTCCTTCCATCTTCACCCTAAACCACCTACTTGGTTTCTATTCGGCCAGTTGACGAAAAGGCTCTATGTCTTTATAGTACACCCAAGACTCTTCATTACCGATGACTTCGTACTGAAGATTTTTGACCTTTGTCCCCTTTCTAAGAGGAATTTACACCTTTAATTTCTCTTTTAACACAAACAGACATCACAGATGTAAAAATACGACTGTGTGTGTAGTGTGTGTATACCCAACAGATAATGACCAACACGGATCTCTTAATGTCCCTTGGGACTAACTGCGTTAGTCCTTTGTCCGATAGTCTGTTCTTCTCCGTTGTAGATCCGGGTGGAGGAAGGGACTCTACAGAAGTACTGTTGAGTTCTTGAAACGTTTTGAGTTTCCTGTTAAACTGTAAATTGTTCAAAAGTAGTCGTCGATACCTTTAATAAAGGGAGTTTATCACGCTGGGGTTTATCTAGACTTGTATAAGAGGTTAAGGTGTAGTGGATCCTCTAGATTCCCTAGGAACATTTTCGTGGGTCAGGTCTGTGGGACTTTACGGTCAGTGTCAAATGGTCCGTAGTCGTGCGGTCGGTATATGTTAGGTATTCCGGTAGAACGGACATACATCCAGAAGCGTACACACCCACGATTCAGTGAAGTCAGGACAGTTTGAGAAAAACCGGGGTGGTCCGAAGAGACAGGTACCTTAGGAGGTCCATTCTGATGACCTCACCCAACGGTACGGAAGGAGGTCCCTTAGAAGGGCTAAGTCCCTACTTTGGATGTAAAGAATACAGAGAACGTAACTTATAACGAGAAATGCCAACGGTTTCTCCAAATTTTCGTGTGACTGTGGGTCAGTGTAAGGGGACTATAAAATCCTCTGTCACTGTGATAACAGATTAAACGAAAGGATTGGGTAACAAGTTATTTGTGTTTCACGGGGCGAATATCGACTCATTTACAAACGGTTCAGTTTAACTAGATTTTTTGAGGTTGTCTCCTTTCGACCATTCAACTCGTACGCTTCAAAACCAAAGAAAAGACAAAAACTTTATCCAAATTTTTCTTCTTACCTCTGACGACCAAAGTACTCGACTTGGGAGTTTCCCTTTCGGACGTTCTTTACTGAAGACTAAGACACCTCGTGTTTTATCACCCGAGTCCCCTTCACTTACCGGAAACCCGTCCCCATCACTGGTCTTCCCACTATCACCCCCCTGGAACCCCAAGACGAGTACAAAAAAAAAAAAAAAGAACATGACCCACGACCAATATACCCACACAAGTCAAACACTATTAAATATCTCAGTATGTGAAGACGCATGAAAGGACATACACATAATCTACACTTTTTTTTCAAACCATCGTTAGGAAATAACCATTAGATTGTAGTTTATTATCTTGGAGACTTCTTTATTGGACTTTAATACAAATAGGAACTTGTAATTAATTAACTCTCGGACCCATAACCTGGTCCACCAAACCCGGTTCAAGAGCATCGGTGAGGAAGCGAGGAGACCCCTTGGACCCCAATAACGTGACGTGGACGGGGAACGGTCGCACTGCCGCGAGACACTCCGACAGACTCCAACAGACAGATCTGTACACGTGTGAGAGACGAGGTCCTAGAACTGAGCGGTCATGGTGTAGACTCTGATACCAAGCAGAAGGGGGATGGGGTACGGGACGGGGACGGGTAGGACGGAGCCGTTACCTACCTCGTCCAGTGTCCCTGGGTCACCGTTTCGACCACATTGTGTCTCTGAGACTTTTGGTTCTCTTCAATAAAGAGAGAAAGAGTACGTCACCAGTCCCGACCACCCGTTGGACTGGAGTACTGTAGTAAGCCCCTTGGTCCAAGAAAGGTAGGCTAATAAGGTGGTGAGTAATTTCATACGTAAAGAAGGAGAGGTACCAGTTTCAGTCTGAGTCCGTAAGTACAAGGTCTAGTGTCCAACCTCTTCTCCCTCATTCAAGTTCGTTCAATAAGGAAAATTTGTCCACTTTGTCTTCAATGAGTTTTGTAAAGGGGAGTACTAGAAAACAACTCTCGAATAGAATACTGACGCGGTACCTGAAGAGGTTTGGAAGGAAGGTTGATATGAGCGGTGATAGGAAACCCATTTATGTCACGGAAGGAATAAGGGTTCCCACAAATAAAAGGGAAAAAGTAACAAACCACAGGTACCTCTCGAACCGGAAGAGGAATTAACCGAAACTCTCACATTTCTAATACCTTTGATACCTTCATCTTAGTTGTTCTACTGTTGGTTAATATTTATCACTGATGAAATCTAAGGTGTGTATTCCTCCAGTACGTCACAAACAGAAGACACAGACGGAATGAAGTAAGGCGTGTGTAGGTGGTCCAAATCGGTACAACAACTTTACCACCTCAGAGGAAGAAAAATTTCCGGTTTATTATAAAGTGACATATGTACGTGACACAGAAGAAATAGGGAAGTAGACAACTACCCGTACATCCAACAAAAGTATAAAACCGACGACACTTATTACGACGTTACTTGGTTTTATCAATTTCAGTGTCGTCGTCTTTCATCTTACCACCAACGACCCCCATCACCCTTCTTCTTTACCCCTCTACAACCAGTTTTCCATGTTTCAAAGACAATACGTTCTACTTTTTCAAAACCGTTATTATTACATGTCGTCACACGAGTATCAATTACTATGACACAACACATGAAGTTTAAACAATTCTCCTATCTAGAATTCAAAGAGTAGTGTGTGTGTGTATGTGTATGTTCCTCCTTTTACCCTTGATACACCTCAATATCTAGACGATTAATTGAACTAACACCACTGACGTACATATAGTTTATAGCTCGACATGTAAAGTTATATATTTAAAAATGTATAGTTAATATAAAGTTATTTCGGTCTTTTTTTGTCAACTACTTTATCCTCCTTAACTTCACAAAAACAAAAAAAAAAATCACAACTCGGTCCTCACTGTACTTGGTTATACCCTTTATAGTCTTCTCCTTGTCTAAATTACTCTTAAAATTTTTATTATTACTTTTATGACTATTATTGTTGCAGTCACGTACGATACAGTAAAGTCAGTACAGACTAAGAAACGCTGGAACATCTGACGTCGGGTGGTCCGAGGAGACGGGTACCCTAAGAGATCCGTTCTTATGATCTTACTCAACGGTACGGGAGGAGGTCCCCTAGAAGGGCTGGGTCCCTAATTTGGATACACAGAATACAGAGGACGTAACTACCCACCCAAGAAATGGTGATCGTGGTGGACCCTTCGGGGTTATCGTCATAGCCCGTATGTAATATATTACTATTGAAACTTAGATTATGAGGTAAGTCAGAAGTTTTGGGTGTATGAATACATGTCAGTAGGGAACCATAGACACTTAGGACCATCTTTTGTTTTGAACACCTACGAGTTCAAGGAACGTCAACCAGGAGATATGGGTTCTCAAGGCATATACTCCCATGTTTCCTGACTGACGCGATCAAGAGGATTAAATCTCCACTTCTCGGACCCCGTATCCCTCAATGGCGTCTGACGGATTTCAGTACACCAAACTTCGTCGTCTCGTCCTGCACGAAGGACCGAGGTCTTTAGGTCTCGGTGGCGAATATTAGGGACACAATAAGAGAGAGGGGAAGACATGACTCTTCTTCGACTAAAGTCTCAATCTCTACTGAATACAAACCCCTGAACCCTTTTAAGTTACCGATTCTCTCTACTACCGTCTCCCACAGAGTTGTTAATTCCCGACCTTAGTAGACCTTTGTAGATGAATAGAAAGAAAGTAACTACAACTGACAAACGACCCTGGATTCGACCCGAGGGTTGACCGCGTGGTTGACCAGAAACGTACACCCGACCTGAAGGAGTGTCGTACCGGACGAATCTGTTACACCTAAAAAAAAAAAAATACCGTTGAGTACCTCCTTCACAAAATACGTTGAAGTCGGATTCGTCGTTCGACGTACCTTTGTCGTAGTTAAAAGACTTTTCATACAATCATAATTTTAACACTATGAGAAAGGAAGTTTTTCCCAGTGGATTGAAGGGAGGGAACTCACACTTTATATAAATCACTAAGTGAAGATTACTTGTCTTACCATATCTTCACTACCATACACCAAAAACTCTAATCCTGTATTTCCACAACACGGAAGGAGAAACGAAGGGGAACTCCGTGAACGAACCCTCCTTCCGTCGATGGCACTATGAGTTCGTTGGGATACCTTCCTCGGTGTCCCATACTTTGACTCCGGAGGATGGTCGTCGGTACACTCACTTGGTAGAACCTTCGTACAGGAGGTCGGGATCAGTTCAGAAATATACTGACATCGGGACAAACAATAGAATTGACATTGGAGTATTTTCAGGGACTCTGTTTTTAGTGGTCCATTCGGTGAGGGTTTAAGGACTCGGTATCTTTGACACCCACTATTTAGAACCTATAGAATTCAGTGACTAAAACTGCCCATTAAACAACACCTTGTCATCCACTGACTATGACTTGGAGTCTCAAGTCCATCGTAATCAACGACGATAAGATAACTAATTCTTGGGTCTAAATTCCCCTCCCCTACGGTTGAATTCGTGAGTCTTCCTTCTCCCAGTTTTATAAACGTCTGTATTAAATTTATCGTGTCTCACGAATCAAATATAATATTGACCCTCTACCGATGGTTTATAGATCTTTGCTTTCAGGAAACGTCGTGCACATTGGAAACGTTAAGTTAGTAACATATTAGAGATCAACCTAAAGGTAATAAGGTGGACTGACAGTCAACGTAGACAAACAAGTAGGAACAAGGGTCTCGAACCGTACCACGAATTGTTTATCATGTACGAATACTCCATAGACAACTTGTTTACGTCTTTTGAAGTACACTAGTCCCGTAACAATTGTATATATAGACCGGGACCTTCAAAAAAAAACTTAACAATAGGGATTTATTTTAAAGACTTATTACGAACTTTTATATATTGAGTAAAAAATTTGTAAACATATCATATACGATGATACATAATGTAAAACTGACATAGTCAAATACCGAAGAGTTTTTTTGTCGTACGCCTTATTAAAATCCTGAACGGACCTGCCTACCTTCAAATTTGAAAAATTATCGACACACTAATAAAATAACGTACAACTTTTCACTTTTCATGTTTCATGTATTTAATTTCCTTTTATAATCCATTTCTCATCTTATTCGTCGTACGTCTATACCATTTTAAATGTTTTTTACATGGACCCACTAAGTTCAACCCATTTATAGTATTCCGACTTGAGGATGTCATTTCATCATCTTTAAGGATTATTACATGAAAGTATCGTAACTCTTTAAGGTGTCTTTATTGTGGACCTCGTTGTCGTATATAATTCTTTGACACAATTACTAATAGAAGGTACAAAAAGAATTCTCAGTAGAGGAACAATGTTTGGGGTTCCGGTCTGGGTCTTCCCTCATACTGACCCTAGTACTTTCGTACCTGGAACAGAAAGTCAAGGGGTATTTGTGTATCTAAACTCCCAACATGTGTTAAGGTAAACGACTGTATAAAATAGAAATAGGGTGGAGTTGTTTAAACTTCTGGGGTGTCAACAATTTACTACTGTCACTACCCAAGTTCAGTGCCCCAGCCGTGGTCCGTACTTCCAATGGATGTAGTGAACGATTAACAAGGGTTCTGATCGAGTCTTCCCTTACCGGACCCCATTTGTGTTCGTTTAGACCTGTTAAAGTCGCATTGGGTACTGTAAATCTTCATCCACTAATTGTACCGTACACAGAATTCTTTCTTTTCTAGACTCTTTCAGGACATCGGACGTTAATCCTTATTTTCGACCTGAGTCTCATCTGAGACGTGGAGTCACGTTATCTCCGACGTCCAGGGGACTGGGTAACGGGGTCTAAAACAGAAGACAGAAGTGAGAACAGCAAGTGAGGGCCTTGTAATCCCGTTGGGTCATTACATTAGACACCACCTCTAGTATAGTAGAGACGAAATGTCTTTCATTTTGACTTCAAATCTCTAATATTGCAGTACGGAAAAGGTGTTACGGTCTTACGAGGAATCCTCTTTTCGATACTGGTTGGATCTGTCGTATAATTTTTCGTCTCTGTAATGAAACGGCTGTTTCCAGGTAGATCAGTTTCGATACCAAAAAGGTCATCAGTATATACCTACACTCTCCACCTGGTATTTCTTTCGACTCACGTCTTTTTAACTACGAAAACTTGACACCAGGACCTCTTCTAAGAACTCTCAGGGAATCTGACGTTCCTCTAGTTTGGTCAGGTAGGATTTCCTTTAGTTGGTACTTATAAGTAACCTTCCTAACTATGACTTCGACTTCGAGGTTATGAAACTGGTGGACTACACTTCACGGACGAGTATTCTTTTTTGGGACTATGACCTTTTCTAACTCCCGTCCTCCTGTTTCCTACTCTACCAACCTACCGTGGTGGTTGAGTTACCTACACACAAACTCGTTCGAGGCCCTCCACCACTTCCTCTCCCTTCGGACCACATGACGTCATGTACCCCAGTGTCTCTCAGCTTGTATTGACTCGCTGACTTGTTCCTATGTACATTAAGCTCGTTTGACGAAATTTGTAACAGAAAGTCAAGGGGTATTTGTGTATCTAAACTCCCAACATGTGTTAAGGTAAACGACTGTATAAAATAGAAATAGGGTGGAGTTGTTTAAACTTCTGGGGTGTCAACAATTTACTACTGTCATCTACCCAAGTTCAGTCACTCGTTCTAGTCTAAACACTGAATAACGAAGAATTTAGAGACAACGGTGAAGTCAAGTCAAGTCAAGTCAGCAAGTCAGCACAGGCTGAGAAACACTGGGGTACTTAGTGTCGTGCGGTCCGGAAGGACAGGTAGTGGTAGAGGGCCTCAAGTGAGTCTGAGTACAGGTAGCTCAGGCACTACGGTAGGTCGGTAGAGTAGGAGACAGCCGGGGAAGAGGAGGACGGGGGTTAGGGAGGGTCGTAGTTTCAGAAAAGGTCACTCAGTTGAGAAGCGTACTCCACCGGTTTCATGACCTCAAAGTCGAAATCGTAGTAAGGAAGGTTTCTTTAGGGTCCCAACTAGAGGAAGTCTTACCTGACCAACCTAGAGGAACGTCAGGTTCCCTGAGAGTTCTCAGAAGAGGTTGTGGTGTCCAGTTTGCGTAGTTAAGAAGCCGGGAGTCGGAAGAAGTGTCAGGTTGAGAGTGTAGGTATGTACTGGTGTCCTTTTTGGTATCGGAACTGATCCGTCTGGAATCAGCCGTTTCATTACAGAGACGAAAGCTTACATGATAGATCCAACCAGTATTGACGGTGAATCCATAGTTCATTTGAGTAAAAGAATAGGCTTGGAACGTCAAGACCATTCAGAATTTTCTTTCTCCGTTCACTGATCTCGATCTCCAGTAAAGAACTTTCGACAACTGTCCTCTTCCGCACGTAAGTAAAAGATGACGACGACTTTATTTACATAAGTGAAGTTTGTTGTTATACTTAAATAATTCAATGTCAAGACAGACAGTTCTCAGAACCATGTCGTACTAGAAGACGACTCTCAAAGTGGTCCAACTTTGGTCCAAAACCGTTCCTACAGTAAGAAATACCTCCGAGATCTTTACATAGATAAAGGTAAAAGTGAACTACTTTCTGAAGTTAAGGTATGTCAAAATTCTGACTACAAGGATAAAGGAGTGCCCAACAACCGACTTCAACTTAGAGTCGAAGATCTTAGATACACGTAAGGAACCGAAGGAAATAGAAGTTTCGGTCGTTACCATCCAGTTCAAGTAGACTACGACACTGGAGGGGAAGACAGAGTAGAGACGAAAGTAACCTGTTTCAAGAGTTAAAAATTCCTGAACACACTAATCCAACTCACGTGGGTGTATTAGGTTCTATTAGAGGGGTATAATCTTGGTTGACATCAGAATTAATTTAGACATTTCTGGGAACTGTCGACATTGACCAAACGATAAAATAATTTGTCAAAGGGAGCATCGAGTCTCCCATTTCTTAGACGGACGTTACGTCCTTTGGGCCCAAGTTAGGGACCCAGTCCTTTCAGGGGACCTCTTCCCTTACCATTAAGTGAAATGATAAGAACGGACCTCTTAAGGTACCTGTCTCCTTGGACCACCCGATGTCACGGGTACCCCAGCGTTTCTCAGCCTGTACTGACTTACTGATTGTGAAAGTGAAAGTGAAGTTTCTGGGAACTATCCACATTGACCTAAGTCAAGTCAAGTCAGCGAGTCAGCACAGACTGAGAAACGCTAGGGTACTTAGCGTCGTGTGGTCCGGAGGGAACAGGTAGTAGTTGAGGACCTCAAGTGAATTTGAGTGCAGGTAGCTCAGTCACTACGGTAGGTCGGTAGAGTAGGAGACAGCCGGGGAAGAGGAGGACGGGGGTTAGGGAGGGTCGTAGTCTCAGAAAAGGTTACTCAGTTGAGAAGTGTACTCCACCGGTTTCATGACCTTAAAGTCGAAATCGTAGTCAGGAAGGTTTCTTGTGGGTCCTGACTAGAGGAAATCTTACCTGACCAACCTAGAGGAACGTCAGGTTCCCTGAGAGTTCTCAGGAGAGGTTATGGTGTGAAGTTTTCGTAGTTAAGAAGTCACGAGTCGAANGAAAAGGTTACTCAGTTGAGAAGTGTACTCCACCGGTTTCATGACCTTAAAGTCGAAATCGTAGTCAGGAAGGTTTCTTGTGGGTCCTGACTAGAGGAAATCTTACCTGACCAACCTAGAGGAACGTCAGGTTTCCTGAGAGTTCTCAGGAGAGGTTATGGTGTGAAGTTTTCGTAGTTAAGAAGTCACGAGTCGAAAGAAGTGTCAGGTTGAGAGTATAGGTGTGTACTGGTGTCCTTTTTGGTATCGGAACTGATCTGTCTGGAATCAGCCGTTTCATCACAGAGACGAAAAGTTATACGATAGATCCAACCAGAATTGAAAGGAAGGTTCCTCATTCACAGAAAATTAAAGTACCGACGTTAGTGGTAGACGTCACTAAAACCTCGGGGGTTTTGTATTTCAGACTGTGACAAAGGTGACAAAGGGATAGATAAACGGTACTTCACTACCCATTGACCTAATCATAAAATAATTTGTCGTCCTCTGTCCTCAGAACCTGTCTGTAGAAATTTTAAGACGGATGGTGGAACTTGTCGTCCTATGTCCACGTTGGATGAATTGAAGAGGTATATGTGGTTTCTAATTTCGACTTGATCCCTTCCTATTAGTCTTTTCGAGAAGGATAAGTGTATCCCCTTCCTACACTCGGGTATCGTCAATGACCAGGGACTTCTGAGGACCCGTTGACACCAACCCAGAGGGGTGAGACCTTTATCCATCAAAGAATAAAACCAGGGTCACGACCCTCATCAAGGGTCCAGATAAAAGGGGGACCCGAGACCTTCTACAACGAAGGAGTAGTACGGGGAACGGGTAAAGACTCCTTCGGTTTATACGGTAAAACCCACCGATTCGTCGAAAGCGATGAACAAAGGAACAACGTCTTACAACCCCCGGGTTCCAGACGAATGGAAAGTTTAGTAGTGTCAGAGAATCAGGTCCGACATCTGATCCCTGACATCGGACTTCGGAAGTGACTATACGATTTTTCGGAAATACACAAAAACAACACCCAAAACCTTACGTGTCACAAAAGAGATAAAGTAAGATAAGGTACGGTGGACGGTTTTCAGTGTGGGTACGAGAAGGTTCGATACAAAGAGAGAAGTCGATAAACAACAAGGTAACGAGTCAGTACAGACTGAGAAACGCTGGGGTACTTGACATCGTATGGTAGACAGGAAGTAGTAGAGAGTTTCGAACGAGTTTAAGTACAGGAAACTCAGCCGCTACGGTAGGTTGGTAGGGTAGGAGACACTAGGGAAGAGAAGGACGGGAGTTAGAAAGGGTCGGAGTGCCATAAAAGATTACTCAGCCGAGAAGCGTAGTCCATCGGTTTCATGACCTTAAAGTCAAAGTCGTAGTCAAGAAGGTTACTTATATACGTCCTAACTAAAGGAAATCCTAACTGACCAAACTAGAGGAATGTCAGGTTCCTTGAGAGTTTTCAGAAGAGGTTGTGGTGTCAAGTTTTCGCAGTCAAGAAGCCCCGAATCGGAAGAAATACCAGTTTGAGAGTGTAGGTATGTACTGATAACCTTTTTGGTATCCACACTGATATACTTAGAAAAAACCTTTTCATTATATATACAATATGTATACAATCGAGAAGTCGATATTAATGACGATTAAACCCGAAAGGACCAGACAACACCCTTGTACGGGTATGCAAAGGGTCCTCAGGAAAACAAATCGTCACACTTGACAAACCCATACGTAGGACGAACTTCCGTCTCCCTTCTGGGAAACTAGAGAGATCAAAGATCCTACTTCTGGAGTCCTTCCTCAACGGACCTTGGACAGTTCCCCTACGAAAGGGAAACGACGAGACGAGAGGACGGTAGTTATATCTGTGTCTTAGTGTCACTAGTGAATCTCGAGGAATTCTTCGAGTCCCTCCCAGGACGATGTACGTCCGGTAGTTGTTGTAAGTGGTAGTAGGAAACAGTAGTCTACTTTGGAGGTTTTGGTCCGGGACGGAAAAGGAAGTGAGAAGATCCGAGAGTGAACCTAAGGTTTTCGGAACGATTGACCGGATCTTTGGTTTCGCACACCCTCTGGGGACCTTCTTCTGTGGACAATGGTTCATGTGGACCTTCTGTTGGTGTTTTTGATTTCGTTCACACCCTTAGGTCCGTTCACTCTCTTCGACACAGTCTGGTAGAGTACGACCCTCAAGGACTCAAGAGACCCAATTCCTCGGGGTCGTTAACAGACAATGATACGTTTAGACGGGTCACAGACGGTGTATCAATCGTTTTCGTACCAAGAATTACCGTCAGTTACGACCGTCCGTCAGTGACATAGACTTTTGAGAGAAGACGACCCCTACCGTTTATGGAGGTGTTTAGTGAAGTACGACTAGAGATGTGATTTAGATAGTCAATTTTTATGTCCCAATTAAGACTTCTAAACCCAATTGAGAAAGATTCATGGAATAGATACTAGACCCATCAATGATGAACCACTTACGTTTATATATAGATAGAGAAATCCCACTAAATCCGAAACCAAGAGTTTGGTCCGTACAATGGGTTTTCATACGTAACCCCCCTCCAGACCGACGAAGGGGGAGTTTTCGGTCATTTGTCCGGTCCAACACCTTTCCTTTCAAACGAAAGAAAGTCTACGGCCGTTGACCCCTCCTCCCACCACATGTAGACTAGTTTCCGGCTGAGGGGAGGTGAGGACTGTTCGTCCCCTACTCTCAAAAATATCTGTTTCACACACACGTAAATCCCCCCCGCCAATGTACGTCTTTGTCATGTGAGTAGAAGGTTAATAGTAGTCAGCAGACTGATCGTAGTAGAACCAACAAAATCCATGTCAATTAGCAGTCAAGGTCCCACGTGAACAAGGGTAAAGAAACGGCAGTTAAGAGTCTTAACACCGTCGAGTTCAGGACCCATGTCAGACCCAGTAGTACAGTAATTGAAAAGGTGGACCCCCAAATCAAGTGTCCTATACCGAGTCTTATAATAGATGTCGGGAACTCTTTCTTGGTCTACAGGAGTTGATACGAATTACTAATGTAATAATAATAAATCAGAGGAATCTGACAAAAGGAAACAAAGTGGTAAAGAGTGAAGAGACTGATTTGAATGAGAAACTAATTTCAAAAAATATGTCCGTTTTTCGTCCGTCTGCTGTGCCACCCCCAACCCCCCACCGTTCCTGATATGTCAGACGGTAAAGTCCGTCTTATTGTAAAATTTTAATATGTAATAGTCTGTGTCACTGTGTTCTAAGACTAGACCATCAGAAACTACCACGGATCTTAGTACACAAAATTTTTCCAGAATCCGACTGAAAGGACCACCAGGTCACCGATTCTGAGACGTCCAAGTTAGGGACCGGTCCCTAGATCTAGGGTGTTCGGTGTCGATTCTGGGTCTCGTCAGTTTATTCATTTACTTATTTAAAAAAATTTTATTTATTTTGGAAAATTCTAGTCGATATAGGGTTATTTAAAAAAAAAATTGAGTGTTTCCTCTTTAGTCTACTCAAAGTTATTTATTGACCTTGAAACATTTTTTTTTTTTCTGTTTTGAGAATCCTTATTATCAATACATGTCAATCAACGACATTCTTTCTTAGGGACATAAAGTTACCGAAATACCATCGAGTCGACCATTTCTTAGACGGACGTTCCGTCCTCTGGGACCAAACTAAGGGCCCAGCCTTTCATGAGGACAACTTCCCTATCCGATGGGTTAGGTCATAAGAACCCGAAGTGACTACCGAGTCTGTCATTTCTTAGAAAGACATTACACCCTCTAGACCTAAACTGAGGACTCAGACCTTCTAGACCGTTGGGTGAGGTTAAGTGTTAGATCTTTCTAATAAAGTTACATTTGTACTTACTTAAATTAAAACGTGAAAGGTTTGTTTTTATTAGATGAAACACCAAAATCTAAAATTCGTGTTAACTTTTGAGGTCATCAGTACCCGTTACTGTCGTAACTTCATTGGGTTTGACACAAGGAAGAAGAAATGTTTGTAATGCATCAGTGCCAGATAAAACTTAATCATAAATTTGCGTCCGTAGACAGTATGAGGTCCCAAAACCTCTTTATTCGATATGGGATTCTATCGAAGTAGTCAAGATTTGACACTTTTTAAATAAGAACTTTTATCATACACATCGACTCAGATGTACACAACTCAGACTGGCGTTTGAAGTTCAAGAGACTTAATTGAAGATGCACCTTATCTCAAAGAGTTTCCCGACCAATACTTTTCGTACAAGTAAACTTTGAAGGTATACATAATAATTTTGAGTCGTTGTTAGTGTCGTTATCAAGTCTTGAATCTGGTTGTTTTCTCAATAAAAGAAAAGAACAGATCTGAACGGTCCCTTGTACACACACAACGATTCAACGAAGTCAGCACAGACTGAGAAACACTGTGGTACCTACCATCGGGTGGTCCGAGGAGAGAGGTACCCTAAGAGGTCCGTTCTTATGATCTCACGTAACGGTAAGGGAGGAGGTCCCCTAGAAGAACTGGCTCCCTAGCTTAGACGTAGAGATGCAGAGGACGTAACCGTCCGTCCAAGAGATGGTGATCGTGTTGGACCCTTCGGGTTCACTATAACATTTTCTAGTCAATGTCCACCCAAAGTACTGACACAAATTTAAGACAGGATCATTTCGGACGTGAAATGTCGAACCCGACTGACGAAGATGACGGGACGAGAACCATATGATCGGGTAGAAGAGACGAAAATACACGAAAGAGATGAAACGTTGAAGGCGAAGAGTACCAAAGCCGAAGGAGTATTGAGTCTACTGTGCTCTAGGAAGGTCCACCAGAATGGAAGGGTGAAGTCGAGAAGACAAAGGAAAAGGTTAGAGGGTCTTGATGGATCAAGTTTAAGGACGTTCTCTTTAGGAATAAACCGGTTAAGTAGAAAAGGTCTCGTCTGGTATAGTATCCGAAAACTGATGAGACACGTAACTGTTATAACCCAGTCCCTGAAGACAAACCAGGGAATTTCTCCCACCCCGGTGGACTAAGTTTAGTACCGACGGACTTTCCACAAGCCTCGTTACGTCTAAACCCCAAACCGTACACGTTACGGTTCTTTCCATTTGTGTGAATCTTTGTGGTTTCCGTTCCATTCGTAAGAAAATTATTACCACCTCCTCAGGACCTACTTCTGTGTCCACTTAGCCCCCAATTTAGAGGAGAGACGATTCAGACTATAAAAGAGTAGAAATCAAATGTATCTCACATTGTCACAAAAGAAATCCTCCTTGTATGTTCATTATCTTAAGAGTCAATATCTTTACCGACTTTCCTTATTCCCAACTGGTGAGTGGGGGTATTGTTCAGATCGACACCCACCGACGACCGTGGTCAAGTCTCGGTCGAAGAGTCTCAGAGAACCGAAAAGAGGATGCGAAGAACGTAGTACAACGTGTTATCAAGAACGTCGATATCTGTAGGACAGGGAAAGGTCCATGTCTCCTTCTCTTTCACCACTACCTGAGTGTAGACACGGAGAACAGTCCTTTTCGTTCTCCGAAGGGTCTTAGGGGCGGTTACAGAGTAACCGGTTCTTCCCACGTCTCGGTGGGGACCGGCACCACCTCCGATCCTACCCCCACAAACGGTCCCGACCTACGTACCGGAGGGCCTTGTCTTGAGACGATCGTCATCGTTCCTCCCCCTCACCCATACTCCTTCCCCACCCCACCCCACGTTAATGTTTCTCCAATTAAACTAGATTAAGGAATGTCCTACCAACACTCACAGTTCATATACACTTTATACGTTACTCCCGAAAAGTTTTACTCATGACTGTTGAAGGGGTGTTCCAGTACGATATAATATACGGACTAAAGAATTTCTGTCTGGAGGGGTGCGGGGGCGGGGACGGTGACGGTGTGGGAAATAGTGGAATGGAACTCTAGACGGTTTCCTTTGACTTGTACCGAACTAGAATGGGAGGTTGGAGCAGAGAGGGGTAGGACGGACCACGAGTGGAGCAAGGGTACTGTCGTGGCTGAAAGGAGGTTCCCAACACTCAAGTGGTACTGAAAAGAGTGGGGTCTGGAAACGAAAGTATAAAAAGAAGAACACCTAGTCTGAAGGAGGAAAGACAATGGTAAAGTCTCTTTAGGTGGGACTGAGGGTTAGAAACACCTTTTTTTTTTTTTTTTAGGGGGAAAACATGAAGGGTTCGTGGTTCGTCTGAGAAGTAAGTTCATATCAGATATCTGAGAAGTAAGGTAAATAGACAAATTACCACATTGTAAATTTCCTTACCCACGATCTCGGGCTGACTGGAGTCGATTGGAGAAGGATCGTCCAAGGAAACGGAGATAAAAAGAGGATACATTTTACCGCTATACCCTAACACTCCACCTAATTTACATAATCCACGATTCTTTCACCAGACACGTATTTACCCGTGAATTATGTACTCTCAATTTGTTTAGTTTCTTCATTGTACGTAAAGGAGGTGGGTAGACTATGAGAGTTTTCTGTCACGGAATGAGACAGGAAAGTGATGTCGTCGACCGAGCCACGACCCGGCTCAGTGGTGACAACAGCAAGAGTACCGAGAAATATGGTTCACCCAGACTTCATAAACAACTGACTTATGGAGTTACTTATTGGTTCACTACAAGACGTACCCCCTCTTCCACTTTCACCGAGTCGTCACAGGTTGAGAAACCCTAGGGTACCTGACGTCGGCCGGTCCGAGGAGACAGGTACCTTAAGAGGTCCGTTTTTATGACCTCACCCATCGGTAAGGAAAGAGGTCTTTATTGGTTGTTCGCCTTCAGAGACCGGCTCACCCCTCGACTTTAGACTTGGGCGAGTACCCCAGAACAATCTTGGCTCAAGCGGCACTGTTTCGCACCCAGGGCGTACCGGGGAAGAGGGTCGTGCAGAAGGAGACGAAGGGTCGGTTCTCTACGTTCCTAGCGGCGAAGGCCCACCTGCCGGTCCAGAGTCCGGTGGGTCCTTTGCCTTCGCTCGGAGACAGACGCACTCCTGGAGTCGCGTACGTGGGTGCGTGAACACTGAGGCGTCGACACGACCCCAACCACCGAGCGAGCGACTGGACCGGTGGGACCCCTGTCGACGAAAGGGGTCGGTCGGCACTCGAGGCCGGGGCCGGTGGGGAGGCCCGGTAGACTGAGAGAGACTTCTCCTAAAAAAGGTTTGGGGTTTCACGCCGTCAAAATACCCGGTCGACGTGACGCAAGGGGAAAGTCTCCGTTGGCTCCGACAATTTAGTGTCCTTTTCGGGCAGGTTCAACGAGACGCCCCTGAGTCAGGCCGTTGGCCGACGAAAGGAGTGAGAGGAGGTCGCGGCCCAGAGTCTCCTCGGCAATCTTTGGGTCGTTTCCTCTGGATCCAGTGGGGCCGACGGAAGGTCCCGGACTATGAGCCGGCGGGGACTTCGGAAACAACTCGGGACCGGTAAAGGGCACCGGACACCCGGGGGGTCGTGTGTCCAATTACGCGTCGGGGACAGGAGGCTCGTGGTGAACAAAAAAACAAAGACAAACCACTTACCAAAGTCCCGAAGAGGGAAAGGACGAGGTGGGGTCGACTTTCGGAGAAATAATCGTCAAACAAACGTTCGAGTACCACCAGACACTTGAACAGACTTTAAAGGACCTTCCCTTTGTTGACGACGTCGGTCTTACACTCGGGGTCTCCTTGTAAAACCGCCAGAGAAAAGTCTGTTACGAGTAGGTACGAGAGACCGGTGGGCAGGAAGGAAGTGGGATGTGCGGTGTGTCGAACTCTTGTAAGGTCGGGAGGCAATTTTCAGAAGGTCTCTAGGACTGTTCCCTCTCTAAAGAAGGGGATTTTTTCACGTCGTACACTACCACAGAGAATACACTCCCCACAACGGAAGGTACTCCAAGGAATTCCTCTTTAACTCCTTATTAAGGTCCAGTCGGTGAATCTTCGAAAGTTTTTGTTAAAATGACTTCATATCAACTAAATGTTACAACACAAATTAAAGACGACAGATCGTTTCACTAAGTCAATATGTCTATATGTAAGAAAAAGTATAAGAAGGGGTAATACTACATAGTACTCATGTAGTAAATAGGACTCATGTAGTACTCTTTACGACCCGACCTACTTCGTGTTCGACCTTAGTTCTAACGACCCTCTTTATAGTTATTAGAGTCTATACGTCTACTGGGAATACCGTCTTTCGTTTCTCCTCGAACTATTTCCACTTCCTCGTCTCACTTTTGTGACTGAATTTTGAATTGTAAGTTTTTTGATTCTAGTGCCGTAGGTCAGGGTAGTGAAGTTCCGTTTATCTACCCCTTTGTTACCTTTGTCACTGTCTGTAATAAAAGAGCCCGAGATTTTAGTGACGTCTACCACTGACGTCGGTACTTTAATTTTCTGCGAACGAGGAACCTTTTTTTCGATACTGGTTGGATCTATCGTTTAATTTTTCGTCTCTGTAATGTAACGGCTGTTTACAGACAGATCAGGTTCGATACCAAAAAGGTCATCAGTACATACCTACACTCTCTACCCGGTATTTCTTCCGACTCGTGACTTCTTAACTACGAAAACTTGACACTAAACCTCTTCTGAGAACTCTCAGGGAACCTGACGTTCCTCTAGTTTGGTCAGTTAAGAAAAAAAAAAAATTAAAAATAAAAATGAAATAAAATGAAATGTTATGACATAACCAAAACGGTATGTAACTGTACTTAGGTGGTGCCCACATGTACTCAAGGGTTAGGACTTGGGGGGAGGGTGGAGGGTGGGGTATAGTAGAGAGACCTAGTAGGAGCCCGTGGTCGGGGTTCGTAGGACATAGGACGTAACTTGTATCTGACCACTAAACAAAGAATGTACTATCATATGTACAAAGTCACGGTAAGAGGGTTTAGTAGGGTGGGAGAGGGAGAGGGAGTCTCATGTTTTCAGGCAAGATATGTAGACACAGAGAAAACGACAGAGTGTATGTCCCAGTAGTAATGGTAGAAAGATTTAAGGTATATATACACAATCATATGACATAACCACAAAAAGAAAGACCGAATGAAGTGAGACATATTAACCGAAGTCAGAGTAGGTAGAGTAACTTGACTAAGTTTACATAAGAAAAAATTACCGACTCATTATGAGGTAACACATATACATGGTGTCGAAAGAATAGGTAAGTAGACGACTACCTGTAGATCCAACAAAGGTACAGGACCGATAATATTTGTCACGACACTACTTGTAACCCCATGTATACAGAGAAAGTTAAGACCAAAGGAGACACACATACGGGTCGTCACCCTAACGACCCGGTATTCCGTCAAGATAAAGGTCAAAGAATTCCTTAGAGGTGTGACAAGAGGTATCACCGACATGATCAAACGTAAGGGTGGTTGTCACATCCTCCCAAGGGAAAAGAGGTGTGGGAGAGGTCGTAAATAACGAACGTCTGAAAACCTAGTGTCGGTAAGACTGACCACACTTTACCATGGAGTAACACCAAAACTAAACGTAAAGAGACTATTACTCACTACAACTCGTAGAAAAGTACATAAACAATCGGTAGGTATACAGAAGAAACCTCTTTACAGACAAATCAAGAAACCGGGTAAAAAACTAACCCAGTAAATAAAAAGATCTTAACTCTACGTATTCAACGAACATATAAAAACTCTAATCAACAAACAGTCAACGAAGTAAACGATAATAAAAGAGGGTAAGTCTTCCGACAGAAAAGTGGAACGAATATAAAAGGAAACAACACGTCTTCGAAAATTAAAATTAATCTAGGGTAAACAAATAAAAACGAAAATAAAGGTCTTAAGACCCTCCACCTAGTATCTCCTAGGACGACACTAAATACAGACTCTCACAAAACGGATACAAGAAGAGATTCTCAAAATATCAAAGACCAGAATGCAAATCTAGAAATTAGGTAAAACTCAAATAAAAACACACACGTTTGGTCAGTTAAGATTTCCTTTAGTTGGGACTTATAAGTAACCACCCTGACTTCGACTTCGAGGTTAATAAACCGGTGGACTACGCTTCTCGACTGAGTAATCTTTTCTGTGACTACGACCCTTTCTAACTTCCGTCCTCTTCTTCCCCGTTGTCTTCTGTGACCTACCGTAGTGGCTGAGTTACCTGTACTCAAACTCGTTCGAGGCCCTCTACCACTTTCTGTCCCTTCTGACCACACGACGACAGGTACCCCAACGTTTCTCAGGATGTACTGACTCGTTGACTTGTTGTCGTTTCACTGAGTCACTATGTCTATGTGTAAGAAAAAGTATAAGGAAGGGTAATACTAAATAGTGTCCAATGACTTATATATCGAGGGACACGATATGTCTCCTGGAACAAAAATAAGTAGGAAATACACTATCGAACGTAGACGATTATGGTTTGAAGGTTAGGAAGGGAGAGGGTCGGGGAGGGGGAACCGTTGGTATTCAGACAAATACGGACACCCGTACAAAAACAAAGCATCCATACAAGTAAACACAACATAAAATCTAAGGTGAACAGTCAAGTCAAGTCAGCGAGTCAACACAGGTCGAGAAACACTGGGGTACCTGGCATCGTGCGGTCCGGAGGGATAGGTAGCGGTTGAGGACCTCAAATGAGTTTGAGTACAGGCAGCTCAACCACTACGGTAGGTTGGTAGAGTAGGAGACAGCAGGGGAAGAGGAGGACGGAAGTTAGAAAGGGTCGTAGTCCCAGAAAAGTTTACTCAGTCAAGAATATAGTACACCGGTTTTATAACCTCGAAGTCGACGTTGTAGTCAGGAAGGTTACTTATAAGTCCTGACTAAACGAAATCCTATCTGACCAAACTAGAGGAACGTCAGGTTCCCTGAGAATTCTCAGAAGAGGTTGTGGTATCAAGTTTTCGTAGTTAAGAAGCCGTGAGTCGAAAGAAATATCAGGTTGAGAGTGTAGGTATGTACTGATGACCTTTTTGGTATCGAAACTCATTCACCTGTAAACAACCGTTTCATTATAGAGACGAAAAATTATACGACAGATCCAACCAGTATTGAAAGGAAGGTTCCTCGTTCACAGAATTAAAGTACCGACATTAGTGGTAGACGTCATTAAAACTTCAGGTATTTTTAATTTCAGGAGTGACAAAGGTAACAAAGGGATAGACAAACGGTCCTTCGCTACCCTGGTCTACGGTACTAGAATCAAAAGACTTACAATTCAAAACTCGGTTGAAAAAGTGAGAGGAGAAAATGAAAGTGGTTCTTCGAGAAATCGAGAAACGAAAGACGGTATTCACACCACAGTAGACGTATAAACTCCAATAACTATAAAGAGGACCGTTAGAACTAAGGTCGAACACGAAGGAGGTCGGATCGCAAAGAGTACTACATGAGACGTATATTCAATTTATTCGTCCCACTGTTATATGTCGAAACTGTATGAGGAAAGGGATAAACCTTGGTCAGACAACAAGGTACAGGTCAAGATTGACAACAAAGAACTGAACGTATGTCTAAAGAGTTCTCCTTCCAGTCCACTAGACCATAGGGGTCGAGAAATTCTAAAAAGGTCGGAAAGGTCAATTTCCGAAACCGTACCAGTTATTTCGTCTTCATCAGGGGAATGTTCACTATAGTATACCATAAAAAGAAAGACAAAGACTGAGTGAAGTAAATCATACTAGTAGAGATCCAGGTAGTTACAACGACGTTTTCGAAAGACGACAAACAGAAGAATAATTCCTTTTAAGGGCCGGGGTGACTACAGACTAACACTCTTGGCTCAGTAACTGACTCCTCCCCCTCTCTTCTTATTGTTACTACTTCTTATTGTAACTGTTTCCTAAAGAAGCCGTTTCTTACAGAGGATGTCTCGGGTCAGGACAGGTAGTCCTGAACCAGTGAGACTAGGAAGGGGACTCCATCGAACCTCAGGTTGTTGGTCGAGGACTCTAAGCGAGGGATTAGTCGGGGAACCCAGAGGGGAGACAGAAGTCGTCGTCGTAGGTAGAGGGTGCTGTCCGACCAGGACTCCGTCCTCCTCGGTTCGAACTCGATACCACCCAGAACCGATCTTTACACCAACCACTGTCTTGGGGTGTATTCAATGGTTGTATAAGAATGTAATAGAATTCCGATTACCCCACTTTCAAAAGGGATCACCGAGTTTCTCATTTCTTTGACGGACATTACGTCCTCTGGACTCAAACTTGGGAATCAACCCTTCTATGGGACCTCTTCCCGTACCGTTGAGTGAGGTCATAAGAACGGACCTCTTAGGGTACCTGTCTCCTCGGACCGTCCGATGTCAGGTAACCCCAGCGTTTCTCAGTCTGTACTGACTTGTTGATTCATGTGTGTGTGTTACCCCACTTTGATGGACTTCTACGATTGTCGAAAGACTAAACCACCCTTTAATTCTTTTACTAGGTCCAGGGACGAAATCCCCAAGTCCGGACGAAATCGAAGTCGTTTGAGGACAGGTACTCTCGAGTGACGTTTCCGGATTCCGACGGGCACTTCATTTCCTCCCAGGTCTGGGGTGTCTGAGCGGAGGAGTAAAAGAACCTTTAGGGACTTCGGGAACAGGACTTACGGATCCTGAGATCTCGGACTGACCCTTCAATAAGGAATGGAACTTCCGGTCACATCGGGTCACTCGGGTTACTGACCGGGTTACACTATCAATGGGCCCCCGGAGCCACGTTCACCTCGGGTCCAGGGAATTTCTGCCTAAATACTCGAATGTCTACGAGTCGGCCGCACATTGTGGACGGGGGTAAACACAATCTCAATCGGGACATCATTGTAGGAAGTCACGAGTAGGGTGAAGAAAAAAGCAAAGAAAATGAATAAAAAGAACCAACCACATAAATAAACGATCCCGACGGTATTGTTTCACGGTTTCTGTACCCCACAGAATTTGCTTTCGATAAAAGAGCGTCAGGATTTCCGATCTTCAGACTCTAGCTCCACAGAAGTCCCACCCAAGGAACACTCCGGAGTGGGGAACCGAACATCTATCGGCTAAAGGGGCACAGAAGTGTGATATACGAGAGATATACCCAGACACGGTTTAAAGGAGAAGAATAACCCTGATCAGTATGACTTAAGTTCGGGTAACGTTACTAGAGTAAAATTGAATTAGTGGAAAAATTTCCCCGAAGTGTTCACCGAGATTACCATTTCTTGGGTGGACGGTTACGTTCTCTACATTCTCTGTGTCCAAGCTAGGGACCCAACCCTTCCGAAGAACTCCTGTACCGTTAGGTGAGGTCATAAGAACGGACCTCTTAGAGTACCTGTCTCTTCGGACCGTCTCATGTCAGGTATCCTAGAGTTTCTCAACCTGTACTGACTTCACTGAATCGTACGTGTATGGAGAAATTCTGGGTTGGAGGTTTACGTCAGTGTAAGACTCCATGAACCTTACTCCTAAGTTATATATTTATAAAACACACTCCCCCCTACTCGTTCCGTATGTTTTAGGTCAGGTATTGTCAACCGACTTAAAGTGGAAAGTAACTAATTAAGTTTCTTTCGTACACCTTCTATATAAGGAACTTAAGAACATGTAAATTTTTGTACAAAGACATCGGAATAAAGGTCCAGCGAAAAAAGGAAGAATTTGAACCTTCCGTAACGAGATAACTGAAGATTAGAACATTCAACAATACCTCTTTCAAACTCCGTCCGACTTAAGGAACTTAAACAAAAAGGTCGAGGTTGACGGTCTGTGTATTCCCTGTGGTAGTTCCTGGTCAGGGTCGGTTTGTCCTTCTGAAGAGGGAACATTCATGGGGGTTCTCTCTGTGAGTTTCTGCACAGATAACTTGGGTAACGTTGGCGACTGGGGGTTCTAGGAATCGTTTATTTTACCTACAAGATAAAAAAACAAAACATAAATAAAAAAACTGACGTGACCCAGGAACAACTCCGTATGAAACTCCGAGTTCCCGATAGATCGACACCGTGAGTCTGAATCAACGGGGTACACCCTAGAACAAAGGGACTGGTCCCTAGTTTAGACTCAGGGGAGGTGACCTGATAGTCCTTTCAGGGGGTCCTACAAGAAAATTCGATGACACAACCCCTGACTGACAAGTAATGAGTCGTTAAATATAGACTGTACGACTCGGAGGCCTGTGTGTCCTAAGAGGAATCTAGCGTCGTGTCTTGAGCTCGAAGAAACTTACCCACTCATCAATCGGAAACAAAGAGAGGTGGGTCGTCTATCGTTGGCGAGGTCCCGACCCTTCCTAACTTCCGTTTTCCTCTTCCGCTACCGTCTCCTGCTCTACCAATCTACCGTAGTGACTAAGTCACATGTACTCAAACTCGATTGAGGTCCTTTGTCACCTCCTGTCTCTTCGGACCACCCGATGTCAGGTACCCCAGCATTTATCAGTTTGTGCTGACTTGCAGATTGTGAAAGTGAGGTCTATGACGTCAACCCTAGTCACTCCAGTGTCTACAATGGACCAGGGTAGTGTCTACTTCGACGTAAAGGTAAAGAACTAAAAAAAAAAACTCTCCCCACCACTCGTCATACCCCACCACCACCACTAGAAGATTCTTATTTCTCCATCAATGTATAAACGAGACAGTGAATTTATTATTATTTACACATTTATTCTTATCGTAATGATCTTTCATTTTCATAATTAGTGAGTCAGTACAGGCTAAAAAACGTTGGAGTACCTGATATTGGATGGTTCAAGGAGACAGGTACCTTAAGACAGTACGTTCTTATGACCTCACCCAACGGTAAAGGAAGAGGTCCCTGGAAAGACTGGGTCCCTAGTTTGGGTCCAGAGGACGTAACGTCCGTCTGAGAAATGGTAGACTTGGTGGTCCCTTCAGGTTGTAATGATAGAATAATATATTATTTAATGTAATATATTACATATATTATTTATTTTATTTAGCATAGAATCGTATTATTATTTCTTATTATTTTTACATTCTTATATCCCCTAATTGTATCCTGACAGTTGTAAAATAAAATAGTGTGTTCCTATAAATTTTTCGTCGATGAGAAGTGATAGTAGTAGAAAAGTAAAAGGAAATTGTGGAATTGATTAACGTTTCATGTATGTAAGTCTTTTTTCCTGTTGGGAGGAATATTCTCTTAATCATATACTACATGTAAAATTATAAATACAAATACCCTTTGTAATTAAAAACCTATTCGTCTTTGTGACGTTGAATTTTAGTCTAAAAATGTGTTAAAAGGAAATTCACCGGACAGTTCTTACGCTCGAATATTTGACATTTCCTTGTTCTTAGAAATACAAATCCTTCTTTCAGTAGAGAAGGGTTCGTTTCATTAGTAATGGCGAAATTTCAGTACCACGAATACTCCGCGTCGTAGGACAAAGTAGGCAGGAATCGAATTGTGTGAATTGAAAGTTTTAGGGGAGACCGAGTTTAGTAAAGCCTGAAAGTCGAGACAGCGGTGGGACCTATTTGAGGCAACAAATAAATATCCTTTCGCAGATTGTCTCTACCCCAGAAAGACCTCCATCTCCTTCTCGAAACGCTGTCTTACTTTAAGGGTGGCTGAAAACAAAGGAGTAGAAGGCCGGCGACGAGCGACCAGGCACCTCTAACGTCCCTGAACTCCGCGGGGGCGTCTGAGAGTTTCGAAATGGGGACCTAGGGCAGTGGTCTCTCGACGCCCCCCAACACAGGGAAGGGAGAGATCGTGAATCGTCGAGGAGTCATTCACAAACACCTGATTCTTTACTTACCGAGTATGTTCCGGGTGGCGTTTTCCTGGGTGTGGCCCNCCCCGCAACCCCCCACCCCCCCCCCGACCGCTCCCCCACGTGTACGACTCTACGAGGCGACTGTAGGGTGGGTCCCGGGCCGGGTCCAAGAGATTCCCGACTCAGAGGTCGAGGTCCCGTCCCTAACAATCCTTTGTGTCTCGAGGGTCTCCCACCTGTGGTTCTACTCACGTCAAGTCGTATGAAAGAAGAGAAGTCCTTTTTTTTTTCTTACTCGTCAGTAAATCTTTGGGTTCTTCCAGACCCTCCTAGGGTACCGTCTTACCGGTAGTTTCTGCGCCGTCAAGACACTTTTGGGCCCCCTGAGGACGACACGGGACCTCACCTCCCCTTCCAGAGAAGGGTGAGTGTAAGTCTTAGGTCTCTTTCGTTTGGACGTAAGGGACCGCCCGGGTACCGACGGGGAGGTTAGCGGTCGGGTAGTCCATCCGTGGTTACCCGACGTTTCTCAGACACTGACCCTCGTGTTTGTACTTGAGGGGGGACCCTGGTCTTCGGTCCGAGGAACCTTGTGGAGGGTCTTCGGGTCCTCCGAATACCCCTCAGTCGGGTGGGACGGTGACCGAAGAGACGAGAGACGACGAAAACGAGGGTCGAAGTAAGTGACCGGAGAGGAAAGCGGGTGAACGTTAGTCTGGGGTTCTTCTAGGAATAGTCTAATCGGGTGTGGGTAACGACTGTCGTCCCTGTATCTTTACCCCGACACTTCCGACCCGAAACCACGACCGGGACGGAGAACGACACAGTACTACCAGGTCGGTGATTTTGAGGAACTTATAATTCAAAGGAGTTTGTATTTTCTGCTACATGCGACCATGGGCCGAGAGTGAGACTTTCCTCCGACCTCGGGTTTCCTCCGCCATGTCGATCGTAACCTTAGCGTTAATCGTTACCCCAATTGATCCCGACTAGAGTGGAGGGGAGAGTCTACTTGAATGAAGTTATTGGTCATTAGTTTTTCCCTACACGTCCTCCCTTTTTCCTTTCCTTTATATTTTTTCGTTTCCTCATGGAAAGGTCCCATGAAATTTATCAAAGTTGATGATATTTTTCGACGATATACAAAAGTCGACGATATTTTTACTGTATTGGGTATTTTCTGATCTTTTGACTGCATATTCTACAATTCCTTACTTCCAATAGGGATTTCACTCTCCCAATATTAAAAATAAAAGACGAAGTTATTATATTATTTATGTAACGTTCTACCATGGGAGAGGGATCAAGAAGACGGACAGGGG
The DNA here is from genome assembly GCA_006410555.1 of Capra ibex. Lineage (NCBI taxonomy): Eukaryota > Metazoa > Chordata > Mammalia > Artiodactyla > Bovidae > Capra > Capra ibex. The sequence continues at coordinate 31,060,875 of SJYO01037955.1, forward strand.
GTTAAAAGGGTCTCGGTCCACACGTGTGGTCTGAACTGTTACAGTGTCCGTCGAACCCCCGGTTCCTCCTCCACAGGACCCAGGAACTAAAGAATCCGTCCGTCCCGCCCTCCTCCTGGGAGTCTGCTCTTCTTCTTTCCGACCTTTCACTGCCGTTGTTCTCGAGTCGGACCGTCCCTCTCTCCGCTCCTCCTAGAGACCCGTGTCCACGAGAGCAGGGCCCCACTAGAACTCCTCAAGTCCATTCCTCACTTTCCTCTCCTATTTCCCAGGTGACTATTATGGACTTATCCCACGGTCACACTGGTTTTTACTCCCAGGTCGACGAGTATTCGGTAATTTATCCGGTCCAACCACCTTTCCACCTTTCACTTCCACTTTCAACGAGTCAGAACAGACTGAGAAACGTTGGGGTACCTTATTTATCAGGTACCTCAAGAGGTCCGGTCTTATGACCTCACCCATCGGAAAGGGAAGAGGTCCCCTAGAAGGGTTGGGTCTCTAACTTGGGTCCAGAGAACGTAAACGTTCACTTAAGAAATGGTCGACTCGGTGTTCCCTTCGACCACCTTTCCATTTAAACGAAATAAAACCCACGGTCGTTGGTCCCAACCGTTTCCCCCATCCCCCCTCCCTCCCCTTCCTCCCCACCCCTTCTTTAGATAGGTTTCCGACTGAGGGAAGGTGACGGTTAGTCACCCTTTCTTGAAAATATCTGTCTCCCTCCCCCGATGAACGTCTTTGTCATGTCAGTCGAGACTGTCGGAAGAACTTTAACCAGTAGAACTTTCTACCGATCAGTCTGGTGGTAGAACTTTAACCTGACTGGTCGTAGTAGAAAACCTCTTCCGTTACCGTTGGGTGAGACCATGAAAACGGACCTTTTAGGGTACCTACCTCCTCGGACCATCCGACGTCAGGTAACCCAGTGGTTCTCAGTCTGTACTGACTCGATGAAGTGAAAGTGAAAAGTGAAAGGACGTAACCTCTTCCTTTACCCTTGGGTGAGGTCACAAGAACGGACCTCTTAGGGTCCCTGTCCCCTCCGACCACCCGACGGTAGATACCCCAGCATGTCTCAGCCTGTGCTGACTTCGCTGAATCGTCGTCGTCGTTGTAGAAATAATACAATTTCATGTCACTCAATTAGAAGTCAAGGTCCCGACGAAACAAAGGTAAAGAAACTCCGGTCAAGAGTTTTAACGCCGTCGAATACGGTACCGACACTGTTTGGATCTGTCCTATAATTTTTCGTCTCTATAGTGAAACGGTTGTTTCCAGGTATATCAGTTTCGATACAAAAAAAAAAAGTCATCAATGGACACCTATATTCTCAACCTGGTATTTCTTCCGACTTACGGTTTCTTAACGACGAAAACTTAACACCTCTCTTAACACCTTTTCTGAGAACTCTCAGGGAACCTGACGTTCCTCTAGTTTGGTCAGTCAAGATTTCCTTTAGTTGTGACTTCCTGACTACGATTTCGACTTCAAGGTTATGACACCAATGGACTACGCTTCTCGACTGAGTAACCTTTTCTGGAACTACGACCCTTTCTGACTCACGTCCTCCTCTTCCCTTGAAGTCTCCTACTCTACCTACCTACCGTAGTGGTTGAGTCACCTGTACTCAAACTCGTTCGAGACCCTCTGTCACTTCCTGTCCCTTGGGACCGTACGACGTCAGGCATCCCAACGTTTCTCAGCCTGTACTGACTCGTTGACTTCTCGTTGTTGTTACAGTACCGATACCAGACCAGTAGTACATTAACTGAGGAAGGTAGACGACCTCCAAAATCATAGACATTCTGTCGAGTGTCCTATACCGAGTTTTATAATAGATATCGGGTATTCTTCCTTAATGTCAGGAACTGATACGAATTACTACTTTGATTATAATAAACCAGAGGAGACTCATAAAGGGAAACAAACCCGTAAGACAGTGGAGAGACTAATTTTAACAAGAAACCGATTTCAAAAGGGTGTCTACCTTCCGTCCGTCTCCTAAACCTCCTGTTCCTAGTGTCCTGTGGTCGGTTTCTCCGACTACGGGGTGTCGGTCAGAATCACACCTTCCACACCTTCTGTCACTGTCACCACCCCTTTGTTCCGGTTCGAGTCAAGAAACGACTTACCGGCAGCTCTAGGAAGACGAAGTCGGAGGTACTGTACCTCCTTACACCAAGGAAGGGTCGTGTCTCTTGGGATCTGGTCTGGACACTATATTAAAGTCTAGGGTAATCAGAAAGACGTTGAGGTCACTAATTGAGTCTTTTTCTCGTTTCGACTCGGACGTCCATCTTCTGCCGTTACTGTCCCACAAAGGATAGTTAGAGTCGGAGACCAATCACTACGAGAGTCTTGGAGACCCACGTGAGTGAAGCCGACAGGATAAACACCACGAAGGGACCACCGAGTCTGTCATTTCTTAGGCAGACGTTACGTCTTCTGCACTCGAACTAGGGACCCAACCCTTCTAGGGGACCTCTTCCCGTACCGTTGGGTGAGGTCAGAAGAACGGACCTCTTAGGGTGCCTGTCTCCTTAGACCACCCGACGTCAGGCACCCCCAGTGCACTGACTCACCGATTGTGTGTGTGAGTGTGAACACCACTCAGAGTACCTTCAAAAGTCTTGACCTTGGTCACGACACCGACCTGGTCGGGGATACAACAAAACATTAACATTCTCCGTGTAGTCGATGTTGGTAGTCCTTTGAAGTTTTTTGTTGTTGTTCCAAATACTGAGGATTCAGGGCTTCCCCTGTGTCGTGTGTACTCCGTTGTATCACTCCAGCACCTCTCTCTCTCTTTTTCACGTCTGGACCCCGAGACGAAAAGGACCCCAACTCCCACCCTCCCCCGATCCTGAAGAGAGAAATTTCTATTCTCGTCCCTAACCCCACGATCTCCTGTTTTCGTCCGCTCCCCCGTCAATAGATGAAGTGGGTCCCGAGGGATGTTCCCCTTGAAGTTCCCACTCCGTCGAACCGTGAAATAGACCAACACAACGATTGTTACACAAATAACCTCTATCTATAGAAACTGTACCTCTGGAGTGATAGTTTTAGAAGTACAGGCCGGGAATGTCATATTAGTCGTTTAGAATCTCAGTCCGTCAAGTGTGGTGCGTCCCCGAGTCTCCTCGACTGTGACGTCTAAAGGGTCAAATCCTCCCCGTAGGGTCCACCGTCTCACCATTTTCTTAAGTGGACGGTTCCGTCCTCTACGTTCTTCACTCCCAAGTTAGGGACTCAGTCCTTCTAGGGGACCTCCCTCCTTTACCGTTGGGTGAGGTCATAAGGACAGACCTCTTAGGGTACCCGCCTCTTCGGACGGACCGATGTCAGGTACCACAGCGTCTCAGTTTGTGTCGAATCACTGCCTTACTGTTGTTGTAAACTGTCTCTGAGTCCGAATCGTTGTTGTCGTCGTCGTCCGAAGTCTCGAGAAGGTCTATTCGAGTTGTCCTTCACGATTAATAGCGTAACCCCACCGAGATGACATTTTGTATACACTCACCCTGTTTCACTTCCTTTGGGATACAGTGTTCTATTTTTTTACTTTCAAGGAATCTGTGTTTTTACGTTTCTTAAATAGGTATTAGTTTTCGACTCTTACTAGTACTTTGTCTGAACGTACTCTCTTAAAAAGTAGTATTTTCACTTTTTTTATATCTTTTCTTTTTTATTTTTATAGTATTACTCTTATGTTCAAAGACGATTTAAATATATTTTATATAACGTATATACTATGTATAAAAAGATATAGAATTCAGAGATATTTATTTAAAAATAACCACCGTTTTGATAACGTAACTTACTGATATAGTTTTAAATAAATGCGTAAGGGAATGGTAATCCGTCATTTACTCAAAGGTTACAAAAACGTTAATATTTATTATTCTGTTTTTGGATTCATAAGTTTAGACACAAATATCTTGATTTTAAAGGACTTTCATGCTACCTAAGGATTTTCATTCCTCAAGAGAATGTGTAAAAGACATTAAAGGGACCCATCGAGTCACTAAAGATAACAGAGTAAGAGGACGGTTTGAGTCAAAAAATTTTGTTTCGTCTTGAAACGATTTAATTATCGGTTTGTATTATAACCGCATTGAAACACGAGATTACTCACTATCGTAGTTTTACGTTTTCTAAAATCGTTCGACCTTGTCATTAAGTCTACAATATCTACTTTTAAGAACCCCATTACTGGACCGTAAATTTAGTGGTCCGGTCTACCGACTTTATGCTCTACTTCCACTGCATAGTTCTCGGCTCTTCTCAGTACACTTATTTTTTTTTTTCGAGTATAGAATCTAGTGTCATTATCTTCGTACCTCAAGTCTTAGTCTCCCACTATCAAGAGACGAGACGTACCAAAGTCTGGGTGGGAACTGTGAACCGACGGTCACATTTCTCTTCTACTTGTTTGCCAGTGAAAAGTCTCCTCTCTACCCTCGACCTAGTCCGGAGACATGGGTTCGGACATAATTAAGAGTCTCTGTCTGAAAACCTACTTCATCTTTTATTGTCGAAATAACGAAGTGATCCTTTTCCTCCGGTGTTGTCCGATTACGGAGTTTTGGCACAGGACTAACCTCCTCCATCACTCTTCAAAATATCATTACGAAATTTTTGCCCTCCCAGTCGAACACCTACGAAAAGACTAACCAACCACCACTCCATCTACCCTCAGTCGTAGAAGGTGGAAGACAAGGGTCGACCAGACCCCAGATGTACGAAACCCCGTGGTAAACAATTGAAGAGGGTGGACCACTCCTGAAGTTAGTCAAGTTAAACGAGTCAGCACAGACTGAGAAACATTGGGGTACCTGACATCGGGCGGTCCAAGGAGACAAGTACCTTAAAAGGTCCGTTCTTATGACCTCACCCATCGGTAAAGGAAGAGATCCCCTAGAAGGATTGGGTCACTAACTTGGGTCCAGAGGACGTAACGTCCGTCTAAGAAATGACAAACTCGGTGGTCTCAGAGATGTCCTTCTACTTTAAACCTTAACTCTGTGTGTCTCTGCTCACGCTCAGTGGATACACCAAGTACACTTACCGTTCCGACATCATTCTCCTGGAACCTGACGACGACACTTGAGGATCGTCGGCGAAAGAGTTCCGAATCCACAAATTGACAAGAGAACTAGGACACTCTGTAGGGTTCCTTTCGATTGGTCCCGGGTTAAGACGTCGGACGGTGTCTTGTCTTTCTTGGAAGTGATTATGCAAATTCTTGACGGCTTTGCAGGTACCATAATTAAGACCTCTTCTTTTCTGACTTCTGTACACTTTTAATCTCCGACCACAAATTTACAGACCGGTACTTATTCGACCTATTCCGAACAAGATACTCTGGAGTCTACCGTTCTCAGTGAATCTCTCTGTGTGAATAATTACTTTTACGGTGTGTAGGAATATGTCGTTGTACTGTCCTGAGAACGCCTCCCAAAGTTAGTGACTTTGTAAGTTTGTAATGATGAAAATCTCGTAACTAGCCTAGACCCGTCGGGCGGACAAGTAGGGGAAGGAGGACTAACTTTGGAAGGTCCCGAGAGACTTCCGTCAAATATCCTAAAACCACGGGGGATTGCCTACTCCTGTTTCTGTTGTATCAGAGACTTCAGTCCGAAGAAGGTCCGAAGTCCAATCGTTCGTCGACTAACTTGTCAAGATTCGTATGATAGTAAGAACTAATTTAATTTGAACCATTTCCTACAAAAATATGGAATCTTTCATTCGGTTTAACAAAGTACTTAAAACCGTACTAAAGGAAACGGATGAATAACAAGTCGGCAAGTCAGCACAGGTTGAGAAACACTGGGGTACCTGACGTCGTGTGATCCGAAGGGACAGGAAGTGATAGAGAGACCCAAACGAGTTTGAGTAAAGGTAACTTAGTTATTATGGTAGGTTGGTCGAGTAGAAGACAACAGGGGAAGAGGAGAACGGGAGTAGTCCTAGTAAAGGTTACTCCACCGAAAAGTGTAGTCCACCGGTTTAATAACTTAGAAGTCGAAGTCGTAGTCAGGGAGGTTACTTACAAGTCCCAACTAAAGGAAATCCTAACTCATCAAACTAGAACGTCAGGTTCGCTGAGAGTTCTCAGAAAAGGTTGTGGTGTAAAATTTTCGTAGTTAAGAAGTCAAGAGTCGGAAGAAATACCAGGTGGAGAGTGTAGGTATGTACTGATGACCTTTTTGGTATCGAAACTGATAAGTGTAGAGACAGCCGTTTCATTACAGAGACGAAAACTTATATGATAGATCCAACCAGTATTGAAAAGAAGGTTCCTCATTTGCAGAAAATTAAAGTACCGACGTCAGTGGTAGACGTAACTAAAACCTCGGGTTCTTTTATTTTAGACAGTGACTAAGGTAAAAGGGGGTAGATAAACGGTACTTCACTATCCTGACCTACGGTACTAGAATCAAAAAACCTACAACTCTATATACGGTCCAAAATTCTCCGAGAAATGAAGGAGAAGTGAAAGAAGGTATTCCTACCACTGTAGACGTATAGACTTCAATAACTATAAAGAGGACCGTTAGAATTAAGGTCGAACTCGAAGTAGGTCGGGTTGTAAAAGGTACTACATGAGACGTATATTTCATTTATTCGTCCCACTGTCATATGTCTGAACTACATGACGGAAGGGTTAAACCTTGGTTAAGTAATAAGGTACAGATTAAGACAACGAAGAACTGGACTTATATATCCAAAGGGTCCTCCGTCCATTCCACCAGATCATAAAGGTAGAGATTTTTAAAGGACGTCAAACAATACTAGGTATCAGTTTCCGAAAGTGTATCAGGGACTTCGTCTTTATCTACGAAAAGACCTTAAGGGAACGAAAAAGATACTAGGTTGTCTACGACCGTTAAACTAGAGACCAAAGAGTCGGAAAAGATTCAGGTCGAACCGACGAACAACAATCAAGACGAGTCAGCACAGGCTGAGAAACACTGGGATACCTGATGTCGGGTGGTCCGAGGAAACAGGTACTTTAAGAGGTCCGTTCTTATGACCTCACCTAAAGACAAGGGAAGAGGTCCCCTAGAAGGACTAGATCCCTAGCTTAAAACCCAGAGGACGTAACGTCCGTCCAAGAAAAGACAGACTCGGTGGTCCCTTCGAGTCTACCCAAAAGAACCAGTACACCATAATTCATTCAACTATTTTTTATGACAAACGGAGAGGTAAGAGGAGGGTATACAAAGAGACGGGACAGGAGGATGTACAGACAAGGGTTGTCGTGCATACTTAGCGTGGGCGACCTTCCTGTCACGTTGTGGTTGAGGTTCAGAAAGACCGCGAGTACCCTTTCTTTCCTATAACCTGTTCTTGAGAGTCCAAATAGATAAGTCGAAAGACAAAGGATAAGAACCTGTGTTGGGTTTACCGTATTAGACTTAGGGATGACTATAAGAGGTTCTCAGACTTCTTAATTTATAAGATGTAGATCGAACAGGTCCGATAGTTCATAACGAAGATTTCCCTGTCTTCAGAAAATTGTCCTGTTCAAATAAACTGTTATGGAATAAGAGGTCCAAATGTTTCCGGTGGAAAGGTGACCAGTCAGAAACCCCCGTAAAACTGTCCTGAGACCTAAAAAGACTCATCTCGTAGTATAATGTTTTTTTTTTTTACGTTGGAGGAATTCTCGTAGGAACTTCTTTATGTTTTACCTGGGTGACAGTTACCGAATGAAGTTTTTTTTAATAAATAAAATTAACCTCCGATTAATGAAATGTTATAACAGTGCCAAACACGGTATGTGACTGTACTTAGTCGGTGTCCACATGTACACAGGGGGTAGGGCTTGGGGGAAGGGTGGAGGGAGGGGTAGGGTAGGGAGACCCAACAGGGTCACGTGGCCAAAACCCACGGGACAAAGTACGTAGCTTAAACCTGACCACTAGACAAAGTGTGTACCGTTACATGTACAAAGTTATTATAAGAGAGTTTAGTAGGGTGGGAACGGAAGAGGGTGTCTCAGGTTTTTAGACAAAAATGTAGACACAGAGAAAACGACACAACGTATATCCCATAAGTAATGGTAGAAAGATTTACGGTATATATACGTAATTATACGACACAACCACAAGAAGAAAGACTGAATGAAGTGAGACACATTATCCGAGGTCAAAGTAGGTGGAGTAATCTTGACTAAGTCTACATAAGAAAAATTATCGACTCATTATCAGGTAACACATATAAATGGTGTCAAAAGAATAGGTCAGTAAACGGTTACCTGTAGATCCAAAGAAGGTACAGGACCGATAACATTTGTCACGACACTACTTGTAACCCCATGTATGCAGAGAAAGTTAAGACCAAAGGAGTTACACATATGGATCGTCCCCCTAATGACCCAACATACCGTCAAGATAAAAGTCAAAAAATTCCTTAGAGGTGTGAGAAAAGGTATCACCGACATGATCAAACGTTAGGGTGATCGTCACATTCTTCCAAGGGAAAAGAGAGGTGTGGGAGAGGTCGTAAATAACAAACATCTGAAAGCCTATCGTCGGTAAGACTGACCGTACTCTACCGTGGAATGACACCAAAACCAAACGTAAAGAGACTATTACCCATCTCAGTCTATCCTGACTCGTTGACTTGACTTGACTTGACTTGACTATTACCCATTATAACTCGTAGAAAAGTACACAAACAATCGGTAGACATACAGAAGAAACCTCTTTACAGACAAATCAAGAAACAGGTAAAAAACTAACCCAGTAAATAAAAAGACCATAACTCGAAGTACTCGACAAACATATAAAAACTCTAATTAAGAAACAGTCAACGAAGTAAACGATAATAAAAGAAGGTGAGACTTCCGACAGAAAAGTGGAACGAATATCAAAGGAAGCAACACGCTTTCGAAACTCAAATTAATCCAGGGTAAACAAATAAAAACGAAAATAAGGGTAATGAGACCCTCCAGCCAGTATCTCCTAGAACGATATTAAATACAGTCTCTCACAAAACGAATACAAAAGGAAATCTTCAAAATATCAAAGACCAGAATGTAAATCTAGAAATTAGGTAAAACTCGAATAAAAACACATACCACAATCTTTCACAAGATTAAAGTAAGAAAATGTCCTCCAACTGGTCAAAAGGGTCGTGGTGAACAATTTCTCTAACAGAAAAGAGGTAATATATAAAAACGGAGGAAACAGTTTCTATTCACAGGTATCCACGTACCTAAATAGAGACTCAAAAGATAAAACAAGGTGACTAGATATAAAGACAGAAACACGGTCAGACCTACTGACATCGAAACATCATATCAGACTTCAATCCGTCCAACTAAAGAGGTCAAGGTAAGAAGAAAGAGTTCTACGAAACCGATAAACTCCAAAAAAACATAACGGTATGTTTAACACTTTAATAAACAAGATCAAGACACTTTTTAGGGTAACCATCCGGAGAGGACGAAGAAACCTCGTCTCGATTGACTCACTGACCGACAGAGGGTCCGATAGTGGGAGTCATTCTAGACTAATTTTGAATTTGAGAAATGAGAGTACAAGACACAGAAAGAACTCCATCTACCGAACATGTGAATAAACCCTCTCTAAGTGAATCTCCTAAGGTTCAGATCTTGATACGGTCTAAGTGTCTTCCTTAAAGATCTTACGTACTCCCCCGTCTCCTCCCTTGGTTCAAATCCCTTCCCGGTTTCCATTTTTGAGATTCTGACGTTCAATCTCTTGGAGATCGGGTCCTCTAAAGGTTCATGAGACACTTGGGTCTCCCAAGAAAGTCAAGTCAAGTCAACGAGTCAACACAGGCTGAAACACTGGGGTATTTGACGTCGTACGGTCCGGAGGGACAGGTAGTGGTTGAGGGTCTCAAGTGAGTTTGAGTATAGGTAACTCAGCCACTACGGTAGGTCGGTAGAGTAGGAGACAGCAGGGGAAGAGGAGGACGGGGGTTAGGGAGGGTCGTAGTCTCAGAAAAGGTTACTCAGTTGAGAAGCGTACTCGACCGGTTTCATAACCTCAAAGTCCAAATCGTAGTCAGGAAGGTGTTGAACAAGACTGATCGTCCTTACACTCACACTACCGACCCCAAGTTCCTTAGTGAAAACTTGGTTCTCCGTCTTCTTAAACAACTTCAACCGTCTTGTTAGTTCTATCTTCAAGGGACTCAGAAACTATGAACTACTCGACGGTACGGTTGGGGTCTAATAGAGGTCTGGATGAACTATACTTTCTTATTTAAATCTAAAACGAATTATACCGTCAACTATGGATCTTTACTGAAAAACTTACAGTGTCTTTCATTTAATAATCATTGTCAGATAACCTTCACCATTTCTTTTCCCGTCACTCCTGAGTTTGACTCTAGTACCCCTAGAGACAAAACGTCGTCGTTCTGTAAATCAATTTAGTAATGGGAGACGTGAGACTTTCCAACACACGATATCACGATTAACTTCAAGAAGGTAATTCTTAAGAGACTGTCTAGAACCTTCGGTCGAGTACAGTCTTTAGTCGACTTCCTTCAACGGAAAGATGGGTTCATAGAGACGGAAGTCTCCAATGTTCCATCGGGAGGTAAGTGATTCGGTAAAACTTGACCAAAGTTTCATGTCTTTGGTAACAGTTTCTGGTTCCATTACTCTGAAATTTATATTACCTTATATTACCGTTCAGCTATGACTTTAAGTACACCTTTTTATTTGCACGTTCTCACCCGTCTTTTGTGACATTTTCTTTTCGATATCCCCTCACAGATGGTGTGGAATTTTGTAGGTTATGTCGAGTTTCGTCACACCGTGATTACGTAAGGTTTCTGTCTGGTTACCATATCCTATCTTTCAGGTCTTTGTCTGGGTTTACGCATACCTTTAAATGATTTACTATCTCCACCATAGTTTTCAGTGACTTCGTTACTACTGTGAAACGGAACTAACAGAATTAGACATTTCACCCGTACTAACTCAATAAATTATCTTTCTCTTGGTCTACTCCCGGTAACGTTGAAGTGCTTGATACGAAGACTCAGTCTGGGTAACTTGGGAGACTAGGAGGGAGAGTAACTGACGCTTATTATTAGTATAGGTAGTGGTAGACCGGGTCCCCTTAACCACCGTAGTTTTGTCTTTTGAAAACATTCTCCCTCTCATCAATGTCTTTTCATTCCTTTCGGCTTCTTCGACTTCGACTTACCAAGACACTACTGGATGTTCTGGAAGATCTTGATTGTGGGTTTTTTCTACAGGAAAAGTAGTGTCCCATGACTACGTTTTCATCCTTCAGTTTACTATGGACCTCATTGTCCGTTCAAACCGGGACCTCACGTTTTACTTCACTCCTTTTCAGATTGTCTCAACACGGTTCTCTTACGTGAATCGTATCGTTTTAGGGAGAAGGTTGTTGTGTTCTCTACTGAGATGTGTACCTGTAGTGGTCTACCAGTCGTGACTTTAGTCTAACTAATATAGGAAACGTCGGTTTCTACCTCTTCGAGATATGTCAGTCGTTGACCTAGTACTTAAGGAATAACGGTTTAAGTATGAATTTAACTTCTTTCATCCTTTTTGGTGATCTGGTAAGTCCATACTGGATTTAGTTTAGGGAATGTTAATATGTCACCTTTACTGTTTATCTAAGTTCCCCAATCTAGACTATCTCACGGACTTCTTGATGTCTCTCTCCGAACACTGTAACATGTCCTCCGTCACTAGTTCTGGTAGGGATTCTTTTTCTTTACGTTTTTCCGTTTTACCAACAGACTTCTCCCGCTTGTTTATCGACTCTCTTCTTCTCTTCGTTTTCCGTTTCCTCTTTTCCTTTCTATATGGGTAAACTTATGTCTCAAGGTTTCTTATCGTTCCTCGTTATTCTTTCGGAAGGATTTACTAGTTACGTTCCTTCATCTCCTTTTGTTATCTTACCCTTTCTGATCTCTAGAGAAGTGTTTTTAATCTCTATGGTTCCCCTGTAAAGTACCTTTCTACCCATGTTATTTCCTGTTTTTACCATATCTGGATTATCTTCGTCTTTTATGATTCTCCACGTTCCTATGTGTCTTCTTGATATGTTTCTTCCAGAAGTCAAGTCAAGTCAAGTCAGCGAGTCAACACAGGCTGAGAAACACTGGGGTACTTGACGTCGTGCGGTCCGGAGGGACAGGTAGTGGTTGAGGGTCTCAAGTGAGTCTGAGTGCAGGTAGGTCAGTCACTACGGTAGGTCGGTAGAGTAGGAGCCAGCCGGGGAAAAGGAGGACGGGGGTTAGGGAGGGTCGTAGTCTCAGAAAAGGTTACTCAGTTGAGAAGCGTACTTCACCGGTTTCATGACCTTAAAGTCGAAATCGTAGTAAGGAAGGTCTCTTTAGGATCCCGACTAAAGGNTAGGTCAGTCACTACGGTAGGTCGGTAGAGTAGGAGCCAGCCGGGGAAAAGGAGGACGGGGGTTAGGGAGGGTCGTAGTCTCAGAAAAGGTTACTCAGTTGAGAAGCGTACTTCACCGGTTTCATGACCTTAAAGTCGAAATCGTAGTAAGGAAGGTCTCTTTAGGGTCCCGACTAAAGGAAGTCTTACCTGACCAACCTAGAGGAACGTCAGGTTCCCTGAGAGTTCTCAGAAGAGGTTGTGGTGTCAAGTTTTCGTAGTTAAGAAGTCACGAGTCGGAAGAAGTGTTAGGTTGAGACTGTAGGTATGTACTGGTGACCCTTTTGGTATTGGAACTGATCTGTCTGGAATCAGCCGTTTCATTACAGAGACGAAAACTTATACGATAGATCCAACCAGTACTGAAAAGAAGGTTCCTCATTCGTAGAAAATTAAAGTACCGACGTTAGTGGTAGACGTCACTAAAACCTCGGGGGGTTTTATTTCAGACTGTGACAAAGGTGACAAAGGGGTAGATAAAGGGTACTTCACTACCCTACTCTACGGTACTAGAAGTAAAAGACTTACAACTCGAAATTCGGTTGAAAAAGTGAGAGGAGAAAGTGAAAGTAGTTCTCCGAAAAATCAAGGAGNNNTAAAGAGGGTCGTTAGAACTAAGGTCGAACACGAAGAAGGTCGGGTCGTAAAGAGTACTACATGAGACGTATATTCAAGTTATTCGTCCCATTGTTATATGTCGGAACTACATGAGGAAAAGGATAAGCCTTGGTCAGACAACAAGGTACAGGTCAAGATTGACAACGAAGGACTGGACGTATGTCTAAAGAGTTCTCCGTCCAATCCACCAGACCATAAGGGTAGAGAAAGTCTTAAAAGGTGTCAAATAACACTAGGTGTGTCAGTTTCCGAAACCGTATCAGTTGTTTCGTCTTTATCTACAAAAAGACCTCGAGAGAACGAAAAAGGTACTAGGTCACCTACAACCGTTAAACGAGAGACCAAGGAGACGGAAAAGATTTAGGTCGAACTTGTAGTCTTCAAGTACCAAGTGCATAACGACTTCGGACCGAACCTCTTAAAACTCGTAATGAAACGATCGTACACTCTAGTCACGTTAACACACCATCAAACTCGTAAGAAAACGTAACGGAAAGAAACCCTGACCTTACTTTTGACTAGAAAAGGTCAAACCACCGGTCACGACTCAAAAGGTTTAAACGACCGTATAACTCACATCCTGAAATCGTCCCAGTAGAAAATCCTAAACTTTATCGAGTTGACCTTAAGGTAGTGGAGGTGATCGAAACAAGTATCACTACGAAGGATTCCGGGTGAACTGAAGTGTAAGGTCCTACAGACCGAGATCCACTCACTAGTGTGGTAGCACTAATAGAACCAGCACTTCTAGAAAAAACATATCAAGAAGACACTTAAGAACGGTGGAGAAGAATTATAGAAGACGAAGTCAATCCAGGTATGGTGAGACAGGAAATAGCTCGGGTAGAAAATTACTTTACAAGGGAACTATAGAGATTAAAAGAACTTCTCTAGAGATCAGAAAGGGTAAGACAACAAAGGGAGATAAAGACACGTAACTAGGGACTCCTTCCGAAAGAATAGAGAAGAAAGACAAGAAACCTTGAGACGTAAGTCTACGAACATAGAAAGGAATCGTTTGTATGTTAAGTAACGAGTCGGTTTAAGGACGACTTTACTCGAGGAACAGAGTTGATCTCGATATCCAAATTTTCTCATTTCTGAGTGAACATTTTTAAAACAACATTGTATTGCTCTGGGGTTCGGGACGTGACGACCTTTGATTGTCGACTGAGAGTTGGTCTCCTACGAAACGCCTATACAGGAACGACGCCTGTGTACTTCTGGGTTCAGGTGTCGGACCGGTTTTGTAACGACTCTTACTTGGAGTCGGGTGTTCCTGTGTCGAGAAGAGGGACCAACCCAATGAGGTATCGACTATAAATCGTGAAAGTACACTCCAGGTACTTCCCCCTCCACCAAAGGTTGATGAATGACTAGGTTTCCTGGACTTGAGATTAAAATTTTTGTACTTACTGATTTGTCTTCTTTTCCATTCTTTTATAAGGTTAGACATAAAAGGTTAAGTCTTTGTAAGTACACTAAAGGGTAAAGGGTAAACGGATCGTTTAAGATGGGACCCATCGAACCCTCTGTGGTGACTTCGGGATCTTTTTTTTGATTGTGGTGTGAATTCCAGGTGTATCTAAGCAAAATTCCACTTGAAGGAATCAAGTCAAGTTAAGTCAGTGAGTCAGTACAAACTGAGAAACACTGGGGTGCCTGATGTCGTGTGGTCCCAAGGGACAGGTAGTGGTTGAGGTTCTCTAACGAGTTTGAATACAGGTAGTTCAGTCACTACGGTAGGTTGGTAGAGTAACAGATAGTAGGGGAAGAGGACGGAAGTTAGTAAAGGTCGTAGTTCCAGAAAAGGTCACTCAGTCAAGAAGTGTAGTCCACCGGTTTCATAACCTCGAAGCCGAAGTCGTAGTCAGGAAGGTTACTTATAAGTCCCAAGCGAAGGAAATCCTGACTGACTCCTCTAGTCGGGACCCTAAAGAAACCTTCCTTACTACGATTTCGACTTTGAGGTCATGAAACCGGTGGAGTACGCTTCTCAACTGAGTAACCTTCTCTGAGACTACGACCCTCCCTAACCTCAGTCCTCCTCTTCCCCTTCTGTCTCCTACTCTACCGACCTACCGTAGTGACTGAGCTACCTGCACTCAGACTCACTTGAGGCCCTCAACCACTACCTGTCCCTCCGGACCGTACGACGTTAAGTACCCCAGTGTTTCTCAGCCTGTACTGACTCGTTGACTTGACTTGACTTGACTTGACTTAACTTGAGACGTAAATTCAATTTATTCGTCCCACTGATATGTCAGAACTGTATGAAGAAAGGGTTAAACCTTGGGTAGACGACAAGGGACAGGACAAAATCGACAACGAAGAACTGGAAGTGTGTCTAAAGAGTCCTCCGTCCATTCTACCAGACCATAACGGTAGAGAAAGTCTTAAAAGGTCAAACAACAATAGGTGTGTCTTTTCCGAAACCGTATCAGTTAATTCGTCTTAATCTACAAAAAGTCCTTGAGAGAACGAAAAAGCTACTAGGTCGTCTACAACCGTTAAACTGAGACCAAGGAGACGGAAAAGGTTTAGGTCGAACTTGCAGACCTTCAAGAGCCAAGTACATGACAACTTCGGACCGAACCTCTTAAAACTCGTAATGAAACGATCGTACACTCTAGTCACGTTAACACCCTACCAAACTTGTAAGAAACCGTAACGGAAAGAAACCCTAACCTTTCTTTTGACTGGAAAAGGTCAGGACACCGGTTACGACTCAAAAGGTTTAAAGGACCGTATAACTCACGTCGTGACATCGTCCCAGTAGAAAATCCTGAACTTTATCGAGTCAACCTTAAGGTAATAGAGGTGATCGAAACAAGAATCACTAGGAAGGATTCCAGGTGAACTGAAATTTGAGGTCTTACAGACCGAAAGTCACTCACTAGTGTGGTAACACCAATAGACCCAGGTCCGAAGTCGTTATACACTTGACACTTGAAGGACTACAAATTCGACCAAAATCTTTTCCGTCTCCTTGGTCTCTCGTTTAACGGTTGTAGGTGACCTAGTACCTTTTTCGTTCTCTCGAGGTCTTTTTGTAGATAAAGACGAAACAACTGATACGGTTTCGGAAACTGACACACCTAGTGTTATTTGACACCTTTTAAGACTTTCTCTACCCTGATGGTCTGGTGGATTGGACGGAGAACTCTTTAGACATACGTCCAGTCCTTCCTTGTCAATCTTGACCTGTACCTTGTTGTCTGACCAAGGTTTATCCTTTTCCTCATGTAGTTCCGACATATAACAATGGGACGAATNCTTTTACTTCTAGTACCGTAGAGTAGGGTAGTGAAGTACCCTTTATCTACCCCTTTGTCACCTTTGTCACAGTCTGAAATAAAACCCCCCGAGGTTTTAGTGACGTCTACCACTAACGTCGGTACTTTAATTTTCTACGAATGAGGAACCTTCTTTTCAGTACTGGTTGGATCTATCGCATAAGTTTTCGTCTCTAATGAAACGGTTGTTTCCAGGTAGATCAGTTCCAATACCAAAAGGGTCACCAGTACATACCTACACTCTCAACCTGACACTTCTTTCGACTCACGGCTTCTTAACTACGAAAACTTGACACCACAACCTCTTCTGAGAACTCTCAGGGAACCTGACGTGCCTCTAGGTTGGTCAGGTAAGACTTCCTCTAGTCGGGACCCTAAAGAAAGCTTTCTTACTACGACTTCGACTTTGAGGTCATGAACCGGTGGAGTACACTTCTCACCTGAGTAACCTTTTCTGAGACTACGACCCTCCCTAACCCCCGTCCTCTTCTTACCCTGCTGTCTCTTACTCTACCGACCTACCGTAGTGACTGACCTACCTGCACTCAGACTCACTTGAGACCCTCAACCACTACCTGTCCCTCCGGACCGCACGACGTTAAGTACCCCAGTGTTTCTCAACCTGTGCTGACTTGTCGACTTGACTGACTAACTGATTCAACGAAGTCAACACAACCTGAGAAACACTGGCATACCTGACATCGGGTGGTCCGAGGGAGACAGGTTCCCTAAGAGGTCCGTTCTTATGACCTTACCCAACGGTACGGGAGGAGGTTCTCTAGAAGGACTAGGTCCTTAATTTGACCCCAGAGAATGCAGAGGACGTAACCGTCTACTCAAGAAATGGTGACTCAATGACTCCTTCGGGGGTCTAAACACAGATGGTCTGTAATTTTGTAGACACATTCACTCAAACCAGTCCGGTCCGAATGTATCAAGGACGTCTGTATAATACTATAATACTACTTCATAAGGTACCATAACGCTCGGGAGGTCTTCCCCGTGGTACCTTCAAAGTACTTTCTCCTTAGAGACTGAGAGTAATTTTCTATTTAACTCCGTGTGATTCTCAAATAGACTTGTTTTTAACTAAGTGTGTTCCGACACCGTTTGGTCTTCACCAATCCGCCTGAGGTGACTGACCTCGATGTCTTTCTGAAAATATTTCTTTTCCATCTTCGTTTCATTCCTTTAACAATTGTCCGACATCTAATTTCGGATCAACTAATAAAGACTAACCAACAGGAAAACAATAAGTCAGTAAGTAAGCACAGGTTGGTAAACGTTGAGGTACCTGACGTCGTACGACCCTAAGGGACAGGAAGTGGTAGAGGGTCTCAAACGAGTTTGAGTACAGATGACTCAGTTACTATGATAGGTTGGTATAGTAGGAGACAGCGAGGGAAGAGGAGGACGGAAGTTAGAAAGGGTCATAGTCCCAGAAAAGGTTACTCAACTGAGGTAGTTTACCGGTTTTCATAACTTCGAAGTCGAAGTCGTAGTCAGGAAGGTTATGTATAAGTCCAGACTAAAGGAAAAATCCTAACTGACCAAACTAGAGGAACGTCAGGTTCCCTGAGAGTTCTCAGAAGAGGTCATGGTGTCGAGTTTTCGTAGTCAAGAAGACACGAGTCGAAAGAAATACCAGATGGAGAGTATAGGTGTGCACTAATGACCTCTTTGGTATATAAACCAACAAGAATCACAAAATGAAACCTTGGAACTCCGTAAATGTCCGAATCTAAAGCCAAAGAATTCATTCAGTAGTGGTGTAATCTCGGTGTAGACAGGTTACAGGAGGAACAAATTAATGGTGAGAATTGTTTGTTCTACAAAAAGACTTTACAAGTACTGGGTAGTGATATCAGTAAGGACGGATGACAAGATTAAACTCCTTTAGTATAACTTCACAATGAAGGGAACCAGTTACTCCATACTGTAGAGAGAGGGAAGAAGAACCGGACTTTAAAGAAAGGATGAGTCTTAGAGATCTGTCTGTCGTTTCTGGCCCGGTAACGGAGTTCGTCATCGGGTGTCCTTCAAGAGGCCGCCAGGTGACCAACCCTGAGACGTGAAAGTGACGTCTCCCGTGAACAAGTTCGGGACCAGTCCCTTTGCACGACACACGACACGAGTCGGCATAGACTGAGAAAAGACTGGGGCACCTGACAACGACGGTCCGAAGAGACAGCCTCTCTAAAAAGGTCCGTTCTTATAACCCACAGAACGTAAAGAAGGAGGTTCCCTAGAAGGGCTGGGTCCCTAGCTTGGCCGCAGGGGACGCAGAGGACGTAACGTCCACCTAAGAAAAACTGTCGACGCGGTGACCCACTCGGACGTGGTCACCCGCATCGCAGAGAACCTTAGGAAGACTTCTGTCCGTTCGACGAGAGCGTCTTCCGTAGCACACGAACTCGAGGTAAAACAAGACGGCGATGTGTCCAAGATGTACAGGGAGACCGGCATAACCTGGGACCCTTGAAAGATGGAACGGTGTAACTAACGGTCTAAGTATGAGAGGTGGAATTTACAAGTGACTTCATTTACTCGAGAAACGGTTTACTGTCCTGTCGGCCGTTAAACAAGAAGTCTTGTGAGAACTTACCGTTAAAATTTGTCTAAGGTGTTCGACGTTCCGCGGGAGGCGGGAGGGGGGTTCAATGGCTAATGACAGAAACCTGGCTATTACAACAGTCCCTCCTCCTCGGAGAAATCAGACAAACATAGGTAGTCAGGACTTCGTGCTACTAGAATGTCTTAGGGTTCCGGAGCCCGGTGGTAGGAGTCTTCCATTCCATGTCCATTCCAAGGTTTTTCCTCAAGACTCTTCGGACTCTTATTTGTGAACCCTTCCGTCAAGACTCACTACCCCACCGAGAGTGTGGACAACCTGACTTATACTCTTATAGGCTTGTTTGACCATGGAGTTGTGAGACTGTTTAGGGTGTTTGTTTGGTGACCGGAAAAAGGTGGTCTTGGCTTTGAAATCACACACATCACGAGAACGGACCTTTTAGGGTACCTGCCTCCTACCCGACGTCAGGTACCCCAGTGGTTCTCAGTCTGTGCTGACTCACTGAAGGGAAAGTGAAAAGTGAAAGTACGCAACCTCTTCCTTTACGGTTGGGTGAGGTCACAAGAACGAACCTCTTAGGGTTCCTGCCCCCTCGGACCACCCGACGGTAGATACCCCAGCGCGTATCAGTCTGTACTGACTTCGCTGAATCGTCGTCGTCGGCGTCGAGAGGATAGTGGTACGAGAGTTTGGGACGGACAAAAGGAATTTCTTTGGTTGTCTCCCGCGACAGTGGGTTGCCATTGATGTAATCTCACGGCGGTTTGGTAAAAGGTTAGGTCATTTAGCAGAGGAGGGTGAGGTCAAATACTTTTAAGTAGAGAAAACTCGTTAAGGTCTGACTTGAGTAAAAAAAGTCGAAGGACGAGTCGACACCACCTCTACAAACAAATGTTGTCATAGAAACGGCTTGTATACGACATACCAAACCCATTAAGTTGTAGGACCACCTCGGGTTTCTTTATGTCTTCTACTGTCAAACCCGTCGCACTAAAACAACGTGTGTCTGTCTTACTCGCAGTAAGAACACAAATCCTCCGGTTCTGACGTTTGTGACGTTTCTACGTTTCCCTCAGACCCATTACTTCGTCCACTTTGTCCCTCCCGACGTGTAGGATTTGTTGCTTCAGCCGAGTGTGTGTGTGTGTCACCTAAAAGTCAACCAGTTTTACTCGTCCCCAAAAACCAAGTGTTCGCAAAGGGGTCCCGGACCGTAGGGACGGACGGTGTATAATTACGGATATTTATGGAAACTTAGTATTGATTATATAAGTTACAGTTTTAAACAACTCTTCAAGTCAGGTGACCGACAAATCAAATACTCCGCGATTTATTGGTAAAATTGACTGAATTTTTTTTGAGTCGATTTACTTAGTCGAGAAACAAACTTCTAGTGTCCCTGTTCCAGTCATTTGTATAACTCGTTTGTGACGGGAGATTGGGAGTCGAGAGGACGTGGGAGGGTAAGAGGAATGAACCGAAAGAAGGGGTGTGTCTGGGAATGTCTACCCAATGACACTCGGACCGGGATCTCCCCTGACTTCGGTAGGGCCACAATAGGGGTCACCGGCCACCCCCCTGCGAGTGAGACGAGGAGATTAGAGACGAAGGACGGGAAGTGCAGGTCCTGTCTAGGGGTTCCTTCGTCGTTCTCTCTAGAGAAGGGAAGAGACGGACCTTGGGTAGTGAAGTAGAACACTTTGACGAGTCTGGCGTCTCCCCTCGCACCCGCGTAGTGACTCGGGTACCCTTGGATCACGATAGTAGCACTGGACCAAAACAGTAGGCCTGGACTCTGGACTCGGATCCTTGAGACAGAAGGGAAAGTAGAGGTCGAAAGACAAAGAGTCTGGGTGTGTGGACCCCGCCCCGCCCTCCATCGTCAGACAAGGACTCACACCCCGTTTCCAGGGGTTTCGGGCCCGGACCGGACGTCGTCGAAGTGGACCCTTAACTATCTTTGCGTTCAAGGGCGAGAGGAATCTGGAAACCCCGACACCTGTGAGCCCGATATTAACTTGTCGCGGACCCCTAAGACTAAGGGCACTTTGACTTGGGGACAGGACGTTAACACACCTCTCCTTCCCCAGTTCTCTATCTCCTCGAACCCCGGGGACTCCGACCTCCTCCCCCCAGTCCCACCCCGACCTCCGACCCTTTACTTTTCGTGTACCTTAAGGACCCACCGATTCTCGTGTCCGAGAGTAGACTGACGAACTTAGGGTCGGGACGGTGGATGACACACACACACACACACACACACACACACACTGGACTCATCCTCCGAACCTGAGAGAGAGACACGAAGACAGAGATTTTAAGATTACGTCGGTCATCATCCTGGTATCGTCTACGTCGAGTTCACGGTGGGGAATTAGGGAAGTCCTATGGGGAGGGACTCCAGAAACGAGAAAGGCCTACAGTTTCGGTCGAGAGGTGTAGATTCGTGGGACAGGAGTAGGTGATTGTCCTGTCGTCGGGGGCTTGTTACTGACGAGTCTGCCCACACAGGTTTGGGGCCGGGAGAACCGGGTAACACTGACACACAGGACACGTCTAAGATGGGAAAGGAGTCGTCCTTATTCGAGGTCAACGGAGTCACTCGCCATGCACACAGAGTGGGGAGTGCAAGGTCGAAAAGAGTCGAACGAAAGGTTCTGGGAGAAGGCTTGTTTGTCGGAGGAGAACTCAAGCGGGGAGTTCCAGAGGAAACCCTCTTGGGCTCGGTTTGGTTCTCGAGAGGGAGATACCAACTAACTCCAATTACGTTAGTCGAAACTCTTGGTACGAGGTGTGTGTCATCCACGAGGTATTTCCGGACGGTAACAACACTCATGGACTCGTGACTCACACCTCAGTCCTGTGGACTAAGGTCAGAACGAAACGTGGTCGGTCACTCCCTTCGGACTCCTTCGGTCAATAGGTGGGGTGGGGGGTCGGGGGTTGGGACTCCCAGTCAAAGATGGGATAGTCCCGATAAACCTCTTATTTTGTCTTCTCGAGTCGTCCGTCAAACGTTTGACACTTCCCTTTGTGGTTTCACTTTCCATTCTCCTTTGTTTCCGACTCCTTTGAGTGGGTCGAGTCGAGGTAGATAGGACCTAGGACCTTGGTCCTGACGGAGCCCGGGTCTTTCTTGGGAGGACTTGGTCACGGGTGGCAGACACCCCCGCCCCTAGGTCTCCTCACGACTCGTGACGACTTTTAGCCCGGAAAACCAGGCGGGACACGACTCGTGAACCCCGACTCAGAATCCGCAGTACTCCCAAAATAAAGTTCCATAAATTTTACTCAGACAATCTTTGTCCTCGTTAAGGTTTACCCCAGACTTTTGTCTCAGTGTAAGGTTATAAATAGAAAATGTCTAATTTACAAACATTGTCCTTTTTACACTTCTCGGTTGAGTAAATTTTTCTGGGACTACGACCCTTTCTAACTGCCGTCCTCTTCCCCTGTTATCTCCTACTCTACAATCCTCCCGGAGTGGTTGAATTACCTGTACTTAAACTCGTTTGAGGTCCTCTTCCACTTCCTGTCCCTTCGGACCGTACGACGTCAGTTACCCCAGCGTTTCTCTACCTGTACTGAATCGTGGACTTGTTGTTTTCCTTTTCACGTTCCGTCGCACTCTCACGGTAGTCGTGCCGTTAATTTGATGGATACCCAGTAAAAATTGCGTGTCACGCCCTGCCCGCCTCACCAGGTCCCGTTCCGAACCTTTAGCAGACGGGACTTGGTACACCTAAAACAACTTCTTGGGCGTTGGAATTAACCGGTCCTATAGTCTCCGGGTTCAGGAACCGGGACACATGAGGTGGACTCGTCCCTTCCGGCAAAACTTTGACCCCTACAGCCTTCCCGAAAGACCCCCAGGACACCTCACTCCTGACGTCCCCTCTCTGTCTCTTAAATAAACCTGTATTCTCGTCGTTCGTCTGGCCCCGGGACTTCCCGACTTTTTTTCTGGATCCTTTACCACTGCTTTTGTACTTTCCTTGATTGTCTATAAAACTTCCCTTTGTGAGAACCAAAAAACACAAAAAAGTGGAGACACTTCATTGTCTTCGTGTTGGTCTTAATAATTATCATCTCCCGGTAAAAATTTCTTTCTTACGCTCCTCAAGTAGAGGTTGAAGGTCTTCGAAGGTCGTTGACCACTGAAGACAGTCCACTGACGAAGTGACTGGACCTCCTTCTTGTTCAAAATGAGTCCGTCCGTCGAACGGTTCCTGACAAGGAGGTCGGTCCGTACCAACAGAAAAAGAGGGGTTCGCACAAAAGGGAGTTTGACAGGTCCGTTCCGGTCGTCCTCTACTGTACAGGGTCCCACCACTCACAACGACTGTTTACAGCACAGGGGAGTCTGAAGTAGGATATCCCACCCTTTACGACTCCACAGGTTCTACGACACTGCGACCTCCCCTCTGAACAGACCTGAACTTCTGGGACTGAGAAGTTCAAATTTCACGGTCCTCCCCAGGGTCCTCCCTGTTTCCCGGGGACCTTCCAACCGATCCAGGTGAGGAGAGACTATATGACGACATGAGTGGTGGTCCCTCCCCAGTCCGGCCAACGAAATGGAGTTTCTGGAGTCACACTGGTTGACTTTTCATCATTATTGTACCGCCCCTGGTCGAGGGTCTGTCCGAAGTCAAACTCTTCTCCGCCCACGACCCTCAACCCCTTCGTTCACCGGGTCACCTCTCTTCGGTCGGAGGACCACTACCGACTCCCACAACCCGGAAACCCCTCAAAGACTCTTACCACCCCCGGACACGGAACACTCGTATGTCGAACGTTGCGGTTCATACCCTAAAGGCGTCCCGAGTTGGTACCTTTGTTCTCTTCCTTCGATTCTCGGCACCGGATCTCTGACTCCGTTTTGTAAGGACGAAGAAGTGAATCGAGTCTTCTTTACCTCGGCGGACAGAAGTTTACCTCAGTGGGGAGTCCGACTGATCCTTTCTTGGCGTAGATCTCAAGGAGAAAGGTTTACAGCCGAGAAACCTAAGAAGAACAGGCTGAGATCTCTCCTTTCTGTGGGGGTTTCCACTGACCCAAATGCAAAGAGTAGTGGACACATACGTGCGTTGTCGTGGTTGAAGTCCGAACACCTCAAATCGCGAACCCTTCGAACCTCTCGGCAGAAATTCTTTTTGTCATGTTCTGATACTTATGTGTTCCTCCACACCTTCGCTGACAAATAAGTCTTGTTCTCGTCTTTATTGTTGTTTACTGTTTTAAAGTTGTCACCTGACATAATCTAAGGACACCGACGGAATTGTCTAATGGGGTGTGAATCACGGACCTTTTAGGGTACCTGTCTCCTCGGACCATCCGACGCCAGGTACCCCAACGCTTCTCAGCCTGTGTTGACTCGCTGAAGGGAAAGTGAAAAGTGAAAGTACGTAACCTCTTCCTTTACCGTTGGGTGAGGTGACAAGAACGGACCTCTTAGGGTCCCTACCCCCTCGGACCACCCGACGGTAGATACCCCAGTGTGTCTCAGTCTGTGCTGACTTCACTGAATCGTCGTCGTCACTGAATTCCCTTTAGCTAAGAGAAGACCAGGACCTCCAGTCTTCAACCTTTGGTTCGACGGTCACTCCGGTGTGGGGGAAGGAGGGGCGCCGAGATCCCCTCTTGTGAAGGGACGGACGAGGTCGAAGACCCTCGAACGCGTCGTCCGGAACCGAAGGGACCCAACTCCGACGTAGCGAGGCCAGAGACGGGGACACCAGTGAAACGGAGGAAAAGAAGACAAAACCGAGGAGAAACATAGAGAGTACTCCTGTGAACAGTCAACTAAGTCCCGAGTGAACCTATTAGCTAGAGTTATGGGATTGAATTGATATGGACGTCCCTGGGAAAAAAGGTTTATTCCATTCAAAGTACCCAAGGTCCCTTATCCTACACCGGGATAGAAAAACCTCCGATGACAAGTTGAGTTTTGTGACTGTTTATGGTATTTGGACTGTTTATAGTCCTTCTATTATAACGTAAAAATAATTTATTGGTAGACTGTGTGAAGACTTACGAAAAAGGTTCGAAAAAACCGACACGTGAGAAACTGACGGAGAGGTGCACTGCTATTAGAATATTATTAAAGTAAAAGACATGTCTGTTGTCTTTCTTCAAGGAAAATGAGGTAGTACTAAATAAATTCATATGTATAATACTAACTTTTAAACCTACGTATCTCATACACTAAGGTGTGTGAATGACGAAGACTCTGACGATATCCCAACACATGTGTATGTGTCCATAAGACTACTTAAAATAAAGTACACTAAGGATAGATTTCTCCTTTTCTTTTAGATGCCACGGTATAAACAAAGGCTCCCGACTACATCGTTTCATCGTGTCCAACCTACCGAATTTTATCGTCCTTATATAAGAAAGTGTCCAGACCTCCGGTCTTCAGGTTTTAGTTCGACACCAGTCCCGGTACGAGGTAGACTCTGAGACCCGTCTTGGGAAAAGAGGGAAGACATCGAAGGTCACAACGACAGTCATGAACCGAAAGGAACCGGAAGGAACCAAACGTCGACGTATTAACGTTAGAGCAGGAGACAGTAGTGGACCGTAAAAGGTCACACCGGTTAAAAGGGAGCAAAATATTCCGGTAGTCAGTAACTCAATCTCAGGTGGGACGAGGTTGAGGTTGTCAACAACCTCATATACATTCATACTTAGTATATACTTAATGTACACTGAGTATACATTCATACTTAAATAAAATTGACCATAAATTAATATAGACAGAACTTTATTTTGAATATAAATTCCGTTCTTCTCTTATTAAATTTGTATCCAAAAAAAAGAAACGGATAAAGTCGGAGAAGGGAAGGGAGATCACAAGTAACATGTAGACCCAGTATGTAATTGGTCTGGAGGGGTTGTCTTCTTTATAGACGAGTTGGTATTTCGAGTTAAAGAGAAGAAAACCGGAGTATTGAGGAACCTTCTATTAAAAGAAAGAACCAGGACATTCCCCAGTATTACTGGGTGGTAAGAGGTACATACTCGTCTTTAGAAACTACTGAAAATACACGGCACAGGTCATACAGTAAAGGGAATTTTTGATCTCTAATCAATTCCTTGTCTGGCCTAGTCTACTGGACCCCTCTATGACTTGGTTGGATTGCCTTCAAGACTCGAATTTATGAACACTAGAATGATTACAGTCGTCATAAGACGGACAAGATACTCCGATAAAAAAGGACACAATGGTTTCACACTGACTCTGAGGGTACTTTCATTGCTACTGATCCCTTGAACTTTGTTGACTGGTTTACATGTCAAGACATTCTAGTTACTAACATCATCGCATTGAGATCTACACCCTTGTTCGTTGTCCATTGTTGGTAAAGGACCTAGTATTGTTTGATCATTCTGTCACCAGGTCTCCGAGAACCTACGACAATTGACCCGGACTGGGTCCTTATCATGTACTTCTCAGAACTTTTCCGTTAGAACTGGACCGGACTCTTACTCATAAGGACCATGTCACCCGGTCAACCAGTGTTTTACGGAGGGTTTGGAACCGACTTTAACTCATTTTCCCTCTCCTAACATTTTATTTCTTACAACGGGTGGTCGGTCAAGATGTTCTTGGTTCAGTAATCGGTGACGTCAGTAACTGGATGTTATGTGGGAGTTTCTTCAAGTTCCACTTCTAGTTCTACTCCGTAAAACACGAGACCCTTTCGACCATCTTAATCAGGGGTCTATCAAAAATTCGGAAAAATCCTCCTATAGAATACTTGGGTCGAAGGAGGTAGAAGGGTGTAAATCTTTTCGTGACTTTGGTCACTGATTCTGTAGACCAGGAGCTCTTATCGTCAGTGGAAGATGGGTCTACGCACGCACTACCGTCCGTGGGGAAGTGGTTTTGGTGTATGTACGACCAGAGAGGGGCTGGGGGAATGGAGAAGTGTTGTCAGGAGTCCCGAAAGACTTTCTGACAGAGGACCCATTCTTAGGAGTGCAACCGAGATTATTTTAAAAGATAAAGGTAAAACCAACTGAAAATTAATTAAAAAGGAGGTGTAGACGTTTCTGAAGTAAAGGTTTGTTACAGTGTAAGTATCCATGTCCCCTACCACCATTCTGAAGTTAGATAGAGAAACACTCCGTGTTAAGACCACGAGAATATTGACATATCCTGTGGAAGAAGTCATATATCGTCCTCTCTTTGAAGTAAAGTTTGAGACGTAGTCACTCTTCGGTCAGGAGGTGACTCTCCAAATGGGCGGACTACCGACCCTAGTAGAAAGTGTCCGACCGAAGGTAGAGACCTGTAAAGTTTGGACAAATAATACAAACGGTAGTAAAAGACCTCCTTACCCGGACATAGTATTTAAGTCTTTGGAGTTCAGTTTACGGGGGTCTCTTCTTGGGTCTTTCTTCTGACACTACATCTCTACTTACAGAATCCCGTCACCCATAATGGAGACCTACCTCTTGCCTCACCCAATTAAGAACTCCTACGACCCCCCGTACTCTAGAATTACGAGAGTGTGTGATCGTTGACGACGACGATTCAACGAAGTCAGCACAGGCTGAGACACACTGGGGTATCTGCCGTCGGGTGGTCCGAGGGGGTAGGAATCCTAAGAGGTCCGTTCTTGTGACCTCACCAAACGATAAAGGAAGAGGTTACGTACTTCCACTTTTCACTTTCACTTCAACAAGCCAGCACAGTCTGAGAATCGCTGGGGTACCTGATGTCGGATGGTCCGAGGAGGTAGGTACCCTAAAAGGTCCGTCCTCATGTCCTCACCCCACGGTAACGGAAGAGGTGTACTATCGTTTCATTACGAGTTTTAAGAGGTTCGGTCCGAAGTCGTTATACACTTGGCACTTGAAGGTCTACAAGTTCGACCTAAATCTTTTCCGTCTCCTTGGTCTCTCGTTTAACGGTTGTAGGTGACCTAGTATCTTTTTTGTTCTCTTAAGATCTCTTTGTAGACGAAGTGACTGATACGATTTCGAAAACTGACACATCTAGTGTTATTTGACACCTTTTAAGAAGTTCTCTAACCTTATGGTCTGGTGGAATGGACGGAGGACTTTTTGGGCATACGTCCAGTTCTTTGTTGTCAATCTGGGTCTGTACCGTGTTGTCTGACCAAGGTCTAACCCTTTCCTTACGCAGTTCCGACATATAACAGTGGGACGTATAAATTGAATATACGTCTCATGTAGTACACTTTACGACTCGACCTATTTCGTGTTCGACCTTAGTTCTAACGACCCTATTGATAATTATTGGAGTCTATACGTCTACTATGGTGGGAATACCGTCTTTCACTTCTCCTTGATTTCTCAGAGAACTACTTTCACTTTCTTCCCTCACTTTTTCGACCGAATTTCGAGTTGTAAGTTTTTTACTTCTAGTACCGTAGCCAAGGTAGTGCAGTACCGTTTATCTTTACCCCTTTGTTACCTTTGTCACTGTCTGAAAGAAAAGACCCGAGGTTTTAGTGACGTCTACCACTGATATCGGTACTTTAATTCTCTACAAACGAGGAACCTTCTTTTCGATACTGGTTGGATCTATCGTACAATTTTTCGTCTCTGTAATGAAACGTCTGTTTCCAGACAGATCAGTTTCGATAACAAAAAGGTCATCAGTACCCATCTACACTCTCAACCTGGTATTACTTCCGATTCGTGGTTTCTTAACTACGAAAACTTGACACCACAACCTCTTCTGAGTACTCTCAGGGAACCTCACGTTCCTCTTGTTTGGTCAGTTAAGATTTCCTTTAGTTGTAACTTATAATTAACCTTCCTGACTACGACTTCGACTTCGAGGTCATGAAACCGTGGACTAAGTTTCTTGACTGAGAAACCTTTTCTAGGACTACGAGTCTTTCTAACTCCCGTCCTTCTTTTCCCCTACTGTTTCTTACTCTGTCAAACTACCGTAGTGGTTAAGTTACCTGTACTCAAACTCGTTCGAGGTCTTCAACCGTTACCTGTGTCTCCGGACCGTACGACGTCAGGTGCCCCAGAGTTTCTCAACCTATGCTGAATCGCTGACTCGACTTGACTTGAACGACAACGAAATCAGAAAATGTCGAGACAGACTCTCAAGAAGTTTAGAGGGTACAAAGGACGAAATGAAATTGGGGTGGAAAAACTCACATCCCCAGAGTCCTGTCTGTGACTACTGACCCGTACGAACAGGAATTTGGGAAGGAAGACGGTCCTACGGTCCTAATGACTCGGACCTGAGTCACCAGTGTTTCCGCGGTCGACGTCTCGTTGAAGTAAACGTAACGAGAAGTCTTCGTTTACCGGGTCGAGGTTCCTTTCAGAAAGGAAAGATTGTTTGTTCGGTCATACACCGTAAAAAGAAAAGGAATGAGACGTCCTATTTTACTTGGAACGTCTACAAGGATATTAGGGTCTTCTTATTCTAAGCGTCTACTCGACGACGCTCACCGAACCGAAACTATGACCCAATCGGTCAACGGTACACCGGACACCAGTTTAGGCTCCCTCGTCGACCCTTAGTGTAAACTCTTGACTGAAGTACCGACGTTAGTCTCTAGGTCTTTCGGACAAACATGTCTCGGAAGGTGGTGTTTGACGTTGTTCACTCGAAGGGGGTTATTGTTTCGGACACCGTTTCTTCGTCTCTAATCTCGTGAAGGAACAGGGTTATTTCACCAACCCCGAGTCGAAAGAGATTGGACCACCATCACTAGTCCGTCGCCTTTAGGTACCTCCCACCTCTTCCGTCCTGGGGATTGGGTATTTCTGACCTGAGTCCCCTAAGTCTATGTATTTTTTAAGATGTTTTGACCAGGGACTACTGAGACCCTTATCGACAGTGAAATTATTCATTTTCGTTTACCTATGACCCGGACACATACAACACGTCTGGGTAAAATGATTTGGTGCCAGTTTCCGTGCAAGTTTGGTTGGTTAGTCGACGATAGACAAAGGTCCCAGGACACCCGTCTAGTTGGGCTCCAAGGTCCGGGGTTTCAAGTTGGTTGTGGTTCTCCTATGTAAATTCCTGGCACGAGTGAAAGTTTACAGTCTCAGATAAACTCTTTCTCAAGTCGGACTCTCACTGGTGATCTAGCGTTGTGTTGTTTTGAGAAGAGTAACTACTTTGACTACGAGAAAAGGGAAGGAGTAAGGTACGACTAAAAGTGGGAACAATTTGACACCTCCTCCTTTTTTTTCTCAAAGGACGGGAGGATCTAAGACGGAGACCTCGGGATCTTTAATTTGACTGTTTTCCATCTAATTGTCCTCTTTTCCGTATGTGTAAAATAACCTACAATTATAAAAATGTACATGAACATTAGGAAGTGTATTTTCTTTACTTCTGGGAGACTCCACGAATCCGGACTCTCGAATATCTGGTAAAAATGGTATTTGTCTATGTAACATCTGTACCCTGTCTGTTCTTTTCTTCAAACTTGAAAATCTCCGTCATTTAACACCTTTTCATTTATGTATCTCCTTTCAGTACCCTCCATTCCCAGTTAGTCATTCTAAAGAATACGCCTAAAGAGACGGACACAGAGACCCGACTATTCTCAGATCTCAGAAGAGACCTCTAATTACCACTCAATCTTAACAAGACAGGAAGAACCATACGTTTTCCCTACCCCTTTTGGAGGTGGTTCCCTTTAAATACGGGACTAAAGTCTGTTTATCACAAAGACACAGAAAAATTTCTTTATAGTATTGACCTATCATTTACCATTTTTGTCCTAAATAAGTCCTGATGAGGTCATCCCCTTTTCTCTAGAGTCATGTCTTGACCCGAGTTAAGGTTAATGTCGTCCCGGTTCACCCCTAAATATCGGTTCTTCGTCCCACCCCCAGTCACCTTCCTTTTAATGATTCGTTTGTACCTTCTCCTCCAACTAAGAACCATTTCCGTCCGGTCTCAGTAATCTGTGGTCCTGACCACCTCCACTCCTTGGACTAATTTATACCTTCTACTAGTCTATAACTTCCACCCCTAAGATTGATTTGACTGACGTTCTAGCGATTAACCTATCACATCTCTATTTTGTGTTCATGTTTTCAGTTCTAAATCGGTTCGTCACGAGTCTTCTCGGATTGACTTCAAACCAATTCCTCTCACGTATACACGATTCAGCGAAGTCAACATAGACTGAGAAACCCTGGATACCTGTTGTCGAACGGTCCGAGGAGACAGGTATCCTAAGAGGTCCGTTCTTATGACCTCACCCAACGGTACGGGAGGAGGTCCCATAGAAGGGTTGGGTCCCTAGTTTGGGTCCAGAGGGAGTAACCGTCCACCCAAGAAATGGTGATCACGGTGGACCCTTCGGACCAATTTCTCTCTGAGTTAGACGAGAAACAGTTAACGAAAGTCGAGATTTACTAGAAATACGGTTTCACCGTATAAACCTCGTCGTATAAGACTACGACAAGGAACAATAGCACCTTAAGTTGGTGTATGGTCGTAGAAAGACCACCGGTAGTGTACTTTCCCCTGGGGACCCGACACGTAAAATTCATTAAAGGTATCCGTGTCTCCGTAAACTAACGGTAGTAACGTTCTTGAAAATCAATGTTTCTATACTTAGACGGGGTTAAAATTTTTAAGTTATTTTCTTATATCTCTTTTACCGATTTTGTACCAGAGTTAATAGAATTTTTACATATACGTATGTATGAACGTATACATTTATATAAACGTAAACATGGCCACAACTACTAAGTATAGACAGAAGGGTTGATTCACGTTAGGAGGAACTCACCGTTGACCTCGAACACTTTCCTTTTACTGAAAGATTTGTTTACTTGTTCACTTCTTAAAGGTCGTTAGTTTACATAATATAAAAGTCGGAGAATGGTACGGGACCGAAAAGGCCACCACGATCACCATTTCTGAGGTGGACGTAACGTCCTCTGGACCCAAGTTAGGGACCCAGTCCTTCTAGGGGACCTCTTCTCTAACCGTTGGGTGAGGTCATAAGAACGGACCTTTTAGGTACCTGTCTCCTCGGACCACCGAATGTCAGGTGTTCCAGTGTTTCTCAGTCTGTACGGATCGATATTTACCGAAAGAATTTTTCTAAGACTGGAAGTTCCGAAACCTGTACAAATCTAGAGTAATAAATTAGAGTATTTACTGGTTGTAGGGTCGACGACACCAACTTTAGGTAGTAGTCCAAAGGTACCTCTGGTCGTAAAGGGACCCGACGAACCACCACCATCCCTGTCGTTCGTCCGAGTAAAGACCCTATCCACTACAACCAAACTCCCTAGGGGTAGTCGGAACGGTTTGAAGGGACCTTCATCATGTCAGGGTCTACGAAGATGGGTTGGAAGGAAGGAAGGGAGTGAGCAGGACTTTTATCTCTTTGGAGACAGACTGAAGGTCCCGTTTGGCGTACCTTCGTGTGTTGGTCTTCTCTTCTAAGACACCGTCTTTTATCTTTACCGACGACCTATTATGACCTCGACTCGGACTCTCTTAGGGGACTCACCGACGGGACCAGGACCTCCCTGTGTCTTCTGGGGATTTCAACAGGAAATCGATATCAAAACTCCACATTAGAAAGATAATTCTTGGATTAACAGTAGGATTCCCCTTTTTTACCCTTTTAAAGTCCCTCGAAGGACTTTAACTTTTAAAAGTATGTACTTCACTAACTTAATAATGATTGAATTGGTTTACAGAACGTGACCGTCGTCGCGAAGATTTCCTTTACTGTCGAGTTCAATGTTTAAATCAAATTCGAACCTTGTTGAAAATTTTCATCCACAATGTCTACTCACACCACTGAAACTTTTAAAGACGTGACATCTGCGTATACGATTAACACATTCATCGAAAAAGTGGGCCGTAAAGAACTGTGTCACATACCACTCGTAGAAGACACAGTTCCTTTTCTAAAAGTACAAAGCATCAGTGTCCGATAGACAACTTATTGACGTGGTAGTAAATGAGGGAGGGAGGAAAGGAAGGACCACTAGTTTGTCCTTGGAGAGAATCGACCCTCGACAAGAATCGAGGAACTCCGGTGGATGTAAGGAACCAGTTGACTGGGGAGTAGAAGTTCCCTCGTTTTCATACAGTTCCGGAAGAGTGTCAACCTTAAAGAGGTCGAAGGGGAGGTCGACGTAGAAAAGACGGGGGTTAGTTGAGGTTCCAGGAGGGATAAGATACGGACATTAGATTCAGTATAGACGTTTCAGGGAAAAGGTGTCTTATCTCGTAGAAGGGTCCAAGGTCCCTAGTACCGCACTTGTAGAAACCCCGGACAAGGTGGACGACGTCACGAAACATACTATATACGCATGTCCATCCACGAAATATTTACACTTAACAGAGTGAAAAGACCAGAAAGTCAAAGTACAACGAGAATCGACATCTATTGTAACGTAAGTAATGTTACTTAGACAAACAGAACAAGATGGACTCGGTATAGAATGCATAAGGTCTAAAGAAGGTAGGACTCCAATTGAGAATTCCACTCTTGTTCCTGGTGTCGACAGTAAAAAGAAACCTTTTCTGTGAATCAAGAGGGACACGAGTTGCATCTTAACTCCTAACTCCCCTTATTGCATTACATGGACCTTTTTAGAACATAGTGAATCTTAATCCGAGTTGAGGTCCACTCTCTGTTAAATTGGAAAATCTCTCCATTTCTCCGTATTTGTTCCGACTTCAAGCAAAGAGAGTATCGTTACTTTGGGTCTTAACTTAACTTAACTTAGGTTTTCGACCGTGTCATTGACGTGTCATCAGAACCTGGTTCCGAGAAAAATAAATTAATGTCATGAAGGGGTATACCAAAGGTAGAGTACCGTGTTTTATTGACGAACTCAAGATCGGCACCGTAGGTGTAAGGGTAGTCGTCCTTCCTCTTTCCTACCTCTGTAGTGGGAATTCTGGAAAAGATAGGGTAACCGGTTTTAAACGAGTATACCGATGGGGATTGGGGTTCCTTCGGACCCTTTACATTAGAGATCAGATTCGCCGGTAATACGGGAACACACACACAAGTCAGTGAGTTAGTACAGGTTGAGAAACTTTGAGGAACCTGACATAGGACGGTCCGAGGAGACAGGTACCTTAAGAGGTCCGTTCTTATGACCTTACCCATCGGTAAAGGAAGAGGTTCCCTAGAAGGGTTGGGTCCCTAACTCGGGCCCAGAGAACGTAACGTACACCTAAGAAACGGCAGACTCGGTGGTCCTTTCGGATAATATGGGACGTACAAGAGTCATTATTCCTTCATCTCCTCTTGTCTATGACATCACTTTGGTCATCAGGTAAGATCTAGATTTAGATTTTAATAAAAGTAAAAAGGAAGACTGAGGAGTATGGTGTCCTACTCCTTCGGTACGGACCACTCGACACCTATACCGGTCTTTCTACACTTCCTTTATGTCTCCTCGGAATTTGATAGGTTTCTGAGGAATAAATTCAGGGGTTTGTTCCTTAATTTCCAGTAATTACTGGATTGACGTATCTTTACAGTGGGGTGGTAGAGAGGGAGGAGTGAATTGCTTGTAGACAGTGATAGGTAGAGAAGTGTTGAGACAGAAGTCGGAGAGGGTCTCAAAATCGGGTACGTTGTCCGTTCACGGTCCGTTCGACTAACGTTTCATTGTAGCGTCTATAATTTTGTCCAGGTCCAAAGTACTTTAGGTACTTTACGATAATCCCTTGGAGAACGTCGGGTCGTTTTGGTTACTGTTTACTCGTGGAGATTACTCACTCTGATTACTCGTTAATGTCTTCCTTTCCGTAAAGTTTTCCCTCAAGAAACTTATGAATTCCAAATCCTTTTCGTGAACCACTTTAAACACTTTTCGCAGCATCGGTACATAGGAAAACTCAATTTTTAAAGACAGGAAAGGAGAAATTTACATCGGTAGTACCCTTCCAATTACGGAGTCACCGGTCCAATAGGTACTTGTGCCACCCGAAGAGAGTGTACCTCCTTACCCGATACACCTTTGTGGTCTGGAAACACCTGTTCTATATTCTTCTTCACAGTTAACTTCTGGTCCCGTCTACACCTCTTCGCACAACAGTCGAGAGATTACAACGAGTTCCGGTGAAGGTGTCACAGTCTGCCACTCCAGTAAAGTTACTCCTTTATAAACGTACTCTCGGGGACACCAGTTCGACCATAATTATCAGTGTAAGATGTCCGGCTAACGTAGAAGTCTTCCCATAGTGAATTCCTGTACTGATTGGGAAGGTAGTCCCTGACTTCTTCCGCCGGTGAGGGGTAGCACATTATTATGGGAGTCTCTACCTCAACGTCTCTGTCTCAGGTCCCCGAGACCACCAACACCACCTGAACCGTGTAAAACCTCCGACCCTACGACCCCGGACTTCACACCCGGTCCGAGGAGTCATCGGTAACGCGACCAATACTCGACTCGATACAAGGGGCTTTCAAGTGCACAAGTTTGAGATCGGAGGTCATCGAGTCTTACACTGATATATACCTCTTCCCCGGAAACTTCTCTATTAACTTAATTTTACTCCGGAAACGACACCCGGGATTAGGTCAGACTGACCACAAGAATATTCTTCAAACTTACGTGTGTCTACTGGTACATTCCTGTATAGTTCTTCCGTCGGTAGACGTTCGGTTCCTCTCTCCGGAGTCCCAATTGGTTTGGACGACCGAGGAGATAGAGTTTGAAGGTCCGAGGTCTTAATACTGTTTTATTTAAGAACAACAAATTTGGCGAGTCGGACACCATGGAACAACACTGTCGAGTTCGGTTGGTTATCTCGACACTTCCCCACCCCTCGGCGAACCGAGGAGGTCGAAGGGAAGACGAGAGGACTTGGGCTACACTTGGGAGTGACATTGAAAAGTACACCGACATTAAGAAACAAGAGGAGTATCGGAGGAGGAGACTGACACTCAGGGATTTCTCCTCCCTCTGATAAAACCAGGTGAAAATTGTGGATCGTGAAACTAAGGTAACACTTCCAAATTCTCTTCATAGTGATCCCTGAAAACACGGACAGTACGACTTCTACACTTGTAAATAAGTAAACAAGTCAATAACACGGTTATTAATAAACCAGTAAATTTCTCATTGTGTATCAGTGAGAACTTTGGATTTAATCTCACTATCATATCTAAGAATAACAATAATCAATCAACGATTAACACGGACTGAGAAACACCGGGGTACTTGACGTCGTGTGGTCCGAAGGGACAGGAGGTGATAGAGGGCCTCAAACAAGTTGGAGTACAGGTAACTCAGTCACTACGGTAGGTTGGTAAAGTAGGAGACAGTAGGGGAAGAGGAGGTGGAAGTTAGAAAGGGTCGTAGTCCCAGAAAAGGTTACTCAGTCGAGAAGTTTAGTCCATCGGGTTCATCACCTCGGAGTCGAAATCGTAGTCAGACTCACAAGTACCAACTAAAGGAAATCCTAACTGACCAAACTCAAGGAACGACGGGTTCACTGAGAGTTCTCAGAAGAGGTCGTGGCGTCAAACGTTCGTAGTTAAGAAACCACGAGTCGGAAGAAATACCAGGTTGAGAGTGTAGGTATGTACTGATGACCTTTTTGGCATCGAAACTGATCTACCTGAAAACAACCGTTTCTCTATAGAGACGAAAAATTATGTGACAGATCCAAACAATATCGAAAAGAAGGTTTCTCCTTCGTAGAAAATTAAAGTACCGACGTCAGTGATAGGTGTCACTAAAACCTCGGGTTCTTTTATTTCAGACAGTGACAAAAGTAAAAAAGGGAAGATAAACGGTACTTCACTACCCTGACCTACGCTACTGGAATAACAAAACTTATGACTCAAAATTCGGTCGAAAAAGTGAGAGGAGAAAATGGAAACAGTTCTTCGAGAAATCAAGGAGAAGTGAAAGACGGTGATCACGTCATAGTAGACGTATAGACTCCAACAACTGTAAAGAGGGTCGTTAGACCTAAGGTCGAACACTAAGTAGGTCGGACCGTATTTGTTACACGTATATATATATATATATATATACACACACACACACACACATATATTATATATACTATCAAAATAGTGTGTGTATACATAAATAGTATATATAAATATATATACTATCGAAATACATATATATACTATATGTATATATATATATATACAACAACAAAAACAACAACAAAAGGGAAAGAGAAAGGTCATCCCTTCCTTGCATTTAGTACGGACAGAAGGTGAGGATTCTCTCGTTCTTCTCCGGGGATACACACGGAAGTCCCAGAAGAGAATCTAACTGACCAACTTTATTTACCCCGTCAACTGACTCGGAGTACGTCCTACCGTCCATCTTACAATCCTGTTAACACTGAGGTTGTCACCCGAAACCTTCAGATGAAAGACGTTTAATTGTGCAACATATTCCGAAACTCGATCTAGTCGACGACCTCCTTCCCCTTTTGCGTCTCGATCGACGATCGTTGTAAAGGTAGAGGAGGTACGAGACCATACGTGACTCTCGACCGGTTCGGAGGGAGCGGTCGGGTAGTAAACAGACTGCATCCGAAAGTGACCCCGACTTTTGATAGTATAAGACTACTCTTACTGTAAAGAGACTCGGGGGACCCAACAAACCTGCGTACGTCTCATCGAAGAGTTATCGGTACCTTTGTTGCATATCCACTCAATATCTAAAACCGTCCTTGAGATCGTCCTTTTCACCAATTTGTCCAGAGACGGAACGGGGAGTAAAGAAAGAGAGAGAGAGGGTGATATAACGAAAGGAAGATGGGAGGCGTGGTGTAGTCGTTGAAAATGAGTTAGAACCGTCTCAGTCTTAAGTGTTTCTCGAGTATCAGAAGTAAATTTGAAGTCTCTTCTATCCGTTTTATTTCCCCACCCCCTTGGTTCAGACTTCACTTTTCTTCGAAGGATACTATAGGTGTCTCCCCTTTGTGCATACTACCCCTTTATTTAGTCCGACTCTGAAAGGTTTTCTTCAAGGGGTAGTAACTGAGACAAGAAACAAGACGTTCTCACAGACCTGTTTGAGTGTCTGTACGAAAGTCACCGGACTCGGTAGAAGCCCTTATTCGGTCTCCGTTAGGAGAAGGAAGAGTGGGTTTTACCAGGTCTAACCCTGAGTCCACAACTCCTCGGTTCCCTCGGTTAACAAAAGGACGGAGGACGGGTCCTTTTGTTAAATCCCGAAGTAAACTTTCGGTAAAAGAAGTTCATAGGTGACCGTACAAATGTTACCCTTCTTTTCACAAGTGGACCGAGACAACCTCCTTGACACCTAAGATCCTTGAGTTCTATGGAAGACGGAATCGAATGTCTGTTCTTCCGGAGTAATAGGAACTTAATTTGACCAGTTACACTTCGTATACGGAGTCCAAGGTCGGAAGGAGTAACGATACTTCTGTTTAAAGGACCTATGTCTCTTTGAAAGGGATCAGTAGTTTTTTTTTTTTTTTTTTTTTTCTGTAAGTCGTTTCCTAACGACAATTTTCTAAATCTTTCGTGTAAATATTTATAAAATATTTATAAAATCTTAACGACTTCCCGTGTAGAAGGACCTCTTACCTAATACCCTTTCTTCTAATATCCCTTCTAGACAGTCAACCGTTTTCATTCGACCCTTATTTACCGAGTCCTCTGTCGACGTGTAAAAACGGGAGTACCACACATCGGACTTCTACTTGCAAGGACATGTACCAGACACAGGTGCGTTTGGTAAAGGACTTCTTCTTCCGGTCAGTATGGAATAATAATATTCGAGTAACAGGGGAGACAGGACCCGAACCGAGTCAAAGTGTGTAAGTAGGAATCACTAAACAC
This sequence comes from Capra ibex, assembly GCA_006410555.1. NCBI lineage: Eukaryota > Metazoa > Chordata > Mammalia > Artiodactyla > Bovidae > Capra > Capra ibex. Next base: position 31,099,590 of record SJYO01037955.1, read on the forward strand.
AATCCCAACAGGTCTCTTCGTCTTGGTTATATACCTCTCTCTCCGACTCTAAATAAATTCCTTAACTGAGTAGGGGACCTCCTCCCGTACCGTTGGGTGAGGTCACAGGAATGGACCTCTTAGGGTACCTGTCTCCTCTGACCACCCGATGTCAGGTACCCCGGCGTTTCTCAGTCTGGGCTGACTTCGTGTGTCGTGTCCATAGTCGATTGAAATTATTACCAATTGACGTGTACGGTGATTTGGTTGGTTTGTTTTCGTACTTCATTCCTTGACTGATTGGTTTAACACTTTTGACTGTACAGGTTTTAGACTGTCATCCGACAGTCCGATTTTCGGGTCCCTTCAATTACACCAAGTTCAGGTTCCCAGTAGACAACGGTCTTAAGGAAGAGCGAACCCTTCCTACCCTCCTCAAGTAGAAACAAGAAAGTTCCGAAAGTTTACTAGTCTGCTCCGGGTGAATGTAATATCTCTCGGTGTACTAAATGAGTTTCAGGTGACTAAATTTACAGTTAGGTTAAATCTTTGTGTGAGTATTAGGTTTTATTACAAACCGGTTTATAGACCCGTGACACCACGTCTGTTCAACTGTGTATATTAGTCGGTAAGTGCGTCGAGTACTTGAAGTCACTACAATACCTACTAAGGATCTCTAGTAAAGTTGGGGTTTAAGTTACTAAAATCCCAGATTTATAAAGGTACGGTGAACGAGATGAATTGAACTATAACAACTGTTTTTAAGTTACTTGATAGTTCAAGTCTTCTTTTTCCCTTAAAATAAGCTCGGTTTGGTTCCTAGTACTGGGTCGTTTGTCTGAGAGTCTTCGAGACTCTTGACAAGACGGACAATCTTCAGTTTCCGTGTCAGTATCTGTAAAAACTCTATTCACTAGAATTAATTTTACTGTATGACTATACAATGTATTTGAAGTGTTTCCTATGTATCAGGTCACTACGTGCATGTTTCGCTCGGGGTTCCGTATGGTACTGGGGTATGTCTCGACCCTTTCTTGTGACAAGAATTCTTCAATGTAACGATCACAGTCTCTTTTCCGTTTTTTCGTTAGAAATACCAGTTCGTCCGTGAAACTCCTCGACATCAATTACGTAACGTCCGCGTGTAACGTACAATTCCTCGCTCGCTCCCTCCTCCGGGTGTGTTTGGGTCTCTCTTAGGATCCCAATTAGAAAAAGAACAGGACGGAAGTCTAGATTGAAAATAAAGTAGTTACACTTTCGGAGTATGAAAAGTTTCACACCAGAAACTTTGTTGACAAATAGTGTAGAGGTAACGTACCAATCGTCCATCACACTGTCAAAGTCTTTTTTTATTCACCCACATGTTTTTACAGTGTCTAAAAACTCCATGATCTACCTCATAATCGGGTCTTTGTGGTGTCGTAGGAAAAGTTCACAATATGAAACATTCCCTTGACTTCCATCTCGAACCAGGTGACCTGAGACGAGTCCAAGTCGATTTCTACTGTAACCTCAGACGACTACCGGAATTCAACACCGTACCTCATTCAACAACAAGCACGAACAATTTGATTGAAAATTTTTAAGAAAAAATAAATATAATATAGGATTAAGTATTTTCACGTAATTAATGGACCTGTCCAAGTGATCTGATATTTCAGTACTATTTTTAATTGTTCCTTTTAAGATGTTGGGACTTATTACAGTTTGAAAAATTTTTCACTTGATCCTGAGAATCCATTTATTACTGATTATTCACACACACAAGACCCTGTCCGTTTTGGTACTCACACTATTTACATGTGTTTGTTGACATTCTCTTTCCGTTTCTCCGACATAGTACTACTTATGGATGTTTACTCGAAACAATAAGACATGAGTAAGTCAGGGGTATAAGAGAGGAAAAGGTTACACAACGGATAACACTTTGATGTCTCATTACCCAATCTTGAGTAGTTTCAGAACGCATTGAAAGTTAGTTTCGTCTCTTAGAAAAATACATTTGATTACTTTAAACCCCCCTGGTTCACATTTTGAGTGCCACCCAGGGCACCGTGTCGCCATTTCTTAGGCGGACGGTCACGTCTTCTACGTTCTCTGAGCCCAAGTTAGGGACCTCACCCTTCTAAGGAACCTCATCCTTTACCGTTGGGTGAGTCCTTAAGAACGGACCTTTTAAGGTTCCTGTCTTGTAGGACCGTCCGATGTCTGGTACCCCAGTGTTTCTCAGTCTGGGGTGACTCGCGTGTGTAAACAAACAAAAAAACGAAACATTTTTAATACGTAAAGTTCCATTTTAACTCCTTACGACGGGGATTTAACCTCTTCTCGTTAGGGTCTTTAAGATTACTGTTACTGGTCCAATCCGCTATGTAGGGGTCTCTCCGAACAATGGATCTTGACGTTGATAAACTCGTTTTACTGGTCGATTACTTCTCACCGACAGTCCCCTGTTACTTGAGACAATAGGGGTCCGGCTCGTCGACAGAGGGTCGACGACACACAAAGTCCTAACTTTTCACTACTTATATACGTATAAGGGGTAACGTGTGACCTTTTATACTCTAAAAGTGTCCGTATCGACCACCCCGTAACACAGACAGAGACCTCAAAGTTAAATAACCATTTCTGGGGCACCTCAATCTTTTGTACACCGGGTGGGTCGTAACCGTCCCCATATTAGGGTACAGTCACTAATTAGACATTGGAACACGAGGGAGGTACTTAACTTTTAGGAAGCTGACGTCCCTTACACGCCCAGACTAATATGACTGTTGGGTATGGGGGTTGAGTACGGACACGGGTATCCGTCTTGTGTACCTTGTTACAAGACCAGTTGAATCTTGGATGGGGAGTCTACAGTCAGGTGTCTACACTTAACCCATAAAGTGCGTCCTCAGTTTGAACCGAAACTTAAAGAGTAGACGCGATCGACTGAACAGCAACGTAACCGATAGGGTACGGGGATGGGACAGGTATACCCTCTTAAGGGGTGACACACATCACGAACACCCAGAGTTACCGGACGACAGGTGATCCTGTGAACTTTATGTCTCTAGAGAACAGGATGGATGGGTGACGATTGACACCTCACCCAAACACACACCAAATCTTAGTCCGTCCCGAAGTTGATCTATTTTTTCTCACTTCCCAGTCAATTTTAAATCATTACCACCGAAGTACCCAGAGGTCCTCCTGCGTCCTAGACTAGGGATCTGTTACTGTAACGTCGGAATGTAAAGGAGGACGTTCTATTTAACTAAGTGCAGGACATATCCTCGGAGATATCACGGAAACACTGTACAAAGTTTCAGACCAGGAGATCGACAGTCAGGTAACATACTCGCAGAGTGTTAAAGGGTCACACTTGAAAAACGGATTCTGTAGGACACTATCAAAGGTAACGAAGGTGGGTGTAGGGACTAACTATGTGTCCGGAAAACCAGAGACATACCACCCCTTGTTTACTGGGTATCACCATTAGTTTTTCCTCCTCCTCCTCCTCTACTATTTTTATAGTACTTCTATACTTTCACTTTCTCTGAGAAAAGCTGGGGTACCCGATATGTCAAGAACCTTAAGGGGTCCGGTCTTATGACCTCACCCATGGGATGACCTTACCCATCGGACAGGGAAGAGGTCACCTAGAAGGGTTGGGTCCTTAGTTTGACCCCACAGGACGGGACGTCCGCCTAAGAAATGGTCGACTCGATACTCCCTTCGGTACTTGTATATCTACTTCTGTTTTCTGTTTATCTTTTCAATACTTCATCTACTTTTTAAATCTAAGGGGTCGAGAAAATCTTCGTAGTAGACAATAGGGAATAAAAAAAAATTGACATAGAAAGGTTTGTGACTATCATAAGGACCATTTAATGTGACAAGGGATTAAGTCAGTTCTTCTGAGACTTCTCTGGTCCGAATCTTATTTGGTCCCCAGACGTTGGACACCCGGAGGTAAACAAAAACATTTATCAAAATGGTCTTGTCAAGTCAGTCAGTCAAGTCAGTGAGTCAGTACAGGTTGAGAGACGTTGGGGTACCTGATATCGTACGGTCCTCGAACAAGTTTGAACACAGGGAGTGGGAGAGGTAGTGGTTGAGGGTCTCGAACGAGTTTGAGTACGGGTAACCTCAGCCACCACGGTAGGTTGGTAGAGTAGGACAGTAAGGGAAGAGGAGGACAGAAGTTAAAAAGGGTCGTAGTCCCAGAAAAGGTTACTCAGTTAAGAAGTGTAGTCCACCGGTTTTATAACCTCGAAGTCGAAATCGAAGTCAGGAAGGTTACTTGTAAACCCTGACTAAAGGAAATCCTAACTGACCAAACTAAAGGAATGTCAGGCTTCCTGAGAGTTCTCAGAAGAGGTTGTGGTATCAAGTCTTCTTAGTCAAGAAACCGAGAGTCGGAAGAAATACCAGGTTGAGAGTGTAGGTATGTACTGATGACCTTTTTAGTATCGAAATTGATTTACCTGGGAACAGGCGTTTCATTACGGAGACTAAATTTATACGACAGATCCAACCAGTATCAATAAGAAGGTTCCTTGTTCGTACAAAAGTAAAATACCGACGTCAGCGGTAACCGTCCCTAAAACCTCGGGTTCCTTTACGACTAAGTAAGGGCAGAATAGATACCGACGAAAGTTCAACGTTTCCGTCTCGACTCATTAACTCTGTCTCTAGTATGTCGGTGTTTCGGATTTTATGAATGAGGTTCCGGGAAGAGTCTTCTCCAACAGCTAGGGAACTGGTCTTGTAGACTTAGAGACCCTTAATTTCATGTCTTTAGATAAAAGGAGAATAAAAAGTGACAAATGGATCTCCGGGTGGGAAGGGTCGGGGTACTCACGTAGAAACCGATCGAACTGACTTCCACTTAGACCTAGGTTTTAGTCGGTCAAAGATACGTGGATCGACCTGACACGTAGGTACCTCTCCAGTGTTCAAAATACTCGTTGTTCTCGTCGGGTCGGTTCCTAGAATTCTTTTCGTCTCGGTCGAGGTCAGGTAAAGTAGATTAGGGGTGGGACGGAGGAGACGGGACAATACAGACTCGTCTATTTCCGGGTCCTTTCCTCTTCCTCACACGGGCTCCATTTGAAAGGGGGACGACTTCCAATTGAGTTCCCCGGACAGGATAAAACCTCCGGACCCTAAGCATAAGAATCTCCTATCCTTGGTTGGTCCCTCTCTTATACCTTCGTCGAGAGGTAGGACCGAGGGACCCGCGGACCTGGGAAGACCTCCGTCGCACCCCTTCGGTTCACGATTTCTGGTGTCCGACCAATCACTTCCTCTTGATACGGGGTTTCGGTTCAGAAGGATTTTATCGGACCGTGGGAGAGACGACAATGAGACCAAGTAGTCCCTTCGGAATTTCCTCTACCACCCTCGACTCAGAGGGGATCTTCGGTCTCACTCTAGGTGGGTTCGATTCTGGTAATAAAGTAGAAGGAAGTCATGGGTTCACGACTTTTCGTCGTAAAGCCACACGATCTCTGTGTGGTGTGGTAAGTACTTCGTACTTCCAGTGGCTAGATCTTCAGTCGTCTGGGCACGAAAGTAGGATTGAGATGGTGACTGATCGAGTCAAGGGAACCGTACAACGAAGAGGAAAGAACCCGGTAATAGACAAGTCTGTATTGTCCCGTCCCCCTTAATCTACTTTAGACGAAAAGAATTCTACGAGAACAACAATATTTAGTACACTGGAGAGGTGCCTACGTGTAGGGTCGATTCACGTATTTTGGACCGACCAGACCCCGAAGGGACCACCGAGTCACTAATTCCTAGACGGACGGTTTCGTCCTCTGTTCCCAAGTTGGGGACCAGTCCCTTCTAAGGCGCACGATGTCTCGTTGTTTCGGACACATGGTACTCGTGACTCGGACACGAGATCTCCGGTCCGTGACGTTAGATGACCTCGGGTACACGGGATCTCGAGCATGAGACGTCGTTCTCTTCGGTGGTGTTACTCTTCGGATGCGTGACGTCGACCCCTCATCGGGGACGAGTAGTGTTGTTCTCTTTTGGGGCTCGTCGTTACTTCTGGGTCGTGTCGGTTTTTATTTACCTATTTATTTTATTAATTTTTTTTTTTGACCGACTAAAACGTAGGTTTAAGTAGGAGTCACCCCGGTCGGTCCCTACATCAGTACCTGTGCTCGTAAGCTGACCGAAGCACCCTTCAGACCGTCGGACTTCCTTTTCTACCGAGACTTTCTACTCTCGTGGTACAGTGGGGTCTCCTATTCCTGGTTACCCTACTCCCACGAGTAATCGGTTGTACCGACCCATCTGAGAACCAAATCTTAGGTTCTTACAGAAAGGACATACCGGATGAAATTCCGAACTTTATTTCTTTACATAAACCCTGCGGTTGGGGTCTAGATGAGGTGAGACACCAACCCCACCTCACAGACCTTAGTTGTAATGAGTACACCTTTGTAAAAAGAGAAATTATGGAGGTCTTCTAGGACCTTGCCGGACACCGTTTGGTACTTTCGTCCGTTCTGTCCCGACGAGATAATAAACGACTTGGTTTACTAATTAAAAGTTCCACTTATTTTTCACAAGATACTCAATAAGTATATGGAAGTCTCGAAATAAGGAAGTCCTCGAAATAGAAACAAAGACGGATCTTTTCTTTAGATAGGAGTAAAGGAGTTTACATAGAAACTCTTTATTTTCTTCAATTACTTTATAGAAAATTTTAATGTGTTCAGAAGGTTCGATAAATGACCTATGGTTGTGGGGTATCAAGGACTTCGACTTAAGTTACCTCCTTTGTAAAGAGGACCGTGAATTTTTTTCTTTGTGTAACAAAAATAACTAGACTTTAGAGAATTATCCAGATTACTGAGTTTACAATAAAAATTAACGAATGAGTGATTGTCCTTCATATTATTTCAAATATAACTGGTCTACAAAAGAAAGATTATTAAAGGAGGTCGAGTTAAGGAAAAAAGATAGGAACTCGATATTATTATCAATCACCCACGGTTCTTTACACGACCCTTCTGTCACGGAGTGATGTCTTGGTAGAGAAAATTAGAAGTGGTGGTGGTACCCTCTATTTATACTAATCAAAGTAAAATAATTACCCCTTGGACTCCGAACCTTACCGATTCCTTTGTGTCGAATTTTCAACCCTCAACCCTGAGTTTGAGTTCAACTCAGACTTCAGTTTTAGCCATAGGTAAACAGGTAGGAAAGTAAGTATGTACCGGAAGGGTCCACCGTGATCACCATTTCTTGGACGGACGGTTACGGCCTCTGTATTCTCTGCACCCAAACTAGGGACCCAACCCTGCTAGGGGACCTCTTCCTTTACCGTTGGGTGAGGTCATAAGAACCGTCCTCTTAGGGTACCTGTCTCCTCGGACTTCCCGATGTCAGGTATCTCAACGTTTAGGTGGGTAGACAGTAGGTAGGTAGTAGGTAGGTAGTAGGTAGGTAAGTGGGTAGATGGGTAGGTAGACAGTTAGTAAGTAGGTAAGTAGGTGAGTAGGTAGACAAGTAGTAATCGTTTATAAATAAACGTGAATATAAGGACCACGATATAACTTATGATTTTTATATTATCTTTTGTTTTCTAGAGTGTACCTTATGTGTAAGATTTCTTGTCTTGTTGTAATTATTTTCTTGTGTTGTAGTAACCTCACATGTTTATTATTTACGACCTCTCTCATGTATATTTTCCCTTGGAAGGATGTGATAACCATCCTTACATTTAACCATGTCGGTAATACCTCTTGTCATACTTTCGAGGAATTTTTTGATTTTGATCTCAACGATGTACTTGCTCGTTAGGATGAGGACTAGTATATGGACCTTTTGTCATTAAGCTCTTCAATATGCGTGGGGTTACGAGTACCGTCGTGATAAATGTTATCGGTACCTTCGTTGGATTTACAGGTGTCTACCTACCTACCTATTTCTTCTACACCATGAAATATATATATATCTTCTTCTTCTTCTATGTGTGTGTGTGTGTGTGTGTGTGTGTATGAATGTATATATGTGTATACCTAGTGAAACAACATGTGGAATTTGATTGTGTTGTAACGTTTAGTCGATATGAAGTTATTTTTTCTTATGTTCTTTGTTTGTGTTTATAATTGACCCTTTCATGATGTTTCTTCTCTAAAATCACGAGGTTCTTGTATCTTTCTTGACCAAATCAATTCCTACGGATAATTCACCCTATCCTATATCTGATGGGTACACTTATTTAAGTAGGAGTTTTGTGTCACCAAATTGGGTTACTTCAAGTAGTAAATGAATCTCCTGCACTAAATATCCCCAGTTGTCCCAAGAGGAGGTAGGTCAGTGAGTCGATTGTCTCCGAGACGGTAGTGTCGGAGGTAGACCTTGTGCACCGGAGGTTCCAGTCACACCCTCTTCTTTTTATCCTATTAGAGTGACCTCTAAAAGTTCCGGTGCAAGTCTTCACAGAATGGAGTGGGTACAAATAGCTGGTTTTAGGTCAGTGGACATGTCGTTCCCTCCGACCCGTTACAGATCCTTCTCTTGTTACTTTACCGTTGTGTCCCGTGACAAAGACGACACTCTTCAGTATTTTCGAAAGGACCTCCTTTTTCCCTGACTGTACTTCACCCCCATGTGACGGAGAAATCCTTCATGACCCTCTGGACGTTCATCCCCGTCTTAAGGGGTCGGAGGTTTAAGGAACCACAGAAATATTAACTAAATAAATGGAGGTGATTTTCGTTCGAAAGTGATTAACCAGGTATACATTGGATAATCAAACCCAATATAAAAGGTAAATGAATAAGATGGTTACTTTCCGTGAATACCCCACAAATGATACACTTCCAACGTCTTATTCCGAGACATGTTATTATTTGGACCACAATAATAAAGGGAGTTCCTAGGGAAGACAGATCAAATTTCTGCCGTCTACACGTCTCATAATTCTTTATCACATTATTTCTACCATGACAAATAGTTTCCGTATTTGTTATGTTTATAAACGAGAATGTCTTGTTCTGTCAGCTCACCGTACCTCCAATCTTAGTTACCGAGTACCTTCGGGAGCTCCTAGTCCAAGAAACGTAGAAAGGGAAGACGACAGGAATCCCAACAGGTATAACAAGGTGAAGTAGACATTTGTACTGTGATAATTCACTTTCTTCTCTGTCTTCTTCACATAAAAGGTAAAACGTACAAACAAAAATTCTCACTCCTCGGAAAGGGGATTTATGGGATCGTCTAAGGAAAGGGTGACCCAATACAATTACAACTGCGGGGTTCATTAGTGTCCGTCTTTCTACTGTAGTTAGGACTAAATAATGGACACGGACTCCGAACGAAGGAGTCTTTCTTCTTGTTTTAGTTCTAAGATAATGTTTCTTCTTTCTCTTATCATCAACGACCCGGAGTTTGTTTATCACAGACGGTACCTCTACTACGATTCACACTTTGCTTAGAAATTTGTAAATAATATTGTCATTCTCCTGGGCAAGGTCACAGTAGACGAATTCTGACCGTTTTGCACTACTTTTTGAGACGGTAGTGTCTTCCGAAAACTCCGTTCCTCTGATTGGTCCTCTCTCCTCGCATACTAACGACGTGTACCCTTCCTTCCCAGTCCGACCCCACTCCTGTAGAGACCTTCCGATTCCTTCCGACCTGGATCTCTGTGACCTCCATCCCTCTCACTCCCTGGGGGTGTCCAGACACGGGTTCTCGATTAGGGGAGACCTTATAAAGTCCTGTTCTTTTAAGAAAAGGTCTTAGAGTTTCTGAGAACCTAATTAGAAACACCAATGGTTTCTGTGGGTCGAAAGGACTCTATAGATAAGTAAGTGGAAAATATTACTGTGGACATCACTAATTGAAATGTCCAGTTGAACCGGTCCGGGACCACGGGTCAACGACCCAGTTTATGGTCAGATCTACAACGACACTCCCACAAAAATTTCTCCACTAATTGTGGCTTTAGTCATCCACGGCTCATATCATCCAGTAGGAGGTATTACACCTACCCGGAGTAGGTTAGTCGACTTCCAGAATTCTCTTTTCTGGCTCCAGGCGTTCCTCTTGTCTTCAAGACGGAGGTGTAGTAGAAACCTAAGTTTTGACATCGTACCTGAGAAGAATCTTAAAGGTCTGACGAACAGACAGAACATCCAGAGTCTGAACAGTCGGAGGTGTCAACGTACACCCTAAGGAAGTTCATTTAGAGAACATACACACCCGTGAAGTACGATTTAGTGAAGTCAGACAGACTAAGAAACACTGGGATACCTAACGTCGGGTGGTCCGGGGAGACAGGCACCTTAAGAGGTCCGTTCTTATGACCTCACCCAACGATACGGGAGGAAATCCCTTAGGAGGGCTTGATCCCTAGTTTGGACGTAGAGAATGTAGAGGACGTAACCGTCCTCTAAGAAATGGTGACCGCGGTGAACCCTTCGGGAGAGAAATACGCACACACACGCACACACACGCACACACACGAGTCAGTACAGACTGAGAAACACTGGGTACCTGGCATTGGGTGGTCCAAGGTGACAGGTACCTTGAAAGGTCCGTTCTTATGACTCACCGAACAGTAAAGGACGAGGTGAGAAATACACATATACGGAGGTTTAGAGAGTACATATATAGACATATATATGTACCTATGTATCTATATGTATCTATACCCGAAGGGGTCACGATTTCTTAGGCGGACATTACGTCCTCGACGTCCTCTGTGTCCAAACTAAGGATCCGACCCTTCTAGGGGACCTCCTCCGGTACCATCGAGTGAGGTCATAAGAACGGACCTCTTAGGGTACCTGTCTCCTCAGACCATCCGACGTCAGGTATCCCAACGTTTCTCAGCCTGTACTGACTTCGTTGAATCTGTGTGTGTCGTCCTTATGTATCTATGTACATACGTATATTTGTGTGAGTGTATATATATGTGAATATACATATACATACATATATACGTATGTAACTAAGGTAAACGACCTAGAACGAAATTCAGGTCGTTCTAGAGCCTCCTTTGGTGGAAACAAAGTGGAACTAATACACTGATATGAAACGGAGTTCACTAGTCCTCCTATCATACCGGACCTGGGACGATCTTTTAAATTAAGGACTCACAGTCGAAGAAGACGGAGTCTGGATAAGTCGTAGACCTAGTTCAAGTAAACCGAAGGTAACCATCTTCACTTTGCAGTCAAAGACTTACTTCTTTTACCCCAACACGACAGAATCCCCTCCAGTAAGACAATCACAGGTGATAAGGGACTTTCTTTTTCTGGGTTTTCCAACAGATACTTACGAGATTAGGTCAGGTTTACAGGCCCACGACAGAGGTCCCCATTATTCTTTCTACCAATGAAGAACTCTAATGACAGAGACACAACTTAGGTAAAGATTATGATTTAAGAGGAGATAACTTTATAGACCACACTAAAGACTAAAAGACGAACCCGAGATTAATGACTATTTTTACAAACTACTATGGTCAGTAATTACAATTGTTTGTTTAAAGTAAAGTGTGTGGGTGTCTGTGTGTGTTAAAGCACGAATAGTGTGTGGAGAGACTAATCTTAAACTGAAGAAAACATCTAAAGACGTCTCTTGTAAACGACAGGTCGTTCACTCATGTTGTTTATATGAAGTAGACTCTCAGCATGAAAAGTATTACTCACTTTTACAAACTTACGCATAAAAATTAGTAGTCAGAGACCGTCGGAAGAAAACCGGTATCTCTGGACAGGAAAGGGCCCTGTGACCGTTGCCCAGAGGAAGTGAACGGATTACTCCCAGTCTGGTATTTGATACATTAAGGTGGTTCCACTACTGTAAGACTGATCAACTGGTTGAGGAAGAGACTGAAACGGAATACAACCACGGTTCGTACTTGGACAAAAATAAGTTTGCCGTATTTTACCAAGGACCTCCTCCCGTACCGTTGGGTGAGGTCATAAGATCGGACCTCTTAGGTTACCTGTCTCTTCAGACTGACCGATGTTTGGTATCCCAGTGTCTCAGTATGCACCGACTTCGCCGACTCGTACGTCCGTACGCACGTTTGGAGATTAACCAAGGGTAGTTTCCCTAGTCCGGAACTCAAATCTTGGAGTCTTAAGTGACTTGACTCACGTCCCCCTTAAAAAGTCACCCTTCCCCATCCTCTCTCCACCCAGTGTGAGGTTGACTAGGAAAGATCTTGAGTACGTTTGTATACGGAAGGAGTCGATGGCAAAGTCAACCGTGACTATATTTCTGTACAAGTTAGGGCATGTTAAGAGTTGACAGGGAACGGTCTGGTCTCGACTAGAGGAAAACCGGTTCCGGTGTCACCCCGTGGGACCCCCTTCGGTGTCCTATGGATGTGTAGAGTATTGTCGGAAGAAACACTGTAATTTGTTTATAAACGGAGACCAAACGTCTCAACCAGACACCTCGACTCAAAAGTGTGCATAAACGTCACAGACGTGGAGATGTAAGTACCACTATTGACACAAGGGACACTTAGACTCTAAGAACGAAGTAGAGCTTTCTTAAACCTCTGCTTCACTATTCATTCTTCACCTAAATAAATTTCTCTTTGTGTGAGGTGTCTGTCTCATACTCGGTAACGTCTTCCGTTCACCCGGGACTTTATACTGCACCAATCAAAAATACCTGACCCATCAACGTGTCCGATTACTTACCCTCTTAATAACGTTAGTAAACCCCTCTTCTCCGTCCCTAACCTTAGTGTCCTTAACCCGGAGACCGGTGAAAAACTGGAAAATATCAACCAGAGTCTGACCAACACCACGGACATCCACATAGCAAATCGTATACGATTATACGAAGTACCCGAAGGCACCAACGAGTATGACATTTCTTAGGTTGACGTTACGCCCTCTGGACCCAAGTCAGGGAGCCAACCCTTCTAGGGGACCTCTTCCCTTACCGATAGGAGAGGTCATAAGACCGGACCTCTTAAGGTGCTTGTCTCGGACCACCCGATGTCAAGTACCCAGGTTGAGAACGTTTCTCAGTCTGTACTGACTTACTGAAAGTCAAAGTGAAAAAAGTTACAAAATGTACCACGACCTCTTCTGACAACTTACAGGGAACCTGTCGTTCCTCTAGTTTGGTCAGTTAGAATTTCCTTTAGTTAGGACTTATGAGTAACCTTCCTGATTACGACTTCGAACTGATGAAACCGGTGGACTACGTTTCTCGACGTAGTAACCTTTTCTGGAACTACCTCCCTTTCTAACTCCCGTCTTTCTCTTCTCCCACTGTCTTCTACTCTACCAACCTACCGTAGTGACTAAGTTACCTGTACTTGAACCCGTTTGAGACCTTCTATCACTCCCTGTTTCTCTGGACCACACGACGTCAGGTACCTCAGTGTTTCTCAGTCTGTGTCGGACTACTGGCTTGTTGTTACGTAATGTTACTCACATATTACTCCGAGTTCCAGATGACTTTTAGATTAGAAGGTGGTAGAACCTGTACCAAGATTGGTCAGAAACAGTACAGGATACCACTACAGTTACCGTGGGGTGAGGTCATGAGAACGGACCTTTTAGGGTACCTGCCTCCTTGGACCATCCGACGTCAGGTACCACAACACTTCTCAGTCTGTGCTGACTCACTGAAGTGAAAGAGAAAAGTGAAAGTACGTAACCTCTTCCTTTACCGTTGCGTGAGGTCACAAGAACGCACCTCTTAGGGTCCTTACCCCCTCGGACCACCCGACGGCAGATACCCTAACGTGTCTCAACCTGTTCTGACTTCACTGAATCGTCGTCGTCGTCGTACCACTACAGTAAGAAAATTTCCAGCACGGGACGGGGAATGGAGGACAAAGTCGACACGGTGGTAGGACTGATATGACATCCTCGGTTGGTTCATTCGTCACCTTCAGGGTCACGTACAATCGTCGGTCGACAGGGGTCCGTAAATGACACCCGAAAGTCTCGGTCTCTAGTGACACGTCTTGACCCTGAAACCATGGAAGGTACTTAAAAGACTTCCATCTACAAGAGTTGGGAGTCAGGTGTCTGTTCTTTAATATGAGCTGAGACTAAGTGTAGAAACTCGTTTCCTGCAACGGTCTCGTGGGTTTATTCCAAATTATTGTTCGGTTCCAAATTTTACGTAAAGGACCCTTCCACGGACTCCTCTGTATGACCCCGACCCCTGAAAAGAGACCCTGTCCAAACGATAAGAGACAGGTACTTGAACTTGTTGACCGATTTAGAAAATCTGACGGTAGAGGTACAGATATTTTACTATTCCAGGCCTCCAAAGAATTTCTTAAGAAATATACGAAAGAAATAACCAAAAGACCCTGACGGTATTATTTCAAGGTGTTTAACCCGTCGAATTTGTCCTTAAATAACAGAGTATCAAGACCTCCAATTTTCAGACTCTGCCTCTACAGTCATCCCACCAAGGAAGACTCCTGACACATCCTCTTAGAGGAGGTACGGGAAGAAAATCGAAGACCACCAAACGACCGTTAGAACCCGTAAGGAATTAAATATTTACGTAGTGGGGTACAGACGGAAGTAGAAATGTACCACAAGAGGGACACAGGTATAGACAAAGAAACAGATCAAAAGGGTGGAAAATATTCTTGTCTCAGTACAGACCTAGGTGTGATTAATGGAGTAGAATTGAACTAACAGATTTTTCTAATAATGGTTTGTTTTAGTATGAGTGTCCATGACTCCCAATCCTAGAGTTATAGAAAACCACACGATGTTAAGTTGAGTATTAAGAGTCTGGGTTTAAGAACGGGACCTTCGATACCTCGTCCGGAAGAGAGACGTCAGACGGACTATGACCAAAAGAGAACAAAACGACATCCTTCCGTCCTCCTGTCTACCTCCGTATCGGATTATTGGGGGAAGGTTGACGTTATGGTCCGTTCAGTAAAATAAAGAGACTTGGAGATAAAGGAGTAGATATTTTACCCTTGTTATCCAAATGAATCTCTTCAGTCACTCGATTTCGTTTCTTCATGAGTCAACTGTGTACCATTTACTAGTTGTTTCCCCTCTATAATAACAGTAAATAAGGATGAGGCGTCATTTCTTAGGCGACTGGTTACATCCTCTGCGTCCAAGCTAATGACCCAGTTCTAGGAGACCTCTTCCTTCACCATCGGGTGAGGTCATAAGAACAGACCCTTTTAGGGTACTTGTCTCCTCTGACCGTCCGATGTTAAGTACCCCAGTGTTTTCTCCACCTGTGCCGAATCGGTGATTTGTTGTTGTTGTTGTTGTAAGGATAACTCAACTCCTTTCCTTTCCTACCCAATCGCTAAGGATTGGGACTGATGTGTAATCGTAGTAGAGTCCCTTAAAAGTTTTCGAGAATCACGGGTCCGGGGCGATCCCTAAGACTGAGTTATCTAGACTCTACTCTAGGTCCGTACTATATAAATCTTCGAGGGACCAAATAAAATAATACGTCCGTCCTAACTCTTGGTGTTCTTATTTACTTTCTCGCCTTTTGTGGTTACCTTTTAGAGTTTTTTTTTTTTTTTTTTTCTTTTCCTTTAGAGTTGCATCAACTTTCAGTCTTCTCCAACTGGACTTCGATGAATAGGTCTAACCGTCTCGACGGTCTTTGTCGAGAATCTTTTGAACACTTACTCCACTGGATCTAAAGTCTCTGTATAGAACGGAACATCAGAGGGACATCTTACAAAAGGTCCGAAGGGACTACTACCCCGTAGGGGTAACTCTCTGGGATCCGGAAAAGAGGGTGTCATTAGACGGTATGTGAACGAGTAGGTCTTCTGGATTCTCGACAGGAAGGGGTCGGAGAACGAGGTCTAGACAAGTTTTTATAAGACAATTCTTAATTACGGTCTATTATCGAACTGCACGACGGAAGGGACCCCTATAGACGAGTTCTCGTAAGTAGTTTCTTGAGTTTTTTAGGAGGCCCCCATGTAGGACCTGTAGATTCCCTTCTGAATACTTCACCCCTACCGACTCAAAGAATGTGAGGTGATCCCATCTCGGAGAACTACGTTCACTTTCTCCTCTCACTTTTTCAACCGAATTTTGAGTTGTAGGTTCGTAGACCAGGGAAGTGAAGTACCGTTTGTCTACCCCTTTGTTACCTTTGTCACTGTCTGAAATAAAAGAACCGGAGATTTTAGTGACGTCTACCACTGACGTCGGTACTTTAATTTTCTGCGAACGAGTAACCTTCTTTTCGATACTGGTTGGATCTGTCGTATAATTTTTCGTCTCTGTAATAGAAAAACTGTTTCCAGGTAGATCAGTTTCGATACCAAAGAGGTCATCAGTCCATACCTACACTCTCAACCTGAGATTTCTTTCGACTTGTGACTTCTTAACTACGAAAACAAAAAACAAAAGAAAAATAAATAAATAAATAAAAAAAAATTTAAAATTAACCCCTTCTGAGAACTCTCAGGGAACCTGAAGTTCCTCTAGTATGGTCAGTTAGGACTTCCTTTAGTCAGAACTTATAAGTAACCTTCCTGACTACGACTTCGACTTCGAGGTTATGAAACCGGTGAACTACACTTCTTGACTGAGTGACCTTCTCTGGGACTACGACCCTTTCTGACTTCCGTCCTCCTCTTCCCCTACTGTCTCCCACTCTACCAACTTACCGTAGTGGATGATCTACCTGTACTCAAACTCGTTCGAGGTCCTTGACCACTACCTGTCCCTTCGGACCGCACGACGTCAGGTACCCCAGTGTTTCTCAGCCTGTACTGACTCACTGACTTGACTGACTCCCCCCTCGACGGACGAACCTTCTTCGTAATGAGGGTTCTGGGGACACAAACACTTGGTCTCTTGAAAATAAATTGACTGAGGGAGAGAGCGAGGTAGGAGGTGTGGCTTAGGAAAGATACGGCTTCACACCCGAGATCTTCGGCGACAAGACCGTCTCCGTCCTTACTCCGCAGGACGTCGCTCTCTACCGAAAACCAAGGGTCCGGGGAAAGCGACTCACTCCTCCTGTCGACACTCGTCGAAGGGGGGAGAGAGGTCCCCGACAGTGGAGGAGGAGTCCGGACCGAAGGGGGCGACACCGAAGGATGTCACGACGGGAACAGGAGAGTCGTAGTGTGTATGACCGGTGAGTGACGGAAATTCCGGGTCCCAGAGAAGAACACCCCCTCCTGTCACTGAAACACAATGCACTCACTTACTCGTGATAATTTATTTTACTATACCTTTATCTCCGTCAAAAATTGCCGTTTTGATACACTCAAGAGAAATAATAGTATTTCTCGAATCGCTCTGAAGGGACCACCAGGTCACCAATTCTTAGGTGTTACTTCTCCTGCACTCAAGTTAACGACCAACCCCTTGATTCTAGGGTGTGCTACGTCCCGTTGATTCGACCACGGTGTTGAGTTCTTCGGTCGAGTGGCGTTCCTTCTGGGTCGTCCGGTCCTCTTTTTTTTTCTTTCTCAATCCTTTCAGGTGGAAGAGAAACCGACTTAAGTAATTTTACACCGTTCGTAGGATTTCCGTTACTGTCAGAAGAGGTCGGACTAGATGAACCTCCTCCCACAAACCAACCTTAGAAACGTAAAGAAAGTAAAATTAGTTCTTACACAGTCTTCCTTCTCTTCGGTCTCTGTTAAAAGAAAATTATACTTCGTCCTACAGCCTATAAGTAGACCGGTCTTCGCTGAAGTAGGTGAAACTAGATTGAGACCGAAAACTTTTGAGGTCCCTTTTCCTTTACTTTGGATCCTACCCCTCTACGAAAACGATTTGGGTCTCTGAGACTTGGACTTAGGTCGAGTCGCAAGACCTCAGTGGGTTGACGGAGGACGACGGCCTCGGTCTTGCCCTTTACTCAAGGAAATTCACTCCCTTTATACTTGACATATTACTCTCGCGTATCGAGAGAGCTACCGGGACTTGTGCAAGGGTGACGGTAAAGTCTGCCTTGACTACGTCAATTCGGGCTTAAAGGACCGTTCGGGCCCTCCTCAAAAAAGGTTTTCCGTAGAATCTGGCGTTTTCGCGTCGGAAAGGTACAGATTAGCGTTTTTGTTTGGCGACCTGTGTACGACGGACAAAGGTCGACCAACACATACAAGGGAAGTGTGAAAGTGTTTTTTTGCACGGTTCCACACTGTAAATACTTGGGGTGGTTGACCCTCGACACGTGTGTTTAGCAAAACGGACACCACACCCTTTCACTACTTACCCCGGGGAAGACGGGCGCCTCCTCCTGGCGAGAGGGAGACCGAACGGACGACGGAATAAATAATGTGTGACTTGATATTTTTGGCGGGCCGGTCTCCGTCGAGACTAGAGGTCGGGGACCGCGAACGGGCTCCTCTGGTGCCGCGGGTCTCGGGGTCGGCAGAAGGGGCCCTTCGAGACACCGAGACAACTCTTGGTACGACCCCTCCGTCGAGCAGATAACCGTGGAAGACCGAAACGAAAAGGAGGGAAAAACGGACACAGTTCTACTTATGTACCTCCACTCGCCTTCTCGATTATTTCACCACCGCGCTTATCACGTTTCGGTAGTCGTCTGACCGGCATCGCCGAGGTCTTCCCTCTTTCACTCTCTCGCCTCGGTAGGATCTCGACCCTGACACCTATTATTGTGAAGATGTCTGGATTTTAGGGACTCCGGCCTACTCGATGGCGGGGGGCTCCATCTACTGGATCGGGTCTGGTGGGGTAAGACCCCGGTCCATGAGCCTTAAGAGAAAATTCCCAATGACAGTTTCGAAGTACTCAAGACAACAGAAACGAGAAAAAAAAAAAAAAGTCGACACTAAGGGCCCTCGTCACGAAAGGTCTTCGACCGACTTGACGAACTCCCAGAGAGAGAGACCGAACGACACCCTACGATCCCCGCGACCGTCACACGCAATCTGTGAGTCGTCTCCATCGTGACTATATGACTCTATTTCTCTTCGGTATCTGCGGGGTAGTCTTTCCCCTCACCTCGTAGTCGGGACGCGACGAGACTAAAACAAAGAACGAGACGACCACACCTTTCCTCCTCCTCTCGACTGGAAACGGCTATCTGCCCAACGACCTCTATTAGTAAATGTCTAGTATTTAACCTAAAAGAATTAAGAAGGACCGTCTCTCTTCGACGGGAAACTCAAAAAGTAAACTAAACGCTCAAATGACACTGTAAAGTACGGTCCGAACTAATAAACTAAATTATCGTGAGATCCAATGATTCGGAGATGAAAGTTAAACAAAACTTTTCTGGTTTCTCAATTTTGTTTTTGTATATAGATAGACATAAATTTTACGTCTGGAGTACGATAACATACTGGCTCACGGATTATTAGTCTCCTAGACACATTTTACGACTCATATTCGAGTCGTAGACTCCTCCGTAGAAATTGAGAAAATCCCACCACACCCTCACTCAATTACAAAATCACATCACTTATCGTTTAACTACTTTGAGTTAAAGTAACTTTTGTAATTCTTGTCCTTCTTTGTCCAAAAATTTACAGATTGTAAAAATTAAATTTTTTAAATTAACTCCATATATATTGTACTATAATCAGAGTCCACATGTTGTATTCCTTCTTCGTCCAAAACTAAACGGAAGGCCCTTAGTCGTACTACTTTAGTCTACTCTCCCGTTCCTCTCAATGAGACTTAATATACTAAAAACTTGTCCATTTAAAATGATATTCTTAATTGACGAAGACCATCGAGTCGACCATTTCTTGGACGGACTTTACACACTCTGGGGTCAAGTTAAGGACCCAACCCTTCTAGGGGACCTCTTCCCTTACCGTTGGGTGAGGTCAAAAGACAGGTCCTCTTAGGGTACTTGTCTCCTCAGACCACCCGATGTCAGGTGCCCCAGTCTCACCCTGTACTGACTTCACTGACTCGCACGTTTCGTTAACTCGTACGTGTGTGTGTACGTTACCTATCCGGGACTTTTGCAGGTACGTCAACTTTAGAGTTGGAAAGGTTGGTGTTTGACTTGCACACCCAACTCTGGCCATCTTACTAGTGTGGTTCTAGTGTCCGTCTTCGTCAACACTTAGACTCTGTTTGGACCTGAAGATTGAACTGGTGTCTATATCAACAAGTTTGGCAAGACACCCCGGACCAACTTAAACACCTCGACGCCCTCTTTTCTATTTGAGATATGTGTTAGGACAAACAAATAAATAAAAAAAAAACCGGTACGACACACCGTTCGCTCTAGAATCAAAGGGTTGGTCCCTACTTAGGCACAGGGGACGTCACCTTCACTCTTCGGGATTGACGACCTGGTGGTCCCTTTAGGGGTCAGGACGAGAAACTTTCGGTGAAAATCTCTAACAGGAAAGTAGACTGTCAGAAAACCGACTTCTCACTAATTGTGACTAAACACAAATAGTCACCACTTCTACAGACATGAAAACAGACTCGGAACTAAACCTGAAAGGTGACGTCATTTACCCGAGAGACGACCTAGGAAGAACCGGTACCGTCACACTCCGGGGTCTCCGTCGTCTTCCGTCTACGTCCGACAGTACCCAGTAATAAAGAACCGTGGGTCGTCCGGTGACTTTAAGTTTAATGTAAAGACAAGGTACGACGGACGACCACCGGGATCCGTAGATCGTATAATTTTAGTCTACTCCACCCATTCTTCGGTGAACCCCCAAAGGAAAAATAGAAAAGAAAACTTCCCCCCCACGAAAATTCGAGGGAACCTAAGGACGTCATAAACGTTTAGTCGGGGGTTGTCCTCACTGACACCTCTAAATCGGTGACTATGAGATTTCAAAATCATGTTAAGAGACGGGTACCTATACCTCGGGGTACAACTTGAATCCTAAAAAGACATACGAAGGAAGAAAGGAGTGACGGGGGTGAAGGGCGGAGAAGAGAATTAGGAGTAAGTGAGGAAATGGTTAGAAAAAAAAAAAAGGAAGTGGTTAGAAAAGGGACACGAAGAGGACACTCAGTGTAAAATCCTACCCCTATCTATGTGAGTTCGAAGATAACGACTTGTCAAGACTTCCCGAGAGTACCCCGATTTAATTGTCTATTAAGTTATGGTACACTATTTCAAGTGTGTGTTTTCTGACAACCCTCCTTTCCCAGTCTTACCGCCACCGACAACTCAACCTAGAGTTTCCTACTCTGTTTTTCCTACCGATAAGTGTCTTTTCTATTTAAACACACTGCCCTTCTCGGAACTCTCTCGGACCTCCTCACCCACAACCACCGCACGGACCCGACACCCTCCTTCTGTGGGTACTAAAATCACGGTAAACTACCTAAGACAACTGACCAATTTTTCGAATCTGGAATAAAACGTTCGTCTTCAAAAGCACGTATCACCCCGTCACTTCAGTCCCAACACAAGATTTTTCGCCTGAGACCGGTATCTCAAACACGTTTCTACACATCTCCACCCCCTGGTGAGAGGGTCCCTCTGGACGTGAGGGAAAAGGACCGTAAAAGAAGAGACGTCGAGAAGTCGTAAAGGTAGAAATAGTTGAAGGGACGAGAAGGAACCGCGGACAGAGAGGGAGGAGGTGAAGGGAAGTGAAAGAAAGAGAAGCGAAAAGGGAAAGGTGTCTTCCTCGGCATCTGGGAAGAAGGACTTCAGTAAAGGGTTATCATCTCGAAGTAAGAGCCATCGACGAGGATCCGGATGTCGATGTCTTATCTACCTTGAACAGAATCGCTGGAAGAAGGAGGGTATAGTGTGTAAACGTACTTGAAGCACGAGTATAAACTGGATTAAAACCCTTTTCTCAGTTATCGTTCCACTGGACGTCCTGATGGATCATACACTTAGAGGGAATGGACCCTCTTTTGAAGAGTTGATTGTGTAAGACAGGTTGAACAAAATTCCTAGTGTCTGTAACAACGTAATCCAACTAAAAACTTTCTGGTCCGGTCTCCCTCCTGGTACAACACTATACAACGTTCTCCCAAGAATCCTACCCCGGGTGTACGACGACGACGACGACGACGATTCAACGAAGTCAACACAGGCTGAGACACGCTGGGGTATCTGCCACCGGGTGGTCCGAGGGGGCAGGGACCCTAAGAGGTCCGTTCTTGTGACCTCAACCAACGGTAAAGGAAGAGGTCACGTACTTTCACTTTTCACTTTCACTTCAACAAAGGCTGAGAATCGCTAGGGCACCTAACGTCGGGTGGTCCGAGGAGGCAGGTACCCTAAAAGGTCCGTTCTCATGACCTCACCCCACGGTAACGGAAGATCACTGGTTTTTAGAGAGGGACAAAACCACCGTCGAGACACGAGAGTTGAAGGGACTACCGAGCGAGTCACCATTTCTTAGACGGATCGTTACGTCCTCTACGTCCTCTGTGCCTAAGTTAGGGACCCAGCCCTTCTAGGGGGACTTTTTACCGTTGGGTGAGGTCATAAGAACGGACCCTTTAGGGTGTCTGTGTCCTCGGACCACCCGATGTCAGGTACCTCGCCATTTTCTCAGTCTGCGTTGAATCGCTGATTTGTTGACACGAGAGTTTCACGAACCCACACGTGGAGTAGAGAACGATTAAAGGACACGGGTCTGTGATCTGAAGTTTTGTTTTCGAAAGATCAGTGGTAGACTCCGAAACCCTTTCTGAAGTCATAGTAACAAACACAATATCTCGACCTTCCTTTAAAGTACTGGTAAAAATGGGACAGGAGATTAAATCACCTGTTCTTTTTACTACAGACCCTCTTTTACTGAAGTACTTTCAGTGTGTCTGGACATTACCCTCAAGACCAAGGTCAGGTCAAGAGAAAGACTGTAAGAACCAACAGAGTCAAAAAGTTAAGATAAAAATTTATTTACCAAGGTGAAGTCCTAAAAGGGAGTAGGTGG
Source organism: Capra ibex (assembly GCA_006410555.1). NCBI lineage: Eukaryota > Metazoa > Chordata > Mammalia > Artiodactyla > Bovidae > Capra > Capra ibex. The sequence continues at coordinate 31,122,406 of SJYO01037955.1, forward strand.
GTAGAGGAAGGGAATTTAAGTAATAACCGTCTCGAATCTTAAAGAACCTCGAATTTTTAGACATAAAGTATAATCGTTTTAGTATGGTCCTTTAATGTCTTATGAATGAGGAGTCTAAAGTAGAAACCTAATCTTCCACTCCGTCACGACGTCACAGACTGAAAGGTTCACAGACTTTAGGGAACAAAGGTTGGTTAACGAAACCGATTAAAAGAAAAAGAGGTGATCAAAACATCTTCCAAAAGCATCTGAGGGTATGGACAGGTCCCAACCCAGACTCCTTGACCTCTGATTTGGTCCTCTAACTAGGTTTAGGATCGAGGACTTTGGAACTCAAACCCGAGAGTCGACAACGTCGAAAACGACCTGATGTCTACTCCGCAAACAAAGAATTATAATATTGATCTACCCTTGGACAAATTTATTTTTTCTTTATTCTCAGTCCCTTTTTAAAATCGAACAAAAGACAAAACAAATACGTTTAAATCAAAAAATTTTATTAAAAATAGTCTCATATCAACTAAACGTTACAACATAATCGAAGTCTACATGTCGTTTCATTTAGTCAATATGTATGTGTATATGTACCCCGAAAGGTCCACCACTACTACCATTTCTTGGACGGATGATCATGTTCTCTGTATCCTCTGAGACCAAGTTAGGGACCCAACCCTTCCAGGAGACCCCCTGTTTTACCGTTGGGTGAGATCATAAGAACGGACCTCTTAGGTTACCTGTCTCCTCGGACCTTCCGAGCATCCCAACGTTTCTCATCCGGTATTGACTTCGTTGAATCGTGTGTTTGTGAAAAAGAAATTTAAAATACATAAACAAATAAAATAAAAACCGAGGTGACCCAGAAGTAACGGTACGTGCCCGAGATCGATCAACGACACTCGCCCCTGATGAGAGATCGACACCACGAACTCGAAGAGTAACACCACCGAAGAGAACAACGTCTCGTAGTCGAGATCCCGTGTGCCCGAGTCACCAACACCGAGTGTCCGAATCAACGGGGTGTCGTGTACCTTAGAAGGGACTGGTCCCTAGTTTGGCCAGAGAACGTAATCGTCCGTCTAAGAAGTGGTGACCTGGTGTTCCCTACAAGATAGGTAAGAAAAAATCTAAGAAAAGGGTATATCCGATAATGTCTCATAACTCATCTTAAACGACACGATATTTACAGATCTCCACGTGGTTACACTTCGTGACTAGGTAACAAGACGAACCTAAAGAAAAGAAAAAAAAAAAAACGAACCTAAAGGTTACTGTTTCTTTTGAACTTAAAATTTACTGAAGAAGGAAAGAGAGAGAAGAAGGAAGGAGAGAGTAGGGTAGGGAAAGAAAATTTTTTACTTAGGGAATCGTTGTTATACGATAAAAGTTTTTTTGGGAAACTAAAAAAATTAACCACAGTTCCTTTCAAAGGTGTTCAAAAAACATACGACAGATATTAATTTTCAACAGGTAAATCTTCTGAGTTTCAAAATGTTTACTGATCGAGAAGACGGAAAGTTGAAGATGCTTTAGAGATGGAGGAACTGTCATTCGGGTTTAAAATCTGTAAATAGTAACTTATTCATTATCAACTTGAGTCTCAGTATAAACTTATGTAAATTATAAGTAATTCGTTCCGAAGTTGTCATGCACTTGGCTCTTGAAAGTCTACAAGTTCGACCTAAATCTTTTCCGTCTCCTTGGTCTCTAGTTTAACGGTTGTAAACAACCTAGTATCTTTTTCGTTCTCTCAAAGCCTTTTTGTAGATGAAGACAAAGTAACTGATGTGGTTTCGGAAACTGACACAACTAGTGTTCTTTAACACCTTTTAAGAAGTTCTCTACCCTTATGGTCTGGTGGACTGGACGAAGGACTCTTTAGACATACGTCCAGCACTTCTTTGTCAATCTTGACCTGTACCTTGTTGTCTGACCAAGGTTTAGTCCTTTCCTCATGGAGTTCCGACGTATAACAGTGGGACTAATAAATTGAATATACGTCTCATGTAGTACACTTTACGGTCCGACCTCCTTCGTGTTCGATCTTAGTTCTAACGACCCTCTTTATAGTTATTGGAGTCTATACGTCTACTGTGGTGGGAATACCGTCTTTCACTTCTTCTTGATTTCTCGGAGAACTACTTTCACTTTCTCACCTCACTTTTTCGACCGAATTTTGAGTTGTAAGTCTTTTGATTCTAGTACCATAGGCCAGGGTAGTGAAGTTCCGTTTATCTTTACCCCTTTGTTACCTTTATCACTGTCTGAAATATCAAAACCCAAGGTTTTAGTGACGTCTACCACTGACGTCGGTACTTTAATTTTCTACGAACGAGGAACCTTCTTTTCGATACTGTTTGGATCTGTCGTATAATTTCTCGTCTCTGTAATGAAACGGTTGTTTCCAAGTAGATCAGTTTCGACACCAAAAAGGTCGTCAGTACATACCTACACTCTCCACCTGGTATTTCTTTCGACTCGTGGTTTCTTGACTAAGAAAACTTGACACCACAACTCATTCTGAGAACTCTCAGGGAACCTGACGTTCCTCTAGGTTGGTCAGTTAGGATTTCCTTCAGTTGGGACTTATAAGTAACCTTCCTGACTACGACTTCGAGGTTATAAAACCGGTAGACTACGTTTATTGACTGAGTACCTTTTCTGGGACTACGACCCTTTCTAACTTCCATCCTTCACTTCCCCTACCGTCTCCTACTCTACCAACTTACCGTAGTGACTGAGTTACCTGTAAGATAGGACTAAGTTTATTACGTTATTAGCGAATTTAAAAGTTCACCTTATATTTTGTCTGGACGTACAATTTCCGTCTTCAAATTTTTCCACTTTAACAAAGTTCAACATTTATTATTATTGAAAAACCTCAGTACTTAGAATTAAAAGATTCCGTTAAAAACACACGACACTGACAACCTTTTTGATCTCAACGTTAAATCTTAAAGATTCTTGAAAATTACGTCATCATATACTTATATGTATGAGAATTAATGACATAAACTACGACCATCAAAATAGTAAACACCCAGTAGATGAGTCAGATCGATACAGACTCTGATATCTGTCAACCTTTTCTTTTCCTTACAAAGGTTCAGATGAAGACTTCCTCTAAAGAGAAAAGAGTATCGAAGACCTTGTATGAAAGATCTTTGTGACGGGGCTAGGAGGTGAGGGTGAAAGGTTCCTCGGATAAGATGGGTGAGACAAGAAAGGAAACGGAAGACTAGTAGTGGAGTGGACTCGACAAGGGACTGAAGAAACGGTAACTGCATGGGTGAGGTGTGGAAGAAAAGACTACAACAACACCCAACAAACCTTAATTTGAATGGATCCCTGGTTTCGGTCTTCTTTAAGTTTTCAAGATTAGTGAGTGTACATGGAAAGAAACTTCAAAGAGAAACACAGAAAAAAAAAAAAAAAATTCAGAGGTGTTTGGCCTCCTGACGGGGGTCTGACGTCGTTCACAACGGTACCTCTGATGTCGAAGGCTCCGATGGTTCCGGGGGGACCTGGAGGACCAGGGGGACCATAGGGTCCATTCCTACTCTCTCTACGTAATAAAGGTCGGATGAACTTCTGGTATGGTTTAGTCCTCGGTCCCCACTTGGAGTCACTAGACCGTAGCGAACACATACTAGGTCTCGAGCGCGTACCTTTTAGACTTTCTCTCACCCCATCCGTTGACTCGAATGACTCAAACACTCCTTCTACATATGTTCTATCTCATAAATAATAGGTATGGTGAGCGTCTTAGGGTGTCCGTAATCCGTATGATCCTGGAGTCGGATGTACGGTCCTCCGGGAAGTGGTCGCAAGTCACACCTTAGTAAGAAAACAAAGGAACAAAGACGGTGACACACGAAGTATCCCGTGAGATCTAGATCGGAAGACCCCTAACTCTCACCCCTCCTCTCTGACGACCAGACCCAATATCAGTAGAAGTGTCAGGAAAAGTGACTTACTGTGTAGGAAGACAAACTAAGATCCAGACCGACTCAAACAGAAGGAGATCGGAGATCCACGAGGTACGAGTTGACAGAGAGTCAACTGGGAACATGAAGAGAACCTGAGTACCCTTGTAAAGACCCGAGGTCGTGGTATACCACCGTGCCCCACACGACAGCTCCAGGTGACCCAGGGAGATCTCGGTAACGAGTCGGTAGAGATGAGATGACTCACCTCGGGGTCCCTACCTAGTAAACGTCTTGAACGATCGGAGGACCCAGTCCGTTCCTCTTCCGTCGGTCCAGGGGAGACAGGTACTGGAGGTTTAGACTCCCGGATAGACTGAGACAACAGAGGTCCAGTCGAGGACCCTCATGTTGAAAAAGAGTTCCAAGCCGTTTTCAGGAGAATGAGAAGAGAATGAGGGTAACTACAATCATCAATTTTTGTTACTCTGAATTAAAAAGAATTATGGAAACTCTCCGAAGAGTTTGTTTTGGTTTATATCTTGGTCGTTGACGAGACAATCTGAAACACTAATCATCGAACCTTGGATACAGTGACTGGTGGTGTCCGTCGTCCGTCGTCCACGTCACTAATCCCCATCCCTTGTAAGTCTGGGAGGATTTTATAAGAATCAAGATGTGAGAAGACTCCGGTCTCCTACCTGACCGAAACTGATGTGCAAAGGATAGTCTTGGTCAAAACAGTAGTCGTGTAATTGGACGTTTATGTCAGTTTCAAGTAGTCATACCTTCTTAGCGTTCGAACAATACTTTGGACTGGTTTCCACCGTGTGTTTTATTTACCGTCTTCCCGGACCTTAAGTTGTTCACATTTTTATTTCCTTCTCCACATCTTTAAGGGTGACTCATTTCTCAACTTTAGTAATAAGTTTAGAACGAAAGTTCTAATAACAATATTAAAAATAGTTACTAAAATGAAAAGGAAGTCAATATTTTCACCACATATAATAACATCTTTAAAAATTTTTCCGTCTTTCAATATATCCTACTATGTTTTTAGTGAACACAGGGTAGGTGAATCTTTTTTGTAACGATAACAAATCAGCGATTCAGCGCAGGCTGAGAAACGCTGGGGTACCTGATATCGGACGGTCCGAGGAGACAGGCACCCTAAAGGGTCCGTTTTACTTGGTGACATTTTATAAAAATACATTAAACAATATCAGAAAAAGGGGAAACCTATTTCGTACATATATATATATATGTATATGTATATATATACACATATACATTATATGTATTGGATGTATATCATAGTACACTTGGGACAACTAAACATCGGAGAAAATAGATTTTGTATATGATAATTTATAAAAAGAAGTAGTAATAAAAAAACACTGATATATTGTAATAAATGACCCTATGTATATGTGGTAAAATTTTGTCAAGACAAATGTTTAGGAAATAATAATAATAATAAAACCAACACGGTACGTCGAACGTCCTAATATCAAGGGACTGGTCCCTATCTTGAGTACGGGGGACGTCACTTTTGTGTCTCAAAATTGGTGATCTAGTGGTCCCTTAAGGGATGGTAAATTTTTAAAATGGGAAAGTCATAACTACCTGGAAATCCACCAAAGATTAGAAACGATAATATTTCCTAGGAAACTATTAGTCAGAAGATACGTTGATAAGAAGGTTCAGAACGAAATATCCTTTTTATCTGAAATCTTAGACCTGTGAATTCTCATAGATTCAGACAAAAGTAACAAGGTAAATTCTCTCTAGGATAAGGTACTACTGGAGTACCGACACAAATCCGAACAAAGTTTACCAGAGGAATACGGTAACTTAGACATAAAAACTTCTTTCCTTGATACAAAGATATCTTTATCTGTCACTCATACTCACTGATCCGAAAGAGTACACTACTACAGACCAACAAATTCCTTTGGTGCCCTTGTTACCGTTGTTACCTCGGTGACCGGTGCTTCCCCGGTTTCCACTCTTTCCTCTGTTTCCACTGGACCCTGGTGCTCCCCTCGCACCCGTCGTACCGGGGTTTCCTCTCTTTCCGATGGGCCCCTAAGGTGGTCTTGACGTCCATTTGGTAGAACCGTACAGAGGTCCACTGGGAATCCCAGGTCCTCAGTCTTCCGAACTCACAAAAAAGTAGGAGTGACAACTCATTTGTTTGGGACAGAGTTAAACAAGTAGAGTTAGAAAAGTGGTGCCCTATAAACGGATTCTGGTTACGGCAGTCTCACAAAACTCTAGTAAGAATCCCTCTTCTCTTTACATACTTCCCACTTCAAGTCGTGGGAGAAATCTGGTTTATGTCTCATTGGGACTTGTAGTCGATTAAAGACAAAAGGTTTACTTTTGTATACACGTTATTTTTCTAAAAACCGTTGAACTTATATATTTGAAAATCTACGTACTTTATAATAATCTGTAAACTGATAGGGTAAATAAATATTTAAAACAATGTAAACGTACAAATCCAGTGTGTCTATCTATAATTACATGTTTATAACGAAAGATAGTTTAGTCAAAAACACGGTCATTAAAAATAAATTTAAAAGAGTAGTCATATAAGAAATAGTGATTTCTGTAAGACTCGGGAAGTGGATGTCTAAAGGTCTGGTCTGGTATAAGTGAAGTCGAATGTCAAAATTTTTAAGTAAATACTCCGATAGTAACCTGTAAAATTAGAGTTCGGGTTGATGGGTAAATAGACAATAAAGAGAAAATTCACTAGAAGACTTTAAGAACAACAGTCATTGTGGATTTTGAACGTTTACACTCTAACCCCGTGTGATTCTTTTAATGATTCAGACTCAACGAATACATAAATAAACCAATTGTAAAATTTTTACCTAAGAAGGTTCTTTGTGGATAGTTGTGACTTTTGATCGTAAAATATAACGAACAAAGACCGACTTTACAGAAAGACTTTATCATTGAACACTAATTTTAATTAATTAACTCTCTTATATGACTACTTTATTTTAAATATAAAATTTCGTTCAGTTCCTTTTAAATATGTATTATAACAGAGACGGGTAAACCCGGAGGAGAGAGGAGAGATCACACGCAACGTGTAGACGTAATACGCAATCGGTCTGGTTCGGTCACCGTCTTTATGGATGAGCTGGTATTTCGGGTTAAAGAGAAGAAAACTGTCGTCTGTACATTGAGGAATCTTCTATTGTGATGAATAAATGTTGGAATAATTTCAGTGATCGCTATAATGAACATAAGACGGATAATATATTCTAATAACAAAGAACGTAATGGTCACACACTGACTCAGAGAGTATTTTTATCACTACTGATCCCTTGAACTTTGTTAACTGGTGTATTAAGACATTCCAGTTATTAACATTATCTATGCCCTTCTTCGTTGTTCCTCCTTGGTACAGGACCTGGTAATATCTGATCACTCCGTCCTCCAGGTCTCCGACAACCGACGACAATTCACCCGGAGTAGGTCATTGTCATGTACCTCACAGAATAGTTCCTTCAGAACCGAACCAGGACCTTACTCGTAGGCATACCGTTACCCTGTCAACCAGTGTTTTACGGAGGGTTTGGAACCAACTTTAATTCCCGTTTTCCCTTTCCTGACATTTTATTTCTCACAACGGGTGGTCGGTTAAGACATTCTTGGTTCAGCAATTGGTAACGTCAGCGACTGGATGTTATATGGGACTTTCCTTAAGTTCCCCTACTAGTCCTACTTCGTGAAACACGAGACCCTTTTGACCGTCTTAACCGGGAGTCTGTCAATTTGGAAAAGTCCTCTCTTAGAATCCCTAGGTCAAAGGACGTAGAAGGGTGTGAATCTTTTCGTGACTTTGGTCACTGATTCTGTAGACCAGGAGCTCTTATCGTCAGTGGAAGATGGCTCTACGCGTGCACTGCCGTACGTGAAGAAGTGGTTTTGGTGTGTGTGCGACCAGAGAGGCGACTGGGGGAATGGAGAAGTGCTGTCAGGAGTCCCGAAAGACTTTCTGACAGAGGACCCAATCTTAGGAGTCCAACCGAGATTATTTTCAAAGGTCAAAGAAAGTATCTAATAATTACAAAAGTACCTGTTATGATATTGTGCTCTTTGAAAATTTCTTGATCTTTCATGTTATTGAGATAGACTTTCTAGTTACCCCCTTTTTGACGGGAAATAAACTCGTGTACACCATCAACTAATGGGAACCTATTTAAGGTAGTAAAAAGACCCAGAGTCCAAAAAAATTTCCCATTTGATTCTACAGGACACACAATAAGTTGGTCACAAACACAAAAGCATTGAAACATTACTTACGACAAATTATTAACGTTATTGGACCCCAGACACACGGTCATATTTAAATCTTCTTTTCCTCTGTCTATGTCGGCGGGTCCAATAACAACAATAAGTCAACGAGTCAACATAGACTGAGAAACACTGGGGTACCTGACGGCGTGTGGTCCGAAGGGACAGACCCAATATCCATGGATTATTCTACTTACTATTTGTAAGAGTTCCGATCTTAATTGGGTTTAGACACTTACCAATATAAGATCAATTCCCCGGGACATCATCGGTCAAATTCCCTCTTGTGGAACCGTTGACATTGCAAACGAGACAGCGAAGAATTGGGATTTTGGTATTATACTAGTAAACCCTCTTGATGTCAGTGTGTAAAACTTCCTTCGGAATTTCTCCTATCTTCTAACCAGAATCTGTCTAACATTTCCTCCCATTGAAGACCGGGGAAGTAGGGGTAAGGATTTAGAAAACAGAGTACAGTGAGGAAGAAGTAGAAAGACGTAAGGCACGGGAGGACACCAGGAAGACTGACGGGTTTAGGAAAGACACAACTAAGAGGGTCCAGACGGAAGGGTGAGATGGGGTTCAGAAGGTCTTGAAGTGTAATAAACGAGAAAGAAGAGAGTGAGAAGAGGGAATTTTGAAGGTAAGTAAGTTCTTCTATTGGCGGGGGGTGGTTTAATTTCTTGAATGACTAGATCCCCAAAGAGACCACCGAGTCACTATTTTTTTTAGACGGACGGTTACGTCCTCTACTTCCAAGCTAGGGACCGTACCCTTCTAGGATGTACACTACCTCATTGATTCGGACACAAGGTGTTGATGACTCGGTCGTGACATCTCGGGTACGACGTTGATGGTTCGGGGGAAATAGTTGATGACTTCGGACACGTGAGTTCTCGGGTATGAGACGTTGTTCTCTTCTGTCACTTTGTACTTCGGGTACGTAGTGTGATCTCGCATGTGGGGTTAGTAACCTCGATCTCTTTTCTTGTACGTCGTTGCTTCTTGGTCGTGTTGGTTCTTTATTGCTAAACAAAAAAAAAAAAAATTCTTTAATAACTAAATTAAGTGTGAGTCAGAGTTACTGAGGAAACCTGTCCCCTAACCGTAACTGAAAGTTTACACTGATAGGTCCCCACCATGTTAAAGGTACACACCCAATAAGGGTGTAGTGACTCGTTAAGAGGTTGTGGTGGATCTACAGGATACACGCACACACACGATTCAGTGAGTCAGCACTGAGAAACACTGGGGTACATGACATCGGGTGGTCCGAGAAGACAGGTACCCTAAGAGGTCCGTTCTTATGACCTCACCCAACGGTAAGGGAAGAGGTCCCCTAGAAGGATTGAATCCTTGACCTGGGTGCAGAGGACGTAACCGTCCACCTACGAAATGGTGATCGTGGTGGACCCTTCGGCTGCACAATGTCAAGTCGAGTTAAGACTGGGAATTCTCGCGTCGGGAAACTCTGACGAGGTGGGAAGGAGATGAAAACCGTGGTTAGGTTCAAGTCCAACAGTGGACACGAAGACAGACCGATATCTAGTTTCCAAGGTTTACTCGGGGAGTAACCCAAACTAATTACATGATTTCTCCGAGTGTCTTCTTGAGTCTCTTTGTAAAATGAATGAAAGAGTGGGTGACTAATATTTTCCTACATTGACTTCTCGTCGGTCTATCTTCTCTACGTATTCCGTTCCATACCTCTTTCCCCCGACTCTCCGTGAGAGGGGTTTAGAGATACACAAGTGGTTGGACCTTTGAGAGGTTTTGAACAGAAAACCCAAAAATACCTCCGAAGTAAAAAGTCCGTATTTACTAATTTAGTGATCGATGACCTAAGAGACAGGTCCGGGATAGAAGAGACGTCTCTAGACAGTCCCTTCCCGACCCTCGTCTCTCCATACCCCCTACCCTCCGTGTCGAGTCAAGGTAAGTCAAGTCAGCGAGTCAGCACAGGCTAAGAAACACTGGGGTTCCTGACGTCGTGCGGTCCAAAGGGACAGGTAGTGGTTGAGGGTCTCGAATGACTTTGAGTACAGGTAACTCCACCACTACGGTAGGTTGGTAGAGTAGAAGACAGTAGGGGAAGAGGGCGGAAGTTAGAAAGGACCGTAGTCCCAGAAAAGGTACTCAGTCAAGAAGGGGAGTCCACCGGTTTCATGACCTCAAAGTCGAAGTCGTAGTCAGGAAGGTTACTTATAAGTCCTGACTAAAGGAAATGCTACCTGACCAACCTAGAGGAACGTCAGGTTCCCTGAGAGTTCGAAGAAGAGGTTGTGGTGTTAAGTTTTCGTAGTTAAGAAGTCGAGAGTCGAAAGAAATATCAGGTTGAAAGTGTAGGTATGGACTGATGACCTTTTTGGTATCGAAACTGATCTGCCTGGAAACAACCGTTTCATTACAGAGACGAAAAATTACACGATAGATCCAAACAGTATTAAAAAGAGGGTTCCTCGTTCACAGGAAATTAAAGTACCGACGTCAGTCGTAGACGTCACTAAAACCTCGGGCTCTTTTATTTCAGAGAGTGACAAAGGGGTAGATAAACGGTACTTCACTACCCTAGTCTACGAGATTAGAATCAAAAGACTTACAACTCAAAATTCGGTTGAAACAGTGAGAGGAGAAAGTGAAAGTAGTCCTCCGTGACTCTTAAGTTTTGAAAGTCAACCGAGATGTCCGTTGGTCTGGGAGGACTCCCCGAAAAGGTTTCAATGGAGTAACTGTATTGTTTTATGTGTAACTAACGGGAATTGTGAATCCTTTAAGACTCCTAAAATCCTCCAGAGACAGTTTTGACTCCCTGTTTATAATTTATATATAAATAGTATTTAGTATTACAGTGTCTACAAAAAATACCCTTTTTGTGTCCCATTTATTTTAATTTTTCAACAAACAGACTTCCTGAAAAGTCTAGGAAATCATATACGGTTACCCGTAAATTATTGACATGTATCTGATAAAGCAGTTTTAAAAGGGCATAATAAACGATTATCTTAAAATTATAGAGTTTTTCGGAAAATTTCAGATTACAAGCGACTTTGGGTACGAGTGTTGATAACTATATATGACAGTAAGGTCCCCGACGTATCGTAATTTTACAATTTTTAGTGGTACTAAGTTAAAAAGAGGTATCTAATTACAAGTATAATAAGGGTGAGAACGACAATGTTTATAACGACTTTATTATGAACAGGACTTTGCAACAAAGAGATTCTATTCAACGGGAAATTAATTGGAGATTGAGAAAGGAATCTAACGTAAGTACCGAAGGGACCGTTGAGTGAAGTGGTTAGTCTTGTCACCCTAGTAAAAGTCGTCACAACTTTGGTTGTAGCCCTTGAAGAAACTACAGTACTGGCCCTCTAAACCCCGGGGTCATAGTCCACTCTCCATTTTTACTTACTCACATAATTAATTAGATCGTTGGTTTTTCCCCTTCCTTCCTCCCCTCCCTCCTTCTCTCCCTCCTTCCCTTACTCAAGAGACATTAAGACCAATTTTGTATGTATATATATATATATTGTGTATGTGTGTATATATGTGTGTGTATGTGTGTATACACATATGTGTGTGTGTGTATTTATATGTGTATATATGTGTATGTACCCCGAATCTGTTACTTCTCAGACGGACGGTACCTACTCTGAGTCCAAACTAGGGATCCAGTCCTTCTAGGAGACCTCTTCCTTTACAGTTGGACAATGACTTTCCTACCCCCCACCCCCTCAGACCGACGAACGGTGGTTATTTGTCCAGTCCCCACCTTTTCTTTTATTCGAAATAAAGTCTACGGTCGTTGACGAGTAGGAGTGGGGGTGGGGTCCGTTGGTCACCCCGTTCTCGAAAATATATGTGTCTCTCCTCCAATAGACGTCTTTGTCGTGTCAGTCGAAACTGTCAGTAGAAATCAGTAGACTGGTTGTAGTAGAACTAACGATATCCATGTCAATTAGAAGTTAAGGACCAAAGGGTCCACTGCGATCACCATTTCTTGGACGGACGGTCGCGTCCTCTGTATCCTCTACGCCCAAACTAGGGCCCAGTCCTTCTAGGGGACCTCCTCTCGTACCCTTGAGAGATCATAAGAACGGACGACTTGACGTACCTATCTCATCGGACCGTCCGATATCAAGTACCCGAGCGTTTGTCAGTCTGTAATGATTCTTTGACTGTGAAAGTGAAAGTATGTATGTGTATACATATACATATACATTTATGTTATGTCACACATATAACCTCTTCCATGTAAGAATTGAGAGTAAACTTGACTCTCAAGTTACTCTCCCGTGTCAATAGAGGCTGAACTTTTTGGGAAATCTAATATAAGAGTGTTAAATTTATACCATATTGACTCAAGTAACGTTAAATTTGTACAGTATCGACACAAGTAGGGAAGCGGAACTGGGGGGTTCCTTCCAGTGTAGTAAAAAATTTTTGTAATTTTGAAAATAAACTCATGAAGACATGAGTTAAGGATAACTACGACTTTGTTTAATGGTGTTTGACACTCTCAACCTGACACTTCTTCCGACTCACGACTTCTTAACTACGAAAACTTGACACCACAACCTCTTCTGAGAACTCTCAGGGAACCTGACGTTCCTCTAGGTTGGTCAGGTAAGACTTCCTCTAGTTGGGCCCCTAAAGAAACCTTCCTTACTACGATTTCGACTTTGAGGTCATGAAACCGGTGGAGTACGTTTCTCAACTGAGTAACCTTTTCTGAGACTACGACCCTCCCTAACCCCCGTCCTCTTCCCCGGTTGTCTCCTACTCTACCGACTTACCGTAGTGACTGAGCTACCTGCGCTCAGACTCACTTGAGGCCCTCAACCACTACCTGTCCCTCCGGACCGCACGACGCTAAGTACCCCAGCGTCTCAGCCTGTGCTGACTCGCTGACTTGATTTGACTTGACTACAAATTTTGTTGTGTTTTAATAGGAGAATGTCAAGATCTCTATCCATCAAGTCTTAGTGAAGATGACCCGATTTCAGTTCCCCACCGGTCTCGGTCAAGGAGACCTTCGAGATCGCGGAACGGAGAAGGTTGAGGGTCTCCGACAGTGGTCGGGGTGTAGTAGAGTCCGAGACGAAGGTAACAATGTAGTGAAACAAAAGAGTCTAAGACTGGAGGAACCGAGAAAGTATCTCTACCACACTAATGGAACCCAGATGGACCTGTTAGGTCCTATTCGAGGGGTAGTATTTTGGAATTTAAATTAGTATGGACGTTTTAGAGAAAACGGTATATTCCGTTGTCAGTGTCTAGGACACTAAAATCCTGCACTCATACGTACGTACGTACGATTCAGGGAAGTCAAAAAGGTTGAGAAATGCTGGGGTACTTGGCGTCGGGTGGTTTGAGGAGACAGGCACCCTAAAGGGTCCGTTCTTATGTCCTCATCCAACGGTATGGGAGGAGATCCCATAGAAGGGTTGGGTCCCTAGTTTGGGTCCAGAGAATATAGATGGAAGATGTACCCGTCCTTCTAAGAAATAGTGAGAACGGTGGACCCTCCGGGTCTGTACTCGTATACACCTTAGATAATAAGTCAGGGGTTGTTGAAAGAATGAAGAACACGGTGTTCGACGAAGTTCGAGTATAAGGTAAAAGAAGACAGGGTCGAGACCGTTATGAGTGAAAAGGTTCCACGGGACCAAGGAAAACAACTCCTCATCATAAATCTTTGTTTCTGGGTACGATTTGTATGAGTAACGAGACTTCTAAAGTGGAGAAGACCCAGGATAGGTACCCGTCCCGACTCTTTATATGTATAATGATTAGTACTCACGTATGTAATGACATAAAAAGATAGATAGATAGAACACACAATTTTTTTTTTTACTCAATTAGGACTATGGAGATTGAGTTTAGGTGACCCAAGTAGGATCGTAGGAGAAATAAAGAAACATTTAAAAAGAAACTGTTCCTCTTGGGGTTGAGAGAATTAGACATTATATAAATGAATAAACAACTTGACGACAGATACCCTAGCGTGTCTCAGCCTGTACTGACTTCGTTGAATCGTCGTCGCCATATTTTTATTTCATCAATTTTTTAACGTGTGGGTACAGGGTACTTTTTATGTAAATGGTTGATTCCACATTACAAACACATGTAAAAAAAAAGAAAAATACCATAGATAAGTTTTACGGTGGAAATTTTGGGAACGACAACAACAAATCTCCGATTCAACAGAGGTTGAGAAAACATTGGGGTACCTGCCATCGGGTGGTCCGAGGAGACAGGTGCCCTAAAGGGTCCGTTCTTATGACCTCGTCCAACGGTAAAGGAAGAGGTCACCTAGAAGGACTGAATCCCTACGTTGGGTGTAGAGGACGTGACCGTCCGCCTCGACTCGGTGGACCCTTCGGGAATTTTGGCTAGTAGAAAAAAGGAGTACGGGAAATCAAGACAATGAAGTAACTAAAATATTGTGCCAATCTAAGTAAACAGTATTAGAATAAAACTTTAAGAGACTATAACATGAACTCGAAAATTTTAAGTCGTACGTCGTTTTACATAAGAAACACTACATGTCAAGATACCCAAAACTGTTCATGTATCTCCATACAGAGGTAGTGATATCAAAGTTTGTGTTGTTCGAAAGTAGAGGGGTTAAGGGAACACGATAGAGAAACATCAGTTGGGGACACTTGATGTTGGGGACTGTTATTGACTAACTAAAAGGTAGGGATCTCGAGATTTTGTAGTATATTTACCTTAACAGTATGTCAGAAAACCATAATTTATCATCTTATATTCAGTGAATTGTTTTAATTATAAATAGGTACAGATACATACTTAGTCGTCACACAAGGAAAAAGAACAATACATAAAGTGACTCACTACTATAATCAAATAGGTAAGTACTTAATTTTTCGTTAAATCTGATAACCACTTAACTGGGAAATAGTAGTATATTACAAAGATAAACAGGAATTATTATAAAGACTCCGGATGAAACAAACAAGGGACCACCGAGTCGTAATTTCTTAGGTGGACGGCTACGGACGGTTCGTCCTCTGTATCCAAACTAGGGACCCAGTCCTTCTAAGGAACTTCTTCCCCTATCGATGGGTCATAAGAACGGACCCTTTAAGATATCTGTCTTCTTGGACCGTCCGATGGTAGGTACTCCAGAGGTTTCTCAACCTGTGTTGAAACGCTGATTTTTTGTTTTTGATAAAACAAATTATGTAACATCGGAAAAGTCAAAAGAAAACCTATCATAATACACACAAATATATATATTATACATTATAATTTATATAATAATGGTTATTCGGTCAGTTACTTGAATAAGATAGAAAGAACGAAAGAATTAAAAATTGAAAACGACCAACTTAGTAAACATGTAACAGTTCCATATTTTATTAACGTAAAATCAAATAGTCATAATAGGAGAAGATGTTAAACTTGAATAGGACATCAATATATATAAGTAGCAAGTGGTAACCAGTAAAACGGTCTCAAAAGGTTTGTAGAGAAATAATCGATTTGAAACAGGATAATTAATCTCTAAGGGATTATCGAGTCAACCATTTCTTAGACGGACGTTATGTCTTCTGGGGTCGAGTTAAGGACTCAACCCTTCTAGGGGACCTCTTCCTTATCCGATGGGTGAGTTCATAAGAACAGGAAATTAATAAAAGAGTTTTTTCGAATACTGTAGTCATAAGAGATTCTGAAATGTACGAGATATTGAATGTACGAAATGTTGAAATATACAATATTGAAACCGACGTTTATTTTTGGAATCAAATATATAAAAAAAGACCAGGACAAAAGACCGTAAACCGGACCTCTTGAGTCTGTATTTAGACTCGAAAAAGGAAAATATTTACTGAATTAGAAAAGCGAACTGAAGGGCTTCTTAAGAAATAGAAGTTTCAAGTCATTAAAAAGATCTTCTTTACAATTAGTAAGACCTAGTTTAAAAGGACGACACAGGAAAGTAATACACATACCTTGGGAAGAAAAACAGGTCCTTTCAAAGAAACTTAATATAGAATTTTATATTTATGTCAAAAAAGAAGAGTAACAAAATGATTCCACTCCACCGTAACCCTCATCAAACAGAACACAATCCTTTAGTCCGTTATTATTCCATATAACAGATATCGTATAAAGTCAATATTATTTGGGTTAATTTTCAGTTGATCTAAAAGTAGTAGTATCTGATCGTCAAGACCTGTTACAGTCTATATTTTATAAGAGTGCACGAGTGTTTGTCATGGGGCAGGTAGAATCATGTTGTGAACAATTGAAAAAATTCTTGAGACTAATGTGAAACACAACAAAAATCGAAAGAAATCAAACAGAAGATGTACATAATAAAAGAGATTAAAAAAACATCTTATTTCTGTCTTATTCAAGGTAAAGTACAAACGAAAGAAGGGAACCACCGTGTTCACCACTTCTTGGGTGGACGGTTACGTCCTCTGTGTTCTCTACGTCCAAGGTAGAGACCCAACCCTTCTCGGGAACCTCCTCCAGGGCTGTTGGGTGAGGTCATAAGAACGGACCTCTTAAGGTACCTATCTCCTCGGATTACCCGATGTCAGGTACCCCAACGTTTCTCAGTCTGTGCTGACTCGCCGGTTGTGTGTGTGTCGGACGACGACGACGACGACGACGATTCAGCGAAGTCAACACAGGCTGAGACACGCTGGGGTATCTACCGTCGGGTGGTCCGAGGGGGCAGGGACCCTAAGAGGTCCATTCTTGTGACCTCACCCAACGGTAAAGGAAGAGGTTACGTACTTTCACTTTTCACTTTCACTTCAGCGAGTCGACACAGGTTGAGAATCGTTGGGGTACCCGACGTCGGGTGGTCCGAGGAGGCAGGTACCCTAAAAGGTCCGTTCTCACGACCTCACCCCAACGGTAGCGGAAGAGACGTGTGTGTAGGATGTATACGAATTAACGAAGAAGGATCCTAATTAAGAGGAAAACGAAGAGGGTCAAGGAAGAGAGAAGACGGAACAAAGACGCCATGACAAAACTGGACAAGACACAAAATGTAATCAGAACAGTAGGACCAAAAGTCAAGAAGGCGAACAGACTAGTAAAGATGGTACCCAAAGGTGTAAGACAGAATGTTACAAGAAAGTATCTCCCTAAAGGAAGTAATTATATGAAAATTTGGGTACTACCTTAGAAACCAAAATAAAAAGTAGAGGGTGTACTGTAAAGAAGAACAACTCATCAGGAATAGATAACTACTAAAAACAAGAAAAGATGAAAGATTTTAATTGAGTACCAACTACCTAAAGGATCTAGTCGTGATACGGTATCAAAGAACTTCTTCCCTTCCCTGGGGTGGGATGAAGGACCGAACCATTAAGTTACCAAGGAGGGAACGACGGTCCCCTGAGGAGTAGAGAGAGAGAGAAAAAAATTTTATATTTTACGAAGTATTTACACATACAGTAGGAACTCGTCCCAGAGACAATTAGAAGAGATATAACAAGGTTAAAATTATATACACGACGACTTCGTTCGTGAGAGGTAAAGAAAATTGATATCGTCGAGACACACAAAAGAGACACACTCGTGTGAAGAGACGGAAGGGTCTGATGTGGCCCAGATCTTTGTGTACTTCGGTCGGAACGTGAACGGTAAAGGAAACGGAGGATAAACGACCGTCTAAGATCCTAGGTGGTGACGTCTTCCTGAAAAGTGTGAGAGACATGAAATAGACCGTTTGAAGGAGGGTTTATATTGAAAACGAAATAGAGTCGAGACGAGCTCCCTCGAAGAAAAATCGTAGTCCTGAAGTCTCACTGGGAAGACATGACCCCCACCCCCCTCCCGTGAAAAGACCCTTAACAAACTCTAGACGACGGTGAACCGGAGGCGTTTTAAGGAACGGGTTGCAGGTACAGCAGAGGTACACTGAGACGGACGATAGTGACTGTATACTGTCGTGAATTGACTACGAAATTCAACTAACTAAAAGAAAGGCCAGAGGAACAAAACGTCTCTTACCTATAAAACCCACGAACAAAAGTTAAAAGAAACAGAGACAGATACCGTAACTCTTCCTTTTCTTCTTTTAAGACTACCTCCGTCACCAGTACAATCTAACAGTGTTTATGAAAATTACACACGGAACTAAATAAAAAGATGGGTCGACTTCAGTCTTTACTTGACTGTATACTTCACTTTCTTCGTTAGAAAGTAGTGGGAAGTCAGTCGAAGTTCGGAAAAATACACTAAAAGACGAGACTTTTAAATACAATTTAAAAGGACATTGACAAAACAGTTTGTGAAGATCTATACGGGTTACTGACCAAGGTAACGAAAGTTACTAAAATATTAACTTCGAGTCCCTAAATCAACCAAAAATCTTAAAAGAACCCGACCTGTATTAAACCTGTTATTGTCGGTAGTAATCTGAGGGTGAAATGACAAATTTGAAACTCAACTAATATTTACTGGTGAACTCTCAATTCCCTGTCTCTTCCAACTTAAAGTGTACTTCTACACTTTTGGTCTCACTTTTATATAACAAAGACCAAAGTCATACAAGGGAACGCCTCTTTTCGGTACACACCTACATTCTGTCTACGTGAAAATTTAAAGGTTCAGATCAGTAAAGTAAATAAGCGGTAGACCAAAGAATCACAAAGATTTTATGGGGATGTAGATAAAAAAATTATCGTCAGTAGTAAAAAGAAGTCCTTTTCATTATAAAAAAAGACAGTAAAACTAAGGGTGAAATAGAAGAACTTCGTAACTTTTAACACATTCATTATTCTTTAAAACATTTTACGTTTTTTTTGACGTGTATATCTTTAATAAAATAAACTCAGAGACTAAAGATCGACGGAAATACAAAGTAGACATCTAGGTAGAAATCCGTATACTTACCCGTACCGAATAAAAATATGACATAGAAAATAAGAGTCGAGTAACTTTTACGTTCGGACCGAGATTTAATTCGTTTTAATATGTAGAGTTACCTGTACTTAAACCCATTTGAGGCCCTCAACCACTACCTGTCCCTCCGGACCACACGACGTAAGGTACCCAAGTGTTTCTCAGTCTGTACTGACTCGCTGACTTGACTTGACTTGACTTGACTATGTAGACATACACCAAGTTGAACTGAGTCTCCGTCTACCTAGTTGTACCATCGGAATGTCGAAGAGAAAGTGAACTAACGTGGAAACCTTTTGTCGTATCTTGACACACACCACGAAAAAAAAAAAAGGAAGGTCTACAAAGACCCGAAAAGAAAGTGTTTCATATGATACCAGACTAACACAAGGGGGTTTTGGGTGTGTGACTTTTAGACTACGGGTTCCACTACCACAATCCGTAGTGTTACTTGAGAGTATTTACCTTAATCACGGGAGTCTCTTCTCTGGGGTGTTTCGAGGGATTGGGTAAGACGATACTCTCCTGTGTTGGTCTTGAGTCACTGGACATTCTCCCGGGATTGGACCAGAATCTTAAGGTCGGAGGTCTCGACACTCTTTATTTAGACAACGATAAAGATTCGACGACTCAGACAAACCCCGAAGGGTTCACCATGTCACCGTCTTAGACGGACGGTCACGTCCTCTACGTTCTCTGGACCCAAGTCAGGAACCCAACCCTTCTGGGAAACCTCCTCCTTTACCGTTGGGTGAGGTTATAAGAACGAACCCCTTAGGGTACCTGTCTCCTGGGATCGTCCGATGTCAGGTACCTCAGTGTTTCTCAGTCTGTACAGACTCGTTGACTCGTGCTCGTCAGCCAACATAAACCAATGTCGTCGAGTTTACGTAATTCCGTTCCGGTAATCAAATTTGTACATTGTACCTTTAGTTATTCTTACACTATGAAATACAAGTAAGTAGCAAGATTTTACGCGAGAGTTTTGGTTCTAGTAAACTTCAATCCTTCTAAAAGGAAAAGTAAGTAGAGAGAGGATAACCTAAGGAGAATTAGAAAGTCATTTTCATAAAGGATTTGACCATAAATTTCACTTAGTCCATATAATTCAACGAAAGTTAATCGTTGGGATCCGGGAATGTCCTTTTGATTGTATAAAATTTCACACAACCAGAAAAAAAAGTTACTTTTCACAAGTATAAAAATCATCGTTCCAGTACGACGAGTTTCAAATTAGATAAATAACATGTATTAAAGTGGATGAATGTCACTTATTGTACTCTTTAACGACGTCGGTAGTCTTCACTACTTGTAAAGAGACACGATATACTGAAGGAATAGAAACCAATTATCGTCACAACAGGAACCCAGTAAAACAGTCCGGTGTCTTCGGGTGCCCACGGAGGTACGACCGAGAGATGACACAGGCATATACAAAACTCCTTCCACGACGACTACCAATGAGATTTGGATTTCCTATCCGAAAATATGGAATAAGATACGTTACTCTTTCAGAGTATTTTTAAATTTCCTCAAACTTCCACGTTCGTCTATTTACCTATGAGTATCCTTATTTCCGGTTCTTCTTGGACGACGACGACGACAACGACGATTCAGCGAAGTCAACACAGGCTGAGACACACTGGGGTATCTGTCGTCGGGTGGTCCGAGGGGGTAGGGACTCTAAGAGGTCCGTTCTTATGACCTCACCCAACGGTAAAGGAAGAGGTTACGTACTTTTACTTTTCAGTTTCACTTCAGAGAGTCAGCACAGGCTGAGAATCGTTGGGGTACCTGAAGTCGGATGGTCCGAGGAGGCAGGTACCCTATAGCCCTTAAGGGGTCACCAGGTCACCGATTCTGAGACACGAGGGTCAAGTCCCTGGACTGTAGGTTAGGGACCAGTCCCTTGATCTAGGGCGTACCGTGTTGATCCTCAAGAGTACGACTTTGATTTCTAGAGTACACGGCGTTACTTCTAACTTCTAGGACTCACGGTATTGATTCTAGTTCCTGTCGTTTTTTTTTTTTTGTTTGTTTGGGTTTTGTGTGTTTTTTGCTCGAAGGGACCACCGAGTCTACCATTTCTTAGAGGAAAGTTATGTTCTCTGGGTCAAAGTTAACGACCCTTTCCTTCTAAGGGACCTCTTCCTTTACCGGACCTCTTAAGGTACCTGTCACCTCGGACCACTCGATGTCAGGTACACCAACGTTTCTCAGTCTGTCTTGACTCGCTCATTGTAAATGTGAAAGTTTTCTTAAAAAAATTTTTTCTTGGATGTATGGTGAATCTTATCGTTGTTTACTTTACACTTCAGGTCACTGTACTTACACTTCAGGGTCAGGAGTCACAAGTTATCAATTGTTTTCACACCTACGTATAGACGGAGAAGGTCCACACATGAAGAAGTGGAAGTCGTACTACTTCGTACTCCTACAACTCCTTCACATACATATGGAGTACGTGTTACCGTTGTGCCAGAAGTCGTACATGTCCATTCACCAGAAAGGATAGCATCCATAGGTACGACGGTAACAAACGAGTTTCCTACCGGTTACAGTCCTGCACTTATCCTAAGTTGTCTCTAGTCGTGTTTGAAACCACAGTAGGTCTCGAGGGTGTATGGTCATATACCAGTCTAATGGTAATGAGAAACACCCCGTCACTTAGACTATTTGAACTTGTATGTGTCCAACTATTCTCCAGAACTCGATTAATGATCGTTACGAGTAGTATTGATTAATAAACGTAAGAAAAGAATTGAGAAAGAAAGAAAGGAAGAGAGAGTCTAAAAGGAAGAGGAAAGGATGAGAGACGAGGGAAACGGATCTCAAATCGAGAGAACTACTGGAAGTAGCAGGGACCTCGACCGTCTAATTCTCGACCCTTGGTCAGAGGAAGAAATCCGACACGACGTTGAGACTACAAATAGAATCGTTGGACCGGGATTCCGAGGAACCTCTTTTCAGGTTTTCTTTTTTACGTGAAACGAGACTACATTCGGATTCTACATCTTTTCTCCGTCTCCCGGTTGTGGAAAGGGTATTAATTTATTTACCCACAACTCTTTGACACTTTTTGAAAAACAAACGATAGATAAAAAAAAAAAAAACTACTAAACACCCCTAATGGTAGAAAAAAAAAAAAGTAAAACCTTGGACCGGAGATCATTCTACCCTATAAGCTTTTCGGTTTTCTCTTTTCTACTCAATCTATCCACTTTGACGATGTTGTTTCTCTAGATCTTCTAACACCGAACTTGCATAATCTTAAGATAAAAAGAACCAACCAAGGTCCAACCCCTTGTTACCCCATCTTTCTCTCCTCCCCTTACATACCTTCAACCTACCTCCTAACGAGGTTGTCCAAAGACTCCCTACACCCGACCATTTTCGAAAAGACGGTAGACACTTTGACTGAGGGTTTAAACGTGACCAGTAATAGTAACGGTGTCAGTCTTCCACCTTTCTTCTTGTTCGAAACGACGTAGTCTGTAAGATGAGGTTCAGTGGTGTAAAAGGGTTTACCAAAAGAGATTGTACTGTTCCTACAGGTCGAAACTTCGGGTGTTATAGATAAAGGAGTAACGAGGTAGGGACTGGTAATCGACTACGTTGTACAAAATCAAACCCAATCCCGTCGTGTGAAGAAATCTATGTTTAAGATAACAATCAATTCCACCTAACTTGACGAGATTGTAACTGGGTTCCCGAACTTGTACTATCTTTAAGGAAAAGTACGGTGTCAGAAGTTCGTGAGTCCGAAGTTGTTTTCCAAAGGTTCAAGTAAGACCAGTAACAATAATCATAAGGTGTGTCAGCATTACTCCTTTCTAGTTCCCCCTAACAGACACCCTCAAAATGACCGGTCAAGATATTCACCGTGTACATTAAAGACGAGTGCACAGTAAATCTCTTAAATTAGGTCTAATATGGATTTACATACCCTGAGACCCTCTCTTCCCCCTATCTAAAACCAATTCTCGGCTGACAAGAGAAGTTTCTGATTCATCAACCACGAACAAGAAAAAGGAAGATCGATACTTTGTTTCCCCTTTAGTCTATGTAGGTCGTTGGTACGTCACGACTTCGACCGGTTTCCCCTACTCCACACCGACTCTTACCCGTTGCCACGAGAAGTACCCCTGGTGGTCGCGAAGAGATGGAAACGTCCGAAGGACGAGAAACTTTGATTCATTTTGATACTTATCTGGTCGAGGTGATACCCCCTCTGAATATCGACTCTACCACAACAGTGCTAGGTTCCCTAAAATCTCAACTACCGAGATGTACAACATAAATTTTTGTAAAAATAACCAATGTAACGATTAGTGTCATGTCAATGTAGTTATTATACCCTACTGAGTCCCCGAGTCTTCTTATTTGGTGTTTTGTCAGAATGGTTCTCTGGAACTGATTATATGGGTCGTTGTAAATAACGAGAAAAGATCCGTGGATTTTCTCTTAAGGGGAGAAGTATGTCCAATCTTTACTAACAAGGGTAGTCTTTTCAGTCAAAAACCACGAGATTATTGTCGAAAGTCCTTCGACATTCCAAACCCCAAGGAATAAGAAACCTCGTAAAGTCTCTTATCCCACGTCACTAATACTACCCCTGTTCTTTTCTTATTCCCCGCGAACGAACCTGGTTCCATGGTCTTTATAAACATTTCAGATTTGACCCCTCATTGTGAAACTAGGTCACCCAGTTATAAGTACTTATTTCATCTATATAAAATCATTAAGGTCTATCGAAAATCTATCGTCTTCATAAGTGTTACGAGTGTTTATTAACTGAGGAAAAAGTATTCCTATGACGATATTAATTTAGAACTGAAGATTACCGTAAATAAAAACCTTTATCTTAAAAGGATACTAGGTTTTAACCCGAATAGTCCAGCTCTAATAGTCTACCTGAGAAAAAGGTAACGTAAAAAATGTAATGCTATCTCGAGACAACTGAGACCGGACGTCACTCCCGTCCAAGTATAACACGTTTACATTAGTGGATGAAAAGACAGTCGAATCTTTAATCGGATTATAAGAAATGTGTGTGACCGTACCTCATAAATTCCTTAACATTTGGGTCAGTATACGTCAGTTTGACTACGCATGTTTTATATTCCCGTAAAGTGAGTCGTCTGTATATTATTTTAACGAATTCGAAAAAATTTTTATCTTCTAATATACCCTTAAGGGACCACCAGGTCACCAATCCTGAGTCACGAAAATAACGATCCGGACCCAAGTTAGGGACCAGTTCCTTGATTCTAGGGTGTTCGACGTATCACCCCGGTTTTAAAAAATTTTTAGACACATAAAATTTTTCAATATACTGAAGAAACTAATGGTATAAATTAGGCAAAAGTGCCTCGTAGGTACGTCGATCTGAAAACGGATAAGGAGGGGGTTTTAGTTAAGAGTTTCCTAATTTAAAAGGTACTTTTGATACGAGTACTCTTACGCGGTATTTAAGACTACTATCTTGGGGTTTCTCAATTGAAATTCGTTTCTTAATAACCTTATACTTAAATAGAACTACAACTTAGTATAAATTTTACACGATGTCTCTACAGGTAGATTGTTTATAATGTATTACTTAAGGGCACCTTCATTGTTTGGGAATTTAAATAAAAGACAATATTAAACTTATAAGTGTTTTCGAAAAATTGACATTTAAATGAACATAAACTAATGAGGTTATCGATTTTTACCTTTATTACTTACTCTCGATGGGACAATCGATTAAATTACACAAGGTTTAAGTACAGTCAGAAACTGAGAAAAGAAAACTAGAAGTTTATAAAACTTTAAGAAGGACTTAGGTATGCGTTACGATAAAATTTCACTTTACCTATAATCGAGATTCCACGAACTGACATTATAGAAACACTAAAAACACATATAAAAGGGAGAGGGTGGAGTGGAATCATACCCCAGTGCCCAACTTCAAATAAAAATGGTTTAAAGTCTTGAAAGGAACTTCACGTAACGGTTGTCTATTGACTTACAACGTACAAAGGGTCTTCCTGAAATATAGATTTCTCGTACGTAATGATTATTTCACTAAATCTCATTCTATAACTGGACCGAAATTTATTTTGACTCTACTCTTTTTACATTATTCGTAATGTACCTTTATTTGGGTGAAAACAATTTACATGATAAAATCTTACAAAAATTAATTCAACTTATTAGTACAGTAATATTCAGTGATACCCTTTATCTACCCCTTTGTCACCTTTGTCACAGTCTGAAATAAAAAACCCCGAGGTTTTAGTGACGTCTACCACTGACGTCGGTACTTTAATTTTCTGCGAATGAGGAACCTTCTTTTCAATACTGGTTGGATCTATCGTATAAGTTTTCGTCTCTGTAACGAAACGGTTGTTTCCAGACAGATCAGTTCCGATACCAAAAAGGTCACCAGTACATACCTACACTCTCAACCTGACACTTTTTCCGACTTGCGACTTCTTAACTACGAAAACTTGACACCACAACCTCTTCTGAGAACTCTCAGGGAACCCGACGTTCCTCTAGGTTGGTCAGGTAAGACCTCCTCTAGTTGGGTCCCTAAAGAAACCTTCCTTACTACGACTTCGACTTTGAGGTCATAAAACCGGTGGACTACGCTTCTCAACTGAGTAACCTTTTCTGAGACTACGACCCTCCCTAACTCCCGTCCTCCTCTTCCCCTGCTGGCTCCTACTCTACCGACCTACCGTAGTGACTGAGTTACCTGCACTTAGACTCACTCGAGACCCTATACCACTACCTGTCCCTCCGGACCGCACGACGCTAAGTACCCCAGTGTTTCTCAGCCTGTACTGACTTGCTGACTTGACTTGACTTGACTTCGAAACCTTTCTCAACTTTCGTCGACTGAAAACTAGATAAATGAGAGAAATCATGTCCCTTCGGGACCTCCGGTTTCTTTTCCCGTGTACTGAGGTGACCTGAGATCCATTTATTTAATTAGTATAAACGATTCTTCTTCAAGCAACAAGTCTGCGATTCAGCATAAGCTGAGAAAGGTTGGAGTGTTTGACGTTGTACGGTCCGAATTCTCTTAAATGAATAACTTATCTGAATTACCAATAGGGACCAGTGTTCTGACTAAGTCAAGTCAAGTCAAGTCAGCGAGTCAGCACACGTTGAGAAACGCTGGGGTTCTTAACGTCGTACGGTCCGAAGGGACAGGTAGTGGTTGAGGGTCTCAAGTGGGTTTGAGTACACGTAACTCAACCACTACGGTAGGTCGGTAGAGTAGGAGACAACAGGGGAAGAGGAGGACGGGGGTTAGAGGGGGTCGTAGTCTCAGAAAAGGTTACTCAGTCGAGAAGAGTACTCTTCCGGTTTCATAACCTCAAAGTCGGAGTCGTAGTCAGGAAGGTTACTTGTGGGTCCTGACCAGAGGAAATCCTAACTGACCAACCTAGAGGAAACTAATACATTTATTTGGGTCTTAAATCCTTTGTACCAAGGTACCGATTCATTGAAAGACCTTATCTTTTATCAGACAAACCACTAGACTCTTGGAGTAATCTCTGGAGTAATCTAGGAGTAGACATTGGTACCTAGACTCTTATATAATTAAACGTTCCTTAAGGTCTTTTTTAATTGTCTGACCCACCGAATTTGTTGTCTTTAAATTAAAGAGTGTCAAAACAGTCGATTTTCAGGTTCTAGTACCCAGTCGTCCTACCAAAAGAAAGCTTCGAAGAAAAGAACCGAACGTCTCCCGACGGAAGACGACACAGAAGTGTACCAGCAGGGAGCCAGACACAAAAGGATTAGAAAAGAATATTCCTGTGGTCAGGATTACCTAATCCAGGGTGTGTATACTGGAGAAAAACAGAATTAATGGAGATGTCCGAGACAGAGGTTTATGTCAGTGTCATGACCCCATTCCTGAATTTATATACTTAAAATTTCTCTGTGTTAAGTCGAACATAATTCCATCCTCTGACTACCCGGGATTCCAACCTATCGACGATAAACAGTTCACCTCATTTTAACTTAAAAACAGGTTCCTTTTTCGATTACCGTCTTCGACTCGAGACGTCTTCATTTCTCTATTCTACTGGTGAGAACTCCAGTTCCTCTTGAAGGGACAGACGTGTACGTGTCCTTCCGAGGAACCTCCGGTTGTTCCCTCCCCGACGATGGGGTATTACTCATCTGTACGTGGGTGTCAGGATGTACCACCCTAGGTAGAATTGTTTCTCAACACGTGGGTAAAACCTCTCCCAGGATCCTGGTCAGTTCACACTCTTTTCTTTGCTCTATTGGCCGGTTTCCATTTGTTTCTGGACCTTCTGGACAGGAGATATTAACTAAAGTTAGTAAAGTGATGACGTACGCAGTACTCTCTCCTCCGGACGTGGGAAAGAGAGACCCAGACATAGAGACGGACACACACACGAGTAAAGGGAGGTTGAGAAACGTTGGGGTACTCGACATCGGGAGGTCCGAGGAGACTCGTACCCTAAAAAGTTTCTTATGACCTCACCCAACGGTAAAGGATGATGTCCCCTAGAAGGACCGAGTACCTAGTTTGGGTGTAGAGAGAGCACAGAGGACGTAACCGTCCGTCTAGGAAATGGCGACGCGGTGGACCGAAGTCAGAATTTATTTATTTGAAAGAGACTTGCAAGAGGGTGTACGATCCGACACAGAGAATGTTATTTGAAACATGGACAAAAGTGTCAAAAACAGAGAAAACTTCGTAAGAGCGAAAGTTTACCCTCTTTCTCAGTCCCGGCGACGAAGACCGGAGATTGTGGAACTACTAGACCACCGATCCTCAGGACCAAAAGTAGGTCTGACGACGACGATTCAGTGAAGTCAGCACAGACTGGGAGTCGCTGGGGTGTCTGACGTCGGGAGGTCCGAGGAGGCAGGTACCCTAAAAGATCCGTTCTCGTGACCTCACCCCGTGGTAACGGTCTGATGGGTGTAAGTTAAGGATCCGTCCGTCGATTCTAGAGAGAAGCCTGGCAAGTGACGACGGAGAGCTCTAGTCATTGTCTCTCATACAACGGGTACGTCCTTCCTTCCCGGACGTCACAGTTCACTCTAAAGGTCCTGGAGTCGAAACAGACTCTTATAGAGATGCTAGACGTAGAAACTGGAAGAATCATTTCGAATTAAGACCATTCTATAGACTAAGTACACTTAGATTAGTACCCACAATCGAATTCGTTATAGACATGACGAATAAAAAATCTGACCCCCAGTGGTACTTTATTATCATGGAGGTAGATACCCACAAACGATCTCATAAAAAATCTGTAAAGGGAAAATTCAAAGAGTTTTAGTTTTATTTTCTCCCGACCCAATCTTTTAAATACGAACTTGTTTCCCGATCTCCCTTGTTTCTCCACGATTGATCTGTTCCTTCGTAATCCCACTACACCGAGAGCACGGGACCGTAGGAGACACTCGTTCGCCTTAGATCGGACCAGACTCTCAGGTCTTTAGTTTCATGCTTTGTTTAGGTCAGTTGATCCGTTAATGTAGATCAGTTACTTATTAAAGGAACGGAGTTGAAAAGAGATAATTTGAGAGAGGGATCGAGAACCTCTGAGGTTTGACGTTCCTCACCCCGATAAACAATAAAATAACATGAAAATTTTACGTGACTTTAATTTTTGAGGTTTGATATTAACATCTCGACCGTCCACTGTTTAATTTTTATAAAAAGTTGAAGAGGCTAAACAGAGAGTACTCGTGGTGGACGAGTGTGCACGAAAAATACAAGGTACTATCGTGTGTTCGAAAAACACCCCCCACTTATTAGTATTGACCGTGTGACGGACGGTACAGTGATTTGCTTCCAGGTAACATCAATAACGGTTTCCACTCGACCACTCGGATTGGTCGAGTCCTTTCTTTTCTCACGGAAGGAAGACTGTCAGTACCCTGATGTCAGTGAGGGAGCCACACTTTCCCTCCTTTGAGTCCGACATTTTTGTGTCCTATGATTGGGGTCTATCGACTCTTCGATTTTTGTTGTGAAATTGTAATAAGAATTTATAAATACATAAAAAGTACAAAAAGTTCCGGTCTCTCCATTATTTGCCCAGGTATCTCGTGTCGCCGACCCTGACGTTCCTTTTATTTTGGTAGGACTCTGTAGGTCCCGGTCGGTACCCAGGGTGGGGGTGAGGGTAGGGGGTAGGGGGGTCCAGTTGGGGATCCCGTGTTAAATCCTAGGGGATCTCAAACGCTAAATCGTCGTCGTCGTCGTCTTAAAATTTTAGATTCGGTGGAGTCAGGTGATTGTCGGCGGTCCTAGACCTCCGCCAGCCTTCTGCGTGATCGAGCGTCCGAGATGCCGACGCGCGTCCGCGCACCCCCGCCCCGGTGCTCCCTCCTTTACACGGGGGCCCCGACTGCGATCCGACATCTCCAGCTTCAAGTCCGTCGACGACGAAGAAGCCAAACCCTTCCTCTGCGCCTCAGGTACCGCGAATCCCCGTAGTGTCAGCACCTTGAGCCGCCGGACCGGGGCCAAGGAAAGACGCCATACCAGGACCGCCTGAAGCCCCGAGTGCACCACGCACACCTGGCTGGGCCGTGGGCGTCGCTGGGCTCGCCCAACCGGGCTCCGTTCGCGAGCGACCACCACCTGGACTTCGTCGGCGCCCCTCGGCGCCACGACGCCGCGGACACGCGGGTCCGCCTGCACGAAAACCTTGGAAAGGCGGGGCCACTCGGAGGAACGGGGATGCGCCCCGGTCTCTCCCCTGCCAGGGGCGTCTTCCCTCCAGCGGCGCGGGCCGGCGAACCCCGACGTGGGGCGTACGACGACGACGACGACGACGATTCAGCGAAGTCAACACAGGTTGAGACACGCTGGAGTATCTGACGTCGGGTGGTCCGAGGGGGCAGGGACCCTAAGAGGTCCGTTCTTGTGACCTCACCCAACGGTAAAGGAAGAGGTTACGTACTTTCACTTTCACTTCAGCGAGTCAGCACAGGCTGAGGATCCCTGGGGTACCTGACGTCGGATGGCCGTATGGAAACGGGACAACGGTGGACTTGGGAAAGCCAGGGAAAGATCTGGAACGACAACGTAAACTACAACGACTAGCAAGCGGGGGACTCTGCTAAAAGGTCAGAACCTCAGGCTCTATTACGACGACAGGGGTGAAAAGGATATGGATCAAGGGGGGAAAAGAAGGGTTCAAGGAAGGAAAAAAAACTCAATGAGAAAGGGTAAACGCAAAGAATTAATGCACTTCCAGTACTTGGGATACTCTTTGTTTGCTTTCGGTATCTAAGAGAGGGACCTTTTGACGTACATCCAAGTATCAGTTTGAAACTGTTTAAAACCTCGAACCAAATGGCCCCATTTCGGTCCGATTGTGGACGAAGGAATTTACGACCCCAAGTCCAAGGTCGAAGACGAGTTAAAGGAAATGTGAGACGAAGAACGTCGGGAATAGGGAAAGACGACAAAAATAAAAAATATCCGTCCACTACCGGTTCAGATATTGACACGGGGGAAGACAATCTCGGTGTCTGAAGGTCTTATCCGTTCAAGACGGGTGAAGATAGACTGACAGAGGATCCGTGACGTCGAAGGTGTATAAGGTTTGTCAGGGTGCAGAAGGGATGATTTTACAGGAGAAGAGAAAGACATAGTAAAGTCACTTATCTTGGTTACAGGTGGGTCAACGGACTTACTTTTTGAGCATGGAAACAGATCCGAGGGTTTAGAAGGAAAAGGTGGTGGTCGAAAGTCAATAGTAGTCAGGGTAGGAAGAAGAAAGACACTGAAGGCCTAAGAAACGTGCGAACGACGTCGAAGGAACTATTGTCAACATTGTCGGAAAAATTTCGACTACAAACCCAGATCGTGGTGAAACTAGAAACGAGTCTGTGGACGAGAACGAGTTCATGTTTAGGGTTCGAAACCATATATCGACCTTCAGTCAGTCATTTACCCCTTACTTAGACGATACACCCTGTGGTCCACATAAATTTATACACTTGTTTAGGTGGGAGTCTAGACTCTAATGTTGTTATTAATAAATCATTAATCCTAATATAATATTAAATTATTATGTGTTGAACTTTAACTTCCTCTGAGGTGTACCCATTTATTAAACAACATCATAATCCCCTCTCCACCTCGATCAACGTCCCCCACAACCCCACCAAACTCCGACTACAAAAAGATCAATCTCTTTATCTCAAGATAAAAAATAACTTCATACCAACTAAATGTTACAACACAATTAATGATGACATGTCGTCTCGGTGACTCAATGTATATATAAGAAAAAGTATAAAAAGCAAATAGTGTCCAAATAGTGTCCTATAACTTATCTCGAAGGACACGATATACCATCTTGGAATAACAAATAGGTAAGACATATATGAACAAACGTAGACGATTAGGGTTCGAGGGTTAAGTAGGGAGAGGATAGGAAGGGGGAACCATTGGTGGTCAGATCCTTATCTTAGGAAAACATTGAATAGTATCGAAACACCTCTGTTTCAGTCACTCAAAATAATAGATTAAAATACAGAAATTGGGGTCCTGAGGAATCCAAGGGACCGAAATCGTCTTATTTATAACTAACTGGGAACTTGTTTGGTCCCGATTGGACATGAAATCAATGTCACCAAGAAGTGTCAAGGAACCGTAGGTAGTTGGTGTCTGACACATTATGACATCATAAATGAAAACTTTTTGACGTACAGTCACCTGGGTTTGTCAAGTTTGAGCGGAACAAGTTCCCAGCCGACATGAGTGACTATTCTCGTTAATTTACGACAACAACGATTGGGAAGAAGGTGGTCTATAAATATGACTCAGAAAAACATCTCCTTGACGACCCGTACAATTTCCGGACACCCTTGTCTACTCCGTACTTAGGACGGTCTCCTCGCAGACTCGACAAACCCTTCTACCTTATATATGTACGTATTCATATCGTCCGTGGGTACGTCCGTATCTGTATTTTCTCCAGGACTTTCCTTTTCGTCGAAGGTTTCACTTAAAAACTAGTTGATTTCTGGATCTCATTGAAGGTTTTCTTGTCTGGTGAAGATTATTTAATGAATCCTCGTTTGACCCCTTTGAGACTTCCCCGACTGACTTCCCTACCGTACAGGTGAGACTTCTACGAACCCATACGGACGTCCCTACATCCCGTTACGACTTCCCTTTATCGTAAGAACCCCACCCCCCTAGACGGTGTGTAAGGTCTTTACCCCCGAAGTGACAGACCCAAGAATTAATGACCGTTATGCAAGTGATATTTGAGTGTTGTTTACAATGGTTAAAAGGAACGTTTTTTCACGATAAAATATAAACGGTGTTTCTTCCCTAATATGGGTAGAAGTCAAGTACGACAGAAGTTTTTTTTACATTGAAAAGAGAATTCCCCATTACCTTTCTGAGGTCGAGCCAGGTCTCTAAGACGTCTTCTTCTTGGGTTCCGAATAGATACCGTCCAACTCACCTAAGCCGGTCAGTCCTTCCAAGAGGTTCCGTCGGCCTGTACTGTAGTTGATAAACCGAAACAGTCCATACAACCCTTTTTCTTTTCGTTAAAGAGATGTGAGAAAAAAGGGGGTCAGTTCTAGATGTCAATGTGAATAATCTTTCTTACAAAATTTCCACTTCAAACCTTATAAATAACCTCAATTATTTCTCGCACATGAAGAAATTTTTTCTAACCAAACAGAACCTTGTCAGTGACAGTCGGAGGGAGACCACTGAGTCTAGCATTCCTTAGACGGACGTTTCGTCCTCTGTACCCAAACTAGGGACCCAGTCCTTATAGGGAACCTCCTCTCGTACCGGTGGGTGAGGTCATAAGAACGGACCTCTTATGTACCTGTCTCCTCGGACCGTCAGATGTGAGGGACCGCAGCGTTTCTCGGCTCGTTGATTGTGAAAGTGAAAGGGGACGGAATTGTGTGTCCCTCCCCATTATGTGAGTGATCATTGTAAATGACTGATACAAACACCTCACTTAAGAGTTTGTTCGGGGACGATTCTTCATTCTCTGAATAACTATCATCTTTACCAACGAGACACCAAACGTTTCTATATAATTATCAAACTAAGACCATGGGGGAATGAAATAACACTTAACAACTGACTCCGTACTAAAATCTTTAAGATACTTATGATCTTTTTCGGGTACCAAAAGAGGACATGCTTGTATAGAACTTTCACAATTGGTGAGTCAGTACAGGTTGAGAAGTACTGGGGTACCTGACATAGGGAGGTCCGAGAAGACAGGTACCTAAAAAGGTCCGTTCTTATGACCTCATCCAACGGTAAGGGAAGAGGTCCCCTAGAAGGACTGAGTCCCTATCTTAGACTCAGAGGACGTACTGTCCGTCCAAGAAATGGGAGACTCAGTGGTCCCTTCGCGAAGTCAAGTCAAGTCAAGACAGCGAGTCAGCACAGGCTGAGAAACGCTGGGGTACTTAGCGTCGTGCGGTCCGGAGGGACAAGTAGTCGTTGAGGGTCTCAAATGGGTTTGAGTACAGATAACTCAGCCACTACGGTAGGTTGGTAGAGTAGGAGACAGTAGGGGAAGAGAAGGACGGGGGTTAGGGAGGGTCGTAGTCTCAGAAAAGGTCACTCAGTTGAGAAGTGTACTCCACCGGTTTCATAACCTCAAAGTCGAAGTCGTAGTCAGGAAGGTTACTTGTGGGTCCTGACTAGAGGAAATCCTACCTGACCAACGTAGAGGAACGTCAGGTTCCCTGAGAGTTCTCAGAAGAGGTTGTGGTGTCAAGTTTTCGTAGTTAAGAAACCACGAGTCGAAAGAAGTGTCAGGTTGAGAGTGTAGGTATGTACTGATGACCTTTTTGGTATCGGAACTGATCTGCCTGGAAACAACCGTTTCATTACAGAGACGAAAACTTATACGAGAGATCTAACCAGTATTGAAAGGAAGGTTCCTCATTAGTAGAAAATTAAAGTACCGACGTTAGTGGTAGACGTCACTAAAACCTCGGGGCTTTTTATTTCAGACTGTGACAAAGGGGTTGATAAAGGGTGCTTCACTACCCTGGTCTACGGTACTAGAATCAAAAGGTTTACAACTCGAAATTTGGTTGAAAAAGTGAGAGGAGAAAGTGAAAGTAGTTCTTCGAAAAATCAAGGAGAAGTGAAAGACGGTATTCCCACCTCAGTAGACGTATAGACTTCAATAACTATAAAGCGGGCCGTTAGAACTAAGGTCGAACACGAAGAAGGTCGGGTCGCAAAGAGTACTACATGAGACGTATCTTCAATTTATTCGTCCCACTGTTATATGTCGGAACTGCATGAGGAAAAGGATAAACCTTGGTTGGTCAGACAACAAGGTACAGGTCAAGATTGACAACGAAGGACTGGACATATGTCCAAAGAGTTCTCCGTCCAGTCCACCAGACCATAAGGGTAGAGAATGTCTTAAAAGGTGTCAAATAACACTAGGTGTGTCAGTTTCCGAAACCGTATCTGTTATTTCGTCTTTATCTACAAAAAGACTTTGAGAGAACGAAAAAGCTACTAGGTCGTCTACAACCGTTAAACTAGAGGGTAAGGAGACCGAAAAGATTTTGGTCGAACTTGTAGACCTTCAAGTGCCAAGTGCATAACGACTTCGGACCGAACCTCTTAAAACTCGTAATGAAATGATCGAACACTCTACTCACGTTAACCCGCCATCAAACTCGTAAGAAATCGTAACGGAAAGAAACCTTGACCTTACTTTTGACTGGAAAAGGTCAGGACACCGGTGACGACTCAAAAGGTTTAAACGACCGTATAACTCACACCGTGAAAGTGTCGTAGTAGAAAGTCCTAAACTTTATCGAGTTGACCTTAAGGTAGTGGAAGTGATCGAAACAAAAATCACTACGAAAGATTCCGGGTGAACTGAAGTGTAAGGTCCTACAGACCGAGATCCACACACTAGTGTGGTAACACTAATAGACCAGAACTTCCAGAAAAAATATGTCAAGAAGACACATAAGAACGGTGGAGAAGAATTATAGAAGACGAAGACAATCCAGGTATGGTAAAGACAGGAAATAGCTCGGGTAGAAACGTACTTTACAAGGGAACCATAGAGATTAAAAGAACTTCTCTAGAGATCAGAAAGGGTAAGATAACAAAAGGAGATAAAGAAACGTGACTAGTGACTCCTTCCGAAAGAATAGAGAGGAACGATAAGAAACCTTGAGAAGTAAGTCTACGAATATAGACACGAAAAGAGGAAACGAAAAGTGAAGAGAAGAAAAGTATGTATAAACATTCCGGAGGAGTCTGTCGGTAAAACGAAAAAAGTAAAGAAAAGGTACCCCTACCAGAACTAGGGACAGATGACATGTTACATTGTTTGGAGGTAGGTATCAAGTAGTCCGTGAGATAGATAGTCTAGATCCGGGAATTTAGATAAAGAGTGAAGGTGATATATTAGTATTCCCTAAATTAAATCCAGTATGGACTTACCAAATCACCAAAAGGGATGAAAGAAGTTAAATTCAGACTTAAACCGTTATTCCTCGAGAATCTTACTGGATTAAGATCTAAATATTCTTAGTATAACGACTCATTTTCTTCAGAGTTTATAAGACACACATGTGTAAATTTCCAACTCATTTTCTCACTCACCTCTCAACTAAAAAGTGTAGATAAATTTTTACGTTAAGGAAAAGAAAAAACACAAATAAAAGAACGTAGAGAAAGATTATTCTTACCTTCACGGAATATGGTAACAATTCAATATTTGATTCACCTATCGTTGGTAAGGGGAGGGGAGGTGTTGAGTCACTTATTTTTGAATCGTCATCTTAAGACTTTTACAAACATCCTTATTTCAAAATTTCTTTTATTTCTGTATTTTTTCTTTTTTCCTTTTGGTAGAATATGGCTTGTTCAAATCTAAATCTTTCCGTAATCTATAATTAAAAATGAATGTTGATCATCGATTTCTCTAACCAAAAGGAAGATTCTACAAGTCCATAAATAAATTTCATGTGTAATTTACCCTAAAAATTGGGTAAATGGTGACCTACCGAACAACCATTTCTTAGACGGACGATTACGTCCTCTGTGTCCCAAACGAGGGTCCAGGCCCTTCTAGGGTATACGGCACCTCGTTGATTCGGACATTTCATGTCCGAATGACAACTCGGACAACAAGATCTCGGGGCCTCGGCGTTACTGTCTCGGGTGCACGGTGTCGATGACTTCGAACACACAGGACCTCGGACACGAGACGTTTTTCTCTTCGGTGACATTACTCTTCGGGTGCCTGGCGTTAATCTCTCGTCGGAGGTGAGTCACGTTGGTCTCTCTCGTTGCTTCTAGGACGTGTCGGTTTTTATTTATATATGTTTAAATTTTCTGTGTAATTTAAATGGGAATTACCAGGAGGTAAAAAAAAGGGTACCATATCCACAAAATAGTTCTTAACCGTCTTCACCACTCTTAGGTATACGGGGCAACTTAGAGGACCGACTAAAACCACCACCACCGGAGTACACGTGTTACCCGTAGTAATACCGCAACAAACTTGCGTGTGCGAGACCGTTTCCAGTCCAGTAGCTACGTTCGTACCATTCACTATTGACCCCCTTTACTATTTGGATCGCAAAAAAGGATTCCAAATATGTACCGACGGAGTTTAGGAGAAAACTTGTTCTGTTCTCTATTTAACTCTAAACTTTAAACTTAGGTTCAATCGTTTCTATCGGAAGAGAAATTTTATCGAAGGATACAAACTGTACACAGGGTCACAGTATAAAACTAGCAGACAAACACCTCAGTCAAAAGATTTGACAAGTACTGAGTGGACTAATGATGTGACACAAACTCGTTAAAAGGGGTAGAACACAGAGCACGAAACTTATACTAAAAATTCTCTAGAAGTAAGTTTTGACCCGAGTCCTCCAGAGGAAATCGTCCTTCTTCTCTAAGAACTACTACGAGTTTATTTTACCTGGCAGATCTGGAAGGACGACGAGACACATCACCTCTAAGCTTACAGTCCTACGAAGTCACAGAAGTGAGAGTGCGTGCCTCGTGAACGAAGTACAAGAGGATCCGTGAAGAGGACACACTAGAGAGGATTAGGGGTTTTGTTGTTAAAGTGAACCTTATGTAACAAACAAACAAAAAAAGGTCAAGATGGACAAATAACGATGGTTGGGTAGAGGG
The DNA here is from genome assembly GCA_006410555.1 of Capra ibex. NCBI lineage: Eukaryota > Metazoa > Chordata > Mammalia > Artiodactyla > Bovidae > Capra > Capra ibex. Next base: position 31,159,739 of record SJYO01037955.1, read on the forward strand.
AGGTCTGGGGAGTGTGTACACGTGAGTCAACACACTGGGGGTACCCGACATCGGGTACTCCGAAAAAACAGGTACCTGAAAGGTCCGTTCTTATGACCTCACCCAACGGTAAGGGAAGAGGACTCTATGTAACCATGACTTGGGTCAATCTGGGCATTGTCCCGAAGGGACTACCGAGTCGTCCATTTCTTAAGTGGATATCATGTCCTTTGTGTCCTCTGCACCCAAACTAGGGACCCAGTCCTTCTAGGGGACCTCCTCCTTTACCGTTGAGTGAGGTCATAAGAACAGACTTTTTAGGGTACCGGTCTCCTCGGACCACCCGATGTCAGGCACCCCAACGTTTCTCAGCCTGTACTTACTCGTTGATTCGTGTCTAGGTATTTCGACAATCCTGTAGAAAGAAGTTGTCTGAGTAGTCACGTAAGTCTTGAAACGGACTCAAGAGTGTCGATCAACTACTCTCGGGTCCGATCATGGTGATATGTCCAATGTAAACCTGGATAGAAACGACCATCCGACATCTCACCTAGACTACTTTTGTTCTGATTCTCTATTTCCGTTCATGATTTTACCAGTCACTATCTTATCCAGACTTAAATTGCTAAGCATAAACCGTCACCTCCCTTTCCTTCCTTAGTTCCTAACGAGGGACTAGAGACTGAATCTTATGGGTCACCTACCACCGAGACCATGGGACCCCTCTTGGTGACTTCCTCCTCCGACTAACCTCCCCTGTATGTAGAATAAGAAAATCTGTCTATCAAAGGTTTACTGAAATCGTCGTCTCAGACACTGGATCCGGACGGGTACTACTGGACCTCAGTAGAGAAGTAGTCTGACAAGGGAATCTTAGATCTCAATCCCGAAGGGTCCCCCACGATCACCATTTCTTGCGTGCACGGTTATGTCCTCTACGGACTCTGAACCCAAGCTAGGGACCCAACGTCCCTAGGGGAACCCCTCCCGTACCGTACTGTGAGGTCATACGAACGGACCTCTTAGGAGTACCCGTTTCCTCGGACGACCCGAGATTAGGTAACCCAATGTTTCTCAGACCTATAGTCTGTCCTGACTTCGTTGTCGTACGTACGTGTACCGTACACCCCAGACAAAATGACACAAATGAGGACTGGATTCCCTTGTGAAGACTGGACCCCCTGACGTACAACCGTACGTCCGGTAACGGATACACTACTCTTATTATATTTTTCAACCCTTTAACTCCGACGTCAAAGGGACACAGTTCCCGACAGTAGGCACCGTCGTATGCGACGCACACCTACTTCCCCCTTCTTTCCACACACGAGCCGTCGGAGAACTACTCTATTCCTAATATTAACGACACAGAACAGGACACAGGAAGATACCGCGGGTCATTTCCACCTCAATCTAATCTCGGACAAACATAGGACTCACTGGGTTTTATCTGGGTATTGTGACTGTCCTGCAGAAAAAAGTTATGAGTAGTCATGTAGGTCACATATTTTCTCTAATTTACATATATACACACACACACTCTACAAAGATATACACACAAACACACACATACATATTTACACCCCTGACATTTTAGACACATTGGAGTAAAGTTTTTTGTCGTGGTGGTTTCCGGTGAATACGTTTGAGGTGATGAACCACTGCCGTTCACAGTCTAGGTACCTAAGTTCACAAGTACTCGAAGAAGTTCGATTTTCTCTTTTGACTCTGTATAGATTTCTACCCGAGGGTTGACCGAGTCACCATTTCTTAGGTGGACGCCTGGGACCTCTGTTCCCAAACTACGGACCCAACCCTTCTAGGGGACCTCCTCCTTTGCCGTTGGGTGACGTCAGAAGAACGGACAATTTAAAACACAAACAAAGCATCGGTCTTAGACACTCTTTAGGGTACGAGTGCCAACCTTACCCCGGAAAGATAATCATTGGAGTCTCTGTTCCTATGAAACGACCGGGAGAAGGACCTGACGGTCTTCGCATCCCTTCACACGAAATCAATCGAGTCACGTAGGTCAGAGTACTGTTAGTATGGCCTCTACACTCAGGAAAAATAAAGTCCTGATCACCCTTCGACCGTAAGGGTTTGATCAAACAGACATGAGTCTTTTGGGAATAGTGGACGGTGGGTACAACAATACACATAAGACATTGAAAGATCACTATTAATTTCAATTTTATACAATTTATAAGTTTAAACAAAAAGAACACGAACCATAGTTTTGATCTTAGTTGATTTATATTGACAGTACACTAAATGGAAATTTTACACTAGACGAAGTACACAAACACACATACACAAATATTCATAACTCTAGTCTACTATCTAAAAATTTTTTGGAAAAATAAAAGTCGAAAAAATAGGACTTGTATATATTTGCATTTCTCTTATATACTAATCGAAGGATTACCACTTCATTCGAATGATCACTTCGATCGGAGTGAATCGAAGTTTTTAACAGTTGTAAGACGGTTAGAATAAACTTTCCTTCTCGTCTTCATCAAGGAACTTCAGAAAAGACTTGTTATAAGGGACTAGACTTATCACGTCCTCGAGATAGTATTTGGACGGGATTAAGTGAAAGAGTTTTATAGTTTCTTCAACATAATAATCCATATTAGGAAGAATAATCTTCTATTTGTAAAAACATGTTTGTAAAAAAATTTTTGGGTTCATCCTTTGTCAGTATGAAACATATCAACGTAATGGACCTAAGTGTAACGTAAGACAAAGAAGTTTCCACCTTCCTTGTCGTATAGATTCAAGAAAAGACACCTTTTGGGTTTTTCGTCCTAACACCCTGGTCGGGGCACCTGTCTTGTACAATCTACCACCTCGTGGCAAGATGTGTTGGATGGCCTGTCGGCTGCCCCCCAAGTACCGACAGCCTCGTAATCTCGGGGTCAAGATGCTCGACGACTAGTTCCCACTCATTGAAAAGTCCTTGAAGAAAAGACACCTACAAAAGGTCGGAGATAAAACCCCAGAACACTTCAAGTACTACAGAAAATAATATACATATATAGGTTAAATATTAATCGGATTACTACCAGTAGTAATATAACACTCCGTGAAGGGGGTAGAAAATTTAACTGTTCATCAAAATAATTTTTCCAGATATTTTATCGAGTCTAATTTGTCTAGTATTAGGAAAAACACCCACAAGTCACAAAAATAATGTAAAGTATGAGTCACGACACGGTTCAGAGAAGTCAACACAGGTTGAGACACGCTGCGATACCTGGCATCGGGCGGTCCGAGGAGACAGGGACCGTAAGAGGTCCGTTCTTAGGACCTCACCCAACGGTACGGGAAGAGGTCCCCTGGGAGGGTTGGGTCCCTAGCTTGAGTCTAGAGAATGCAGAGGACGTGACCGTCCGTCCCAGAAATGGTGACCACGGTGGACCCTTCGGGGATGAGTCATCACAACCTATAAATAGAACGGACAACGTACCGGTGTCAGACAAGAACGGATCTTTACTAGACGACCAAGATGGTCAAAAATAAGGAACTACCTATCAACGGGGAGGACCACGAATTATTGCCCCAGTGGTCTCGTGTCTCTCTGAAACCGTTCACTCTCAAACAACCCTATACAGTGGTAGTGAACTACGAAGACGCCAAGTGGAAAGAACGTCTAAGAACAGAATGACTATACAACGGTGTCCAATCGTCTTTTTACACCCTAGGGAAGACGGGACTGACTATTAACCTGACGTGAATAAAACAGGGACACTTTACACTTAAATTTCAATTGAAGTGTCTAGTAAACCAAAGATTCTTCAAACTCTTTTATACGACTTCGTCACACTGTTCGTGTACACCACGTCGCGTAAAAAGAAGGTCAAAATTCAGACCTCAAGATACAAACTGTCGAAAAGTCTACGTTTTACGACGAGTCTCATCAGACATATATCGACCTTACTACCAAATATATTCGTAGTCTTACGTAAGACACTGGTTGATATAATTGAAGTGATTGAATTGGCATTCAATCTTCTTGCTATCTTGTCTCACCAAACCTGTTTGAGGGTGTAGACATTACTAAAAAAACAATCACAATTAAATAATAAAGTGGCATGTAAAACTCTAGAAACTCTGGTATCGAAGTAAATCGAGAGTCACAGACTCGTATTTATGTGTTCCAAAAACATTCCGAGTCTGAGGAGACACGATACAAGGATTACGAAAGGTCCCGTTTCTTTAGACTTCTATGACTCAGAGAGTACTGTATTGCAAGAACATCATTTCCGTTATCTCTTAAAAAAATTCAACGAAATTTTAAAGTTTTATGAATAATTTTCTTTCGGTCCTTTATTCACAACCACTCCTACACCTCTCTAACCTTGGGGTACGTAATGACCATTCTTACATTTTAACATATTGGTAACACCTTTTACTATATCACTGAGGAGTTTTTAATGGTATACTAGGTCGTTAAGATGAAGACCAATATATAGGTTTTCTTAATTTTCACCCTTGAACTTGTCTATAAACTTGTTCCTGACCCCCTTCGTCTCTTATCTCACAATCACAAATTACCCATTTTCACAATCAGCGAGTCAACACAGGATGAGAAACGTTGGGGCACTTGACATCGGGCGGTCCGAGGAGACAGGTACCTAAAGAAGTACGTTCTTATAACCTCACCCAACAGTAAGGGAAGCGGTCCCCTAGAAGGGTTGGGTCCTTAACTTGGACCCAGAGGACGTAACGTCCGTCTATAAAATGGTAGACTCGGTGGTCCCTTCGACCATGTCAAAGTTAAACCTTTCTACTTTTCAAGACCTCTACTTACCACCATTACCAAGGTCTTGTTATACTTACATGAATTATTGAATCATGACATAAGAATTATCATCGACTTTACCAGTTAAAATATAAAACATATAAAATGGTGTTAAAAATTTTTACTTTTTAAAGTTTTATTACATAAAAAATACTTTTTTCACATTTGTTGTGTCTTAAATATTCCATTCTCCATTTTTAAGAGGGTACAGGAAGATGAAATCCTTTCAAACCTTACACCGGAAATGCTTAAAAGGGACATGTGTATGTCTGTGTTAATTTAAAAATTTTATTAGATATATTATATTTACATAATATTAAACATATACATAAACATAATATATTAAAAATATTATATATATATTGATATATGTAATATATTAAACATTTTATGTATTAGTATATTCAAATATTAATTATTAAAAAATTAATTTTTCATATCGTTTCTGTAGGAAAAAACAGTTATGGCTTATAGAAGTCGGAGTGGGAAAATTTATCGTCGACACAACTGTGTCGACCACACAGTGTCAGTCCCCACCTTCACAGGACTAAAGATCTTTCTCAGCCTGTACTGACTCACTGACTTGACTTGACTTGACTAAGGTCACATGTTTGGACACATGGAATTGTTTTGGACACATTGGAATTCAAATCACAAACAACCTCTTGATAACCGAGGTCAAAATCAACCACTAAGACTAGTGTAAGACTAATTTTTTTTTTCCTTTGAAATATTTTCGTACGCACATACAAAGGTCGTCAATCGACACCAGATGAATTCACGAAACCGATTGACGAGTAAAATATACGAAGAATTAGTGTCTCAAACCCTGTTAGTTCTTCTTCTTTCGTTTCACTTTCTGTAGGAATCTTTATAAAGAAGTATCTAATGACACCATTTAGACTTTGATACCGAAATATAGAAAGGACCAAAACTTACCCTGTCCACCGATGTCTCTTGTTACATAAACACGTCCACAAAAAAGTGTCGACAAGTCTTAATACACTCAAGAATATCGGAATATAGGGAGTTTTGAGATTCTTCTCGGATATCATAAGGACAGAAGAATGGAGACATCCGTGAAGACGTAGAAGTCTCGTCGAATGTTAATAACCAGTAACAAAAAGTTGTACCATCTATTCCTTTCCTACTATTTTTTACTCTTAACGAACTAATTGAACCGATTTGAATACGTTTTATAATACGTATTAAATTTAACTCTTTGGGAGAATATGTCTCTCTTATTTTTACTGTCAATGTGGTTTGGGGTTTCCGTTTCAACGGGAAACCCATATTAAATTAGTCGTGACCTCAACCCCACACAGATGTCCCCACCCAAGGACATCAGTTATTTCCCTCGTGTCTACTTCAGTACCTGACCTCTTCGGTAGGAAGAACACTATAAGGGACCGTTTAGGAAAGTAGCAGAGACGGGGAACACAACTCCCCGGGAAGTCTTGAGAAACATGAACTCTCTCTTTTTCAGAGACACAGGGGACAACTGACCGACCGACTATTGAACGAGAGTACACACGATAGCCTTGTTAAACGTACACAGAAACCCGAAGGGTCCACCGAGTCACCATTTCTTAGACGGACGGTTACGTCCTCTGAACCCAAATTAAGGACGCAGTCCTTCTAGGGGACCTCTTCTTTTACTGTTAGGTGAGGTCACAAGAACGGACCCTTTAGGGTACCTGTCTCTTCGGACGACCCGATGTCCCCCAGTGTTTTCTCAGTCTGTGTCGAATCGCTGAATCGTGTGTGTACCGTCTATTATTGAAGTACTCCTTCAGAGAAAACCTTTTTGAAGAGTCTCCCTTCTTCAACTAAAGACCTTTGATCTGTTAATTTTTACCTGACGAAAACTACTTTACATTTATTATTCTAGAGCGTTTCTGAATCTTTCAGACAAAACTCAGGGCAATGTGATGACGGAAGAGGTCGAAACCGAGGTTGAAGTTCAACTCAAATTTAAAGAAGAGAACTGAGTGAACTCTTAAGAATATTTTACAGGGTAAACCCCGTTCATACTACTCAAGTTTAGAGTAAACGTGACTAATATAAATGACATGGGTTTCGTACGACTAAATTCTTTAAGACAAAAAGAGAGTCCTGAACCCGATTTCAGACTACTTGAAGGGTTAGTTTACTCATATTTCCTAACCGGTCTTTACTTCTTCTTTAAACGTCTATAGAAACGTTTCTTCTGTTTCCGTCTCACCACAGTCTAGAAACTGCCGTGACTACGTACGCACTGGGGACACGACTGAAAACTTCTCCAATAGGTAGTACCAGTGTTGTTTCTAGCCCCGAGTAAATAATGACTATGTCTCGTCGCACACTCAGGGGCGGGACGAGGAGACGACAGGTTGTGGGGTCGAGAGGGAAGCTGATTTTCCCTAGGAAAACATCCTCTTGTGTGACTTGTCTAAGAATTTCTTGAACCCAAGTCGGTCTTTCTCTAGTAAGTCGAATTCAATCTATTATAACAACTTTAAGTATTTGAATCACAATTAGAGATTCAAGGTTCGGGGTATTACGTTTACTTAAACTTGTAACGTAAATGTCATATTATGTTTTTTAACACACGTACCTTTGTACTTTTTTATCATAGTGTCACCAGATTGATAAGATTAGTCCTTTGTCCTGACTAATATCTCATTACTACCTTAACACTTTTACCAATAACACCGAAAACTAAACCCTCATAAAAATCAAACGGACATGATTTAACACCGTCAAAAAGACGGAAAGTTAAATGAACTATCCAATATAAACAGTTAAATTTTACGAATATATAAATATTTTATGAACTTTATGTAATTATATTACGAAAAATAATTTATTTCGAAATAAGGGGTATTTCAAATGAGGACGAAGATTTAAACACTTTTCGAAAGTTCTTTCAAGAAAGTCATCATGATTTTATCGGAAAACAACGAGTAACTTTATAAAATCCGAGATGACAATTGGTCTTACTTACAGGAATCCACCTTTTCAGACTAGGAAAATTAAACCATTCCTTTGGTAAGTCGACCACAGAGACTTAACTTTAAAATCTTTTACAGGAACTCCAAAGGAAGTCTATTGACGGCGGAGAGGTAGATCTGGTCGAGGACACATATTGACGGACAATAATCGTAGTAGGTGCACACAGAGAAATAGTTATTTGACACGGTAGTAGGTAAACTTTCAGAATGATCTGAAAAGAAGGAGAATGATCAGAGGTCGAAGGTGAGGGTCATACAGATGGAGACAGAGTTATCTGGGGTGTCAAATGGATAGTGAGGTAAACCGGTGACAAGTTTACAGGGAAGGTCTCTCAGGAAAGGACTAGGGACAGATTTTATCGTTGACGGAATAGTGAGTGAGAGACCCTTGGGACAAAGTAAAAGGAAGTATGACGGATAGTGACGACTGTAACATACCTAATTGGGGACGGAGTAAGGAAGATTTAATCCCTCACGATTTTACCTTTGAAATACTTCCTGAAACATCCAAAGTAAGTAACGAGTCAAGGGTCAAGGACCTTATCACGGACCGGGTATAACCTTTAAAACACTTATAAATAATTTGACTACTTAGAGTTATCACTTCACGATAGTCAAGGTAAAAGTCTTGAGGGTAGAGGAAGGGAGAGGGGTAGAGGGTAACGAAGAAAGTAGGTCTGTGATAGTGAAGAAGGAACCTGATGACAAGTTGAAGGGATGGGTCGAAATATGGGGATCATAGTAACGGAAGTTAAAGGGGTGGGGGGTAGGAATCGTTCTAGACCTTAGAGTAAAGGTGTGTCGTGTTGTAGGTTTTCTTCTCTCCCAGAGTCGGCGGGAGACGTTTAGAATAGAGCACAAAGGAAAACAACAAGTCAGTGAGTCAGTACAAGCTGAGAAACGGTGGGGCACCTGACGTCGTCCGGTCTGAAGGGACAGGAAGTGGTAGAGGACCTCGAACGAGTTTGAGTACAGGTAAGTCAGCTACTACGGTAGGTTGGTAGAGTAAGAGACAGTAGGGGAAGAGGAGGACGGAAGTTAGAAAGGGTCGTAGTCCCACAAAAGTTCACTCAGTCAAGAAGGGTAGTCCACCGGTCTCATAACCTCGAAGTCGAAGTCGTCGTCAGGAAGGCTACTTGTGAGTCCTGACTAAAGGAAATCCTAGTTGGTCAACCTAGAGGAACGTCAGGTTCCCTGAGAGTTCTCAGAAGAGGTTGTGGTGTCAAGTTTTCGTAGTTAAGAAGTCGTGAGTCGGAAGAAATGCCAGGTGGAGAGTGTAGGTATGTACTGGTGACCTTTTTGGTATCGAAACTGATATGCCTGGTAACCGTTTCATTACAGAGACGAAAAATTATACGACAGATCCAACCAGTATCGAAAAGAAGGTTCCTCGTTCGCACAGAGGAACCCAGTTCAATTTAGTGTTCGGTAGGGGTATGACCAGAAACCACCTCTTCCATCCTAATAGGAATCTCTTTTGGTTGAACGAGGACCTCGAGGGGACCTGAGTTGAAGGACCTTCGTACACCCACAAACTCCCTCCCCATCTAAGACCTTCGACCAAGTCTAAGGTAGTCCTACTTCCTCACCTCTTAAATACAATTGTAGAGACTGTATGTCATAGAGTCAACGAGAAATGGTTAGTGTTCTCCATCTGTCGCATCCAAAGATGTGAAATATCTACACCTGTGTTCCGAGTCTACCAGGATTTGGAATCAAGTGTACAGGGAATCACAGAACTAAAAAAAGTACCACCGGGATTCGGTTTTCTTTATGTATTAGTAAGGTAAACATTTATTAATCCAGGGTTGTTCCGTTACCGTGGGGTGAGGTCATGAGAACGGACCTTTTAGGGCACCTGCCTCCTCGAACCATCCGACATCAGGTACCCCATCGCTTCAGTCTGTGCTGACTCGCTGAAGTGAAAGTGAAAAGTGAAAGGACGTAACCTCTTCCTTTACCGTTGGGTGAGGTCACAAGAACGGACCTCTTAGGGTCCCTGCCCTCTCGGACCACCCGACGGCAGATACCCTAGTGTGTCTCAGCGTGTGCTGACTTCGCTGAATCGTCGTCGTCGTCGTCGTTGTTGAATTCATAAAAACAAGATTGTCGAATAATCGACTAACTTTTTATATCACCTGTGTGAACTTTCTTCTGTAAATAAAAAGTAAGAAAAAATTTTAAAAATTAAAAAAGTAAGAAAAATTTTTTTAAAATCAACTAAATGTTGTAACACAAAGCTTATGTCGTTACACTAAGTAAATACATATAGATGAAGAGTCTGATAAAAGGAAATATTCAATAATGTTCTATAACTTATATCAAGGGACACAATACGTTCCTAACATTTAGAAACAAATGAATAAATGTATATCATCAAACATAGACAATTAGGGCACGAGGATCAAATAGGAAAGAGATGGGGAAATAGTGGAAAGAGAAAACAATTGGTGTTCAAACAAAAGATACTCATACAAAGACAAAACATATATCCAAGTAAACATAATAACAAATCTAAGGTGTATAATCACTTTGATATATTATAAACAGAAAGAGACTGTAATTCATAGTATAAGAGATACAGGTAGGTATAACGACGTTTACTGTCATAAAGTACGAAAAAATAACGACTCATCATAAGACAACATAAGATAATACATATATATATGGTGTAGAAGAATTAGATTAACAGACAACTACCCGTCAATCCAACAAAGGTACAAAACCGATAACATTTATCACTACGATACTTGTAACTCCACGTACGTAGAAAAGTTTAATCTCAAAAACAGAAAAGACGGATACAGGAGTCTTTACTCTAATGACCAAGCGTACCATCGAGTGGTGGAACCAATTCAAATAAGGGTCCATAAAAAAAAAAATAAAATGAAATGTTATAACATAACCAAAACGGTATGTAGTTGTGCTTAGGTGGTGCCCACATGTGCACAAGAGTTAGGACTTGGGGGGAGGGTGGAGGGAGGGGTATGGTAGGGAGACCCAGTAGGGTCACGTGGTCGGTGTTCGTAGGACATAGGACGTAGCTTGGATCAGACCGCTAAGCAANGGTCCATAAAAAAAAAATTAAAATGAAATGTTATAACATAACCAAAACGGTATGTAGTTGTGCTTAGGTGGTGCCCACATGTGCACAAGAGTTAGGACTTGGGGGGAGGGTGGAGGGAGGGGTATGGTAGGGAGACCCAGTAGGGTCACTTGGTCGGTGTTCGTAGGACATAGGACGTAGCTTGGATCTGACCGCTAAGCAAAGAATATACTATAATATGTACAAAGTCACGGTAAAAGGGTTTAGTAGGGTGGGAGAGGGAGAGGATGTCTCAGGTTTTCTGACAAGATATGTAGACACAGAAAAAACGACAGAGCGTATGTCCCAATAGCAATGGTAGAAAGATTTACATTAAAATTTGTTTTACTAAAAAATTGAAAGACTCTTTTGAAAGAGAAAGACTCTTGAAAGAGAAAGAGAAACGTAAGGGACCACCGAGTCTACCATTTTCACAGACGGATACTACGCCCTCTGGGTCCAAACTAGGGACCCAGGCCTTCTAGGGGACCTCTTCCTTTACCGTTGGGTAAAGTCATAAGAACGGACCTCTTAAGGTACCTGTCTCCTCGGACCACCCGATGTCAGGTACCCCAGCGTTTCTCAGCCTGTACTGACTCGTTGAAGTGAAAGTGAAAGAGAAAGACTATCAAGTAACAATCGTAGTTCTTTACGTTGTCTCAAGACACAATTAGTACATAGGACGATGGAACGACTTAAGTAAACAAGATTATCAAAAACACATTTCAGAAATCCCAAGAGACATGTCTCATAGTACAGTATAGGTTTATTACTGTTAAAATGAGAAGGGAAGGTTTAAATCATGGAAACTAAAGTAAAAGAACAAACTAACAATACCGATCCTGAAGGTTACGATACAACTTACCTTCACCATTCTCACCCGTAGAAACAAAATAAATACCTAAATCGTCCTTTCGAAATCAAAAAGTGACAACTCATAATACAACCGACACCCAAACACCATTCACGAAAAATAATACAACTCTATACAAGGAAGATATGAGTAAAACTACTCTCCGAAACAGTACTTACCTACAACTTAAAACAGTTTAAGAAAAAGACACAGATAACTTTACTAGTACACCAAAAACAAAAAGGAAAAAAGAATTGCATTACGAAGGGTAACTAAACACGAACAAATTAAACCGACGGAGTACTCTTCTTAACTGAGTTACCTTTTCTGAGACTACGACCCTCCCTAACCCCCGTCTTCCTCTTCCCCTGCTGGCTCCTACTCTACCGACCTACCGTAGTGACTGAGTCACCTGTACTCAAACTCACTTGAGGCCTCAACCACTACCTCTCCCTCCGGACCGCACGACGTTAAGTACCCCAGCGTTTCTCAGCCTGTGCTGACTCGCTGACTTGACTTGACTTGGTAGGAAAACTGGGACCTTATTATGGTGAACTAGTATCATATACTAGGAAAAATACATAAAAACCTACGTTAAACGGTTATAAAACAACTCCTAAAAACGAAAAGTAATTTCTATAACAGGACATTAAAAGAAATAACCATTATAAAAAACAGACTAAAACCATAGTCCCACTACCACCGAAGTATCTTACTAAAACCCTTACAAAGGAGGAAAAATTATAAACCCTCATCAAACTCTTCCTATCCACATTCAAGAATAAACATACAAACCGTCTTAAAGGGTCACTTCGGCAGGTTAGAACCTGAAAACAAACGTTCTTCCAAAAACAAAAAAAAAAAAATTCATATCCAAGATAAAGTGAAGATCACTGGTCAGACAAGTGTAATGGACAAAGAAGAACTGAGTCAAAATCATTTAACGTAAAGACAACACAAACACTTCCCTCAATCCGAGGTGTAGGAGGATGGGGTAGTAGAACTAGAAGGCGGAATATAGTAAAAATTAGTGATTACCCAGTATTCACGGACAACATGAGACACGTCGAAGAGTATGGAACCTTAGTCTAACCTACAGTCATAGAAGCAAAAGACAAGGTGTAACTCTAAGTATTACGAAGAATACAGACACCTTTCGGGTCGGAATGTTATTAGATTTCAGTCACTTTCCTAACATCACGTCAGATTACAACGTTCATACTTGACGAAGTGAGAATGAAGTGCACAATTAGACTTTCTACAACTCAAAGTGAAAATGACAGAATTTTTAGAATTTAGAGGACTCTATGGGGAAACTCAAGTGACACCGAGGGACCCAATGGAACCGTGTGTCAAACTCTTTATGGTCAAATTCACTAAATGAGTCCCACTATGTCCTTCTTTGTCCGTCTTGGTCGTAAATTTGAAATTGTAAAACTGAGGTTCAGAACAAGAATTTGGTAAAAACGACAGAAAGGATACTCTAGTACAAAGGGAACAGTGAGTCTGAAAGTAAACTTTAGTCACAGGTTGTTCCTTTTATGTTTGGTGACGTCGACGACGACGATTCAGTGAAGTCAGCACAGACTGAGACACGCTAGGGTAGGGACTCTAAGAGGTCCGTTCTTGTGACCTCACCCAACGGTAAAGGAAGAGGTTACGTACTTTCACTTTTCACTTTCACTTCAGCAAGTCAGTACAAACTGAGAATCGCTGAGGTACTTGGCGTCGGGAGGTCCGAGGAGGCAGGTACCCTAAAAGGTCCGTTTTAATGACCTCACCCCACGGTAACGGAAGAGGTTATGTTTGGTGATCTTCAGAAATTTTGTCTCCTTTAATTATAGTGGTTAATAATGTAACCGCTATTTTCTCTACTCTTCGGTTCCCTTGTCACTCCGTCGAGTCTATGTTCGTTGGTGTCCTTAGATCCTTGTGAGGGTCTCCACGTCCTAGCTACCCTTTCCATCACAATACCCCTGGGTCTTCGATTCCAACCGTCGACCTGGGTGTCACCTTTACGTCGGTGACGGTCTCTACAGAGTCCTATGTCTTTCTCCCCCTCCTTCATAGGACTATAGAAGGAAAGAGGACGGAGGTCAGAAGGGTGGTTAAGGAGGGTGACCTGTTTAGATGGACCTTCGGTCTCTCGTTCCCTTGGACCCTTTGCATCAGGGAATCCATACCTCGTATTCTACTCCCCCTTCCTTACCTAGACTCGGTTGTCCGTCAACTGGTCGTGACGCTTCGCATCGCGTATATGAAATATGAAGGAAATCGTTTGTGAATGACTCCTGGATGATCCACGGTCCATAGTACTATCTACGACATTACTCGTCTTGTCTGGACTAGTGACGAGTAATCTCCTAGTTTCTGATTTTGTCTTCCTTTACTGTCTACTTACCTATTTCTTCAACACCATGTATATGTATTACCTTGTAATGAGTCGGTATTTTTTCTTACGTAAACTCAGTCAAGACTACTCCACCTACTTGGATCTTAGATAATATGTCTCACTTCACTCAGTCTTTCTCTTTCTATTTATAGTATAAGATTGCGTGTATATGTCTTAGATCTTTGTACCAAGACTTCTTAAATAAATGTCCCTTCGTTGTACCGTTTGTCTACCCCTTTGNTTTTGTCTTCCTTTACTGTCTACTTACCTATTTCTTCAACACCATGTATATGTATTACCTTGTAATGAGTCGGTATTTTTTCTTACGTAAACTCAGTCAAGACTACTCCACCTACTTGGATCTTAGATAATATGTCTCACTTCACTCAGTCTTTCTCTTTCTATTTATAGTATAAGATTGCGTGTATATGTCTTAGATCTTTGTACCAAGACTTCTTAAATAAATGTCCCTTCGTTGTACCGTTTATCTACCCCTTTGTCACCGACTGAAATAAAAAGACCCGAGGTTTTAGTGACGTCTACCACTAACGTCGGTACTTTAATTTTCTACGAATGAGGAACCTTCCTTTGAATACTGGTTGGATCTGTCGTATAATTTTTCGTCTCTGTAATGGAACGGTTGTTTCCAGACAGATCAGTTCCGATATCAAAAAGGTCACCAGTACATACCTACACTCTCCACCTGATATTTCTTTCGACTCACGGTTTCTTAACTACGAAAACTTGACACCACAATCTCTTCTGAGAACTCTCAGGGAACCTAATGTTCCTCTAGGTTGGTCAGGTAAGATTTCCTCTAGTCAGGACCTACAAGTAACCTTCCTGACTACAATTTCGACTTTGAGGTTATGAAACCGGTGGACTACACTTCTCGACTGAGTAAACTTTTCTGGGACTACGACCATTTCCAACTCCCGTCCTCCTCTTCCCCTACTGTCTCCTACTCTACCAACCTACCGTAGTGGCTGAGCTACCTGTACCCAAACCCACTTGAGACCCTCAACCATTACCTGTCCCTCCGGACCATACGACGCCAAGTACCGCAGCGTTTCTCAGCCTGCACGGACTCGTTGACTTGACTTGACTTTCCTCTTTGTCTGTATCTCTTATGTGAATACTTTTGTGTACCTTTGAATATAATGGTATACATTTTGTCTATCGGTTGTCCTTAAACGGCTTACCGAGACCTTTGGGTTTATCCCCGAGACATAGTTGGATCTCCCTACCCTACGCCTCCTTCTACCCTCCCTCCAAGTTTTCCCTCCCCTATATACATATGAATACCGACTAAGCACAACTCCAAACTGTCTTTTGTTGTTTTAAGGTATTTCGTTAATAGGAAGTTATTTTTTTAATTAAATTTTTTTTCGTCCTCCTCTTATTTGTCTCGATACAGTTCATACCTACTTTTTATAACGTCACGACGCCCTCTCAATCATTAGATCTTCCCCGTCGGAGAGTGACAAAATTCAGATCAATTAACTGGGCTACACACACATACATCTTTTGGACACAAGTTCCTTCTGTCTTATAAATATAGGTCTTTTTCAAATCTTTTTTATAATTGGGGGAAGTGTGAATTGTAGATGTAATATCCCGAAATAACAGAGTTTCGATACACACTAACACACATTTACACACACTCTCTCTCTCTCTCCGTCTCAGTCTCTCTCTTGTCATGTTTCCTTCTAAGAAAGTCTTTGTGTAAGTTTCCTCGGTCTCCCGAGGGTCGCCCGATTAGAGGTAGTACGAAAGGACTGGGGAGGGGGAAGGAAGAGTAGTATTGAACACTAGAATCTCCGTACTTTCTTAAACGCGGGGCGGGGGTCGGACTGGCAGAGACGCCCGGCACGTCGGTCCGAGGTACAGTTTAGGTGGACCCTCGTGTTTGGAGTCCCGGTGCCTCTTCCATCACCCGAACGTCCGTCCAAGGAGCGGGTCACCGGTACCCTCTGTTCTCACTCGTCAGACGGGATGTGTGGATATTTAGGGAACTACTCCTCCCGGAGAAGCCGAGACGCCTCGACGGGTTTTCTGGGTGGCCCTCGGACCAATACGTGTCGTACCGGTACAAGCCGGCCCTCAAGACGATACCCCACCTCCGCCGGATGCACTGAGGTCACGACGAGTCGCACCCGGACGGGTTCTCGGACATGTCGTACCACACCGAGGACTCAGGGCAGGACCCCAAGGACGACGTCGGGCACCACCCTAGCCGGTCGCTGGTGACGGCCCGGGCCACCCCGGCGGCCTCTGGGATGTAGGAGTGCGACACGGAGGACTACGAGGACCCGTACCGGTACATGGAGTTGCCCCTGCGCTAGTATAGTCCAGTCACCTGACGAGGACTATCCGATCCATCCGGCCCACCCTCTTCCAGGACAAACGTTGAGTCCTGTTCCTCTTCCGTTTCAAGAAAGACACTGTCAGTTTTTTACCAATTTTGACTAAGGGATAGGATTCAATGTAACTTAAAGGTGGAAACGCACGGGGTCTCAGACATCAATCCACGGAAATGAAAATCTTTGAAGTCAATGTAATAAAAAATTAACAATACTCTTGAATTTTTACCCTAATATAAAAATGGATAAAATAATATAATACATAACAATGTACAAATAGTTAATACCCCAAAATACACACGCGGGTGGTATGGAATAAATCCTGAAAGAGTTTAATTGGTCGACGGATTACCGAGGTATTTAAAAAGGTTATTTACATGGACACACAGGTTTCTTCTCAATTACTGCAAGTGTCGAAACATACCTCAGAACATTGTCCATATCCCGTAGCTGGACCGTCGAGTTCCCCCGTAAAAAAGTAACGTTTAGTACCTGTATCTGGACTACCTCCCGTGAAAAAGGTCGGTAATTTGTCGACGGTTAATTAGTCATTAACCACCATCATATATAACACAACTTTTTTTCTTAACAATTTGAATTTTTATCGTGTGTAAAAGACTGGTAATTGAGGGTCCGATCGTCTTACCTACTATTACTAGGTATTATTAGTCAATAGTAGAGATATATAAATTTTCACCTATATTTAGATATTTACATCATATAAAGACCTTCTTAAATATTTTTTTTAATGGACTTTTCTCTAAAAAAGGAGATTCCTTCCCACGATTTCCGGACCCCCACTCTCCCCCTTCAATTCGGACAAAAAGTGAATAAAAAACATGACTTAAAAATTTTAGTCCACGTATATAATGTGTAAAAGAATTCAAATTTTTTATTTGACTTTCGTGTCCTTCATCAATACTCCCCCACTTACTTGTCACCATACCAGTATCCTACTTATAGTAAATCCACAATTTTGACACTGTAACGAGAAGTAGGTGACTTTCCGTTTCTATGATTCTCTCAACCAATTTCTACGAGTGAATGTTGGACCAGGGTAGTCAGTCACGAGGAGATTCGGTTCGGGAGGTCGGACACCGTAGTCGGAGTGACCTCCGACTATCTCTACTTTTAAGGGTCCGGGATGGAAGATGGATAACTCCTTAGTATCCTCTGAGTACCATTCACTCCGAATTGTTAGACAAAATTGTTCAGTAGGACTATTACCAATTCCTCAATCAGACTCTTCGTGACGTACTCCCGTGTCTACGTGTGGAGAGAGATAAAAACACGTATTTCCCTACAGACTTCCTACTGGTAGAGAACCCGGACCCTAGAACTTCATAAAGGGGTCGAAAGGATATAACAACCTCACCAAATGTCAGTCATGTATATTAAAAAATTTGGCCAAATAAATTTTCTCTCTACTAAGTGTATGGCATTTTCAGTGGTAGATTTTCACTTGTCGAGTCACGAAAAGTCATATAAGAGTTTCAACATATTGGTGGTGGTGATAGATTAATGTGTTGTCAAAGGAGAGGGGGGGTCGTCTTTGGACCATCGGTAATCGTCTGTGATGGGTAAAGGAAGAGGGGGTGTCAGGATCCATTGACGAGTTAGATGAAAGACAGAGGTCTCTCGACAGAAAAGACCTGTAAGTGACGGACTAAAAATTTTGAACTTTTTTATTACTTCGGTAACAAATAAACCTTCTCGTTTGTGTTGCTTTCATATCCCTCCATTATACTACTGTCCTTCAAACCCACCTTTATTTTTACACCGAGCAAGATTTGGTCCTAAATCCTCTGGTTGCCAACAAAGAGAAAATCGAAACTAACGACTGGGTTCCTCCTTCGCCTAAACCCGGTATTCACAGTGGTACTATCCACACCAAGAGAAACTAAAACGACGACTGAAGCAACTACCCGGGTAGTTTCGGATGAACAAACTACAGACGTGAGTAGCTCTATTCCTCTCCCCGGAGGTGATGGTACGGGAGAAGTGTCCATCCCTTATAGGTCTTTCAGATAGGAAGTCTAGAGGCCCGTCCCTTCGGGAAGGTGACTTCGGTAGGTCACAGAGTCGTGAGTCTAAAAAACTTACTTACCTAGACAACTACGTGGCGAGGGTAGTGCGCCCGAGACAGAAGGCCCCGTAAGGAGAACACTGGTCCGACACCTCAAAGACGTTTCCTTCAAACATCCTCTCGAGAGACTTCTCGGCACATACCTCTGTAAATGTTTACTTTTCTCCGGAACATCTGAAGTATAAAACAAAAAATCAGTCATTACACATCGTAGTTGTAATAAATCTTCGAACGTCGAAGAACCCGGGGATAAGGACAATAAAATTAAGTCGTACAAACCCCACCCGGGTCTTTAAACGCAAAAATTACTGAAAGGGTCTACTAAGACACCGTTCACAGGGTTCTTAGTGTACTTGGTGTAAATTTTTGTCTTTGTCCTTGTTTGGTTCGTTTAATTTTCGGGGTTCAGAATCTCTGTAGAAGAAGAAGAAGAAGAAGAAAAATTAAACCGACGTGACCCAGAATCAACGTTGTTCGTCCCAGAAATCAACGTTGTACACCTTAGATCAAAGGACTGACCTAGCTTGGGGTCCGGAGGACGTAACCCTCGAGTTTCAGAATCTGTAACCCGGTGGTCCTTTCAGGGTCTATAAAGTATCAATATCTTTCTCAATTGTTTAGGAGTTGGAGGACAAAACCTTTTACGGTACGGTCCTCCTGTGAAGTAACGACCGGAAGAAACCATCGACAACCCGGGAAGTACATCTCGTTACGATGATTGCAAGTTGTGCCTAAAGATCTCGAGGCAAACAACAACAAGTCAGTGAGTCAGTACAGGCTGAGAAAAGCTGGGGTATCCGATATCGTACAGTCCGAAGGACCAGGAAGTGATAAAGGACCTCGAACGACTTTGACTACAGGTAGCACAGTCACTACGGTAGGTCGGTAGAGTAGGAGACATTAGGGGAAGAGGAGGACGGGAGTCAGAAAGGGTCGTAGTCCCAGAAAAGGTTACTCTGACGAGAAGTGTAGTCTACCGGTTTCATAACCGTAGTCAGGAAGGTTACTTGTAAGTCCTAACTAAAGGAAGTCCTGACTGACCAAACTAGAGGAACGGTAGGAAGGTCAACCCTGACAAGATCCTAACCCCACAGTAGGTGTTCTGTTGTCGTACTAGGACAGGACCCTCGTAACAATCCAGATCTACGCTCCTGAAATAAACTAAAAGAGGTTCCGGGTCGGTTCCATATAAATAAAATACAAAACAGAGGACGGTACCAGTTCATACAGGGTGTTCTTTGTCTTAGAACTTAAAACAAGTCTAATATAGGGGCATCGGTTTTCGTCCGGACGGGTGTTTCCGGTAAACCAGTTGTTAAACAACAAACACGTCTATAAACTTACCACTTACGACCCTTCTTACCCCGACGGGCCGTCTCTCCCCGGACCTCCTCGCCCTCTGGTCGGGTAGACAGACCCTGAGGACTTGTGACAAATGGTCGACCTTCCAGGGTCTTATCTCTAAGTTTGACGTAAGAGGATTGAATTTAGGGTATTAAGGATGACGACATAGTCCTAGACGACTTTAATTAATACTATAACACCCTCCGAAAAACCGAAGACTTGGACTGTGCAACTCTCAAAACAACGACATTCATGAAACCCGTTACACCAGCGAGGAAGGGTCGAATATAGTCACAATCAGAACCGGATTGCTGAAAACGAAACGACGAAGACTATAATTTTCTGATTCGAGACATAAAACCCTTGAAAAGGTCGCAATTATGTACCATCACAAAGACAACTCAAACTATTTTACAGAACTCCAAAAGAAAACTATGATCACATAACACCAAAGTCGTTCGTATATTAAGTACACGTTAAAAGTACACTGGAGTAAAGTCCGAAAGTGACATAGAACAGACTCGAAAGCATGAATGGGAAATTGACTAAAAGGTCAGAGATTAAAAAAGGATAAGGTTAACACGATTGTGTGTCGAAGGTCCCAGTGTAAGGATTTTCTGTCGAGACTGGCCCTGTGAAAGTACAAGTTACTAGGCGTCACCGAGGACAACTGTTTTTTTTTTTTTTTTTTTTTTTTTTAATTAATTAGTTATCAGTCAAATTCTTTCTCTCTTAAAATAAGTTCAGTTGGATTTCTAATATTTAACCCTTTGTCAGAGAGTCTCTCGAGGGTCTTGATAAGGAGGGTAGTCTCCAGTTTCGTGTCCATTTATACTCTGTCTCACAATGTGTGGATTACTGCACGACTGTCAAGTACGACAGGTCCAGACGTGTATGTTCCACTCATCACCCAGTAGCACTGGCGAATTGCCTAACTCTCTCCTGACAATAGACGATTCCTCAAGGAACGACCACGGTCCTCTTTCAACGACGGTAGTTCCTTCATAGGGACACTGAAGACACCGACACCAGACTAATTATACAATTATATTACGTCTACGTACAACGAGTGAGGTCCCCTCCCTCCTCCGGGTTTCCCCTTTCACAATATAAATTTAGATCCGGGTCGTTAAGGTTTACAAAAAGTTTATTCACAGTTTCCCAAGTGACGGCTTTACAAGAGGTCGTACAAAGACTTTTTAAAAAAAAAAAAAAAATTTCTTTTCTGAGATGACCGAAGACCCTTAAAATCACGAGGTTGAGGAAGACAGAATATAAATTTCCATTGAGATGGCCGGGAGGTGGGGACCACACACACTATCGGTACGACAAAATCAGTTAGGTAGAGTAGGGAAGACCTAAGGGACCATCGAGTCAACCATTTTTTAGGCGGACGTTACGTTCTCTGGGACCAAGGGAAGGACCTAGTCCTTCTAGGGGACCCCTTCCGTATCCGATGGGTGAGGTCATAAGAACCCGAAGGGACCACCGAATCTGTCATTTCTTAGACGGACGTTACCCATAATGAACCCAAGCTAGGGACACAACCCTTCTAGGGGACCGTCTCTCGTACCGTTGGGTGAGGTCATAAGAACGGATCTCTTAGGGGTACCTGTCTCCTCGGACCGTCCGATGTCGGGTACTCCAGTGTTTCTCAGTCTGTGCTGACTCACTGATCCGTGTCGTGTCGGAGTAGGGAAGTGGAGTACGGAAATGGAGACCCACGCGGACCCTGACACCTTGGGAGTGAGTGGTCTTTCTTTCTTTTCAGGAAGGAACTCAGTCTTACGAACATTGACTCGTAGACAACGATAATTATTTAATTGGGCTCCGGAACGAGAGGACTTGTCACCAGAGACAAGGTGGGTTCCTCCCACCCTACTCCCGACTACTAGTCATTTCCAACAGGGTCAAGTTTAGGACCGAGGAGGAAGACGGGTCAGGGATCATAAAGACTTGAAAACAAAGAAGTGTCCCAACACTTAGATAGGTGGAACAATCAATAATTATAGGACCGTTATATAACCCCGAAGGGAGTATCGAGTCAGTCATTTCTTAGATGGACGTTACGACCTCTGGACCCAAACTAGGGACCCAACCCTCCTAGGGGACCTCTCCTTTTACCTTTGATTGAGATCACAAGAACGGACCTCTTAGGGTACCTGTCTTCTCGGACCGTCCGATGTCAGGTACCCCAACGTTCTTAACCTACGTTGAATCGTTGACTTAGTGGTTGGTGGCGGTAGTAAGACCGTTTACCGGGGTTCGTTACCAAGGACTCGTTCCTTGGGAAATTGTCCTAAGTCGTGGTTTACGTATATAAATGATACTAAGAGGTAAGGGTGGTCCGAACGTTTTGAACACAAACAAACATTACTGAACCATTGCTTGAACGGGGTACACGTAGAAACCTTCTTCTTACCCATTTCACAATCCGAATCGAAGAAAACTGAAAAGACAAAGAAATTATGAAGTTTCAAACGTATTTTTTACGAACACTTTGTTTATGAGTTTTATCTTTATTAATTCTCGATTTTTTTCTTGGGATTTTTACTTCAAATCTATGCTCAGGGAAACTGGTTTACATGTGTTCATCTTTTTCCGACACAATTGAGGAGGAAGTCCTGAGTAACGACGTACTCACCTAAAGAAAGTAATCGACTCCAAGGAAACTTCAAAGACGGGGGTCACTTGAAAGTACAGAGGAGTGAGTCCGTCCTTTCCTACACCGGTCGCGTCTTTGGTCCCATGTCCTTAAAGTCGAAACTCCCACTGTACCTATTGAAACCCACTTTGTCTATTCCAGATGTTTGACGGTAAAGATTAGGGTTAAGTCGTGGATGGAGAGTTCCTTAGAGTTTCTGCTCAATCTCTACCCTCGGGGGCTCCTGTAAAAAAGTAAATGACTTATGAACACATACACGAATTAGTGAGTAGACACAGACTGAGAAACGTTGGAGTACCTGGCATCGGACGGTCCGAGGAGACAGGTACCCTAAGAGGACCGTTCTTATGACCTCACCCAATGGTAAGGGAAGAAGTCACCTAGAAGTATTGGGTCCCTACCTTGGACCCAAAGGACGTCACGTCCAATTAAGAAGTGGTAGACTCGGTGCTCCCTTAACAGATGGTCTTTAGAGAAGGGCTCTATGGTTGACCGACCGAACCAAACGAAGGAGTGAAACAATGTTAGAGACCAGTGTATCGGGGAGGAGTCACTAAGTACTAAAGAACTATTATATAATAAATAAGTAAACAAATAACAAATAACAGACGGAGATCTCGATTGTATATTCGATAGACTTCTGTCCTTATAAAGGACAAAAAAGGTTTTAGTGATCACGTATCTTATCAAGACCTTTATACGACTTTTTTATAACTACTCTGTTTATAAGATAAAATTGTAGGAGGAAAATGGACACTCCTTCGACACAACGACTCTCCATTCACTGATTGAGTTCCAGTGTGTCGACGTACACACACGATTTAGTGAAGTCAGTACAGGTTGAGAAAAGCCAGGATACCTGGTATTGGGTGGTCCGAGGAGACAGGTATCCCAAAAGATCCGTTCTTATGACCTCTCCCAACGGTACGTGAAGAGGTCCCGCAGAAGGGTTGGGTATCTAGCTTGGACCCAGAGAATACAGAGGCCGAATCCGTCCGTACAAGAAATGGTGATGGTGGTGGACCCTTATGTCGATCACCTTCTATAACTTAGTAAGAAATACAGACTTTACGTTCACTTAGGGGTTGTGTTCCCGAAGGGAGTATCGAGTCAACCATTTCTTAGACGGACGTTACGTCCTCTGGGTCCAAACTAAGGACCCATCCCTTCTAGTGAATCTCTTCCTTTACCGTTGGGTGAGGTCATAAGAACGGACCTCTTAGGGTACCTGTCACCTCGGACCGTCCGTAGTCAAGTACCCGAACGTTTCTCAGTCTATGTTGAATCGTTGATTTGGTGGTGGGGTTGGGTTTACATTAAATTAACACAGACACAACTCGGGGTAACCGGGTCCTACCACTTTTGAATCACAGTCAGGGAAGTCTTATGAGAGGATGTGAAAAGGGACTCAGACTTAGATTTTTGACCCTCGAATCTCACTTTTCAAAGTCCGTCGTTCCTAGACCCAAAGTCGTAGTACACAAGAGTGACCGTAAATGACCCGACAGGACCCAGGGCGCAAAGGGTCAACACGCCGACTTGACCAGTGTCAGCGTAAGAGCGAGTAGGAACAGGTGTCCTGGGGAAGCCTTGGGGGTCCTAAGAGTCGAGGGGTGGTGGGCGTACCGTAGGACGAGAAGGTTCCGGACTCCTACGCTCCACCCGAGACACTCGACGTTTGAGAGGTACGAGATCAAAGGAACAGAGATTTTCTGTCCACCTTTAAATCAACTCGGAACAATAAGTCCCTAAGGTATAAACACTTCAGTAGACGAATGATTTTGAATGACCATGGTGGTTTTAGTTATGAACATCGAGTAAGAGGTTGTAAACTTTCGTAGACGTCTCACCTCCTCCTTTTTTTTTGGGTTACACTGAGTGGGTCACACGAACGAGGGTCGACACCAACTCGTTCCACTGTGAGACGGAAGAACAAAACTATGAATGTGACATTTGTCTACAGGAAAAACACTATATAAATCACGGTAAAAAAAAAAGAAAAAAGAACCAATAAAGCCATATATTTCACCGAGGTTTACACCACGACTTTCGTGACGAGACCCATATATTCACGTTCTTACAACACTACACTGAAGACCTCTTTTATCCACAGGGTTCACAACAAGGCCACACTCAATGTCACGGCAATCGGTGTCCACTAAGTTACTCTATAGAAATTTGTCTTTACGTACATTTTGTTCCAAGACACAACAAGGTGACTACTTTTGCTTCTGAACTCGAGTCCTTGAATTGGGAGTCTCGTCCTCAAATGATAAGTGGTTAAGTCCCAAAAACCTTTGAAAGACCTTGCATTGATGACGATTATCAGTCTACATCGACATCATTGAAGAAGTTTCCCAACAACACTCCGGACTCACTCAACATTTGTAGTTCGTGGATCTTGTCTCGGACTGTGATCCCGAGTAGATAGAGGTCGGTGACGCCTCGGGAACGAGGGAACTTCAAACTTACAGGGGGACCCCAGAAGGATCCTTTATTTCACAACTAGGGAAGAAGAGAACCCAAGAGGTTCGGTAGACCCTCCAAGACGAGGGGTGGGGGATAGGGGGGTAGGGTCGTTCCAGGTTCCTAGCTCCTCGCCTTGGTGATGTCGAAATCCCTGTGTGGTTCAGTGGGAAGCACTGACGAAACGGATGGGACCCTTCGGAACAAGAATTTAGTGAAAAAAAAAAAAAAAAAAAATGACTTAGACAACGTCATTTTTCCTCTTATCTCCTTACTCAAAAAGGAGAAAAGGAAAGGACTCTTTCACTTCAGCGAGTCAGCACAGGTTGAGAAACATTGGGGTACCTGAGGTAGGTACCCTAAAAGGTCTATTCTCATGACCTCACCCAACGTAAAGGAAGAAGTCCCAAAGATGGGCTGGATCCCTAGTTTGGGCCCCGAGAACGTAACATCCGTCTACGAAATGGCAGACTCGGTGGTCCTTCAGGTTACTTCTTCTACTTTCTCTTATCACTCGTCCGGACTTGTAAGGATTGACAAGGATTGAGACGTACAGATATTAAATTCTAACGAAAAGACGGGGGATTGAGACGTCCTCGATGTAAAGTGTGGTTAAAATGGAAACTGAAATACGATTTATGTAGGACGTAGATCAAAAATGGGAATATTGTGGGAAGGGAAACATCAATGTATAGTCTCGGGGGTTTGACGGTCTGGGTTACTGACCCAATGACTGTGGTCTGAGGCTGACAGAAACTTTGTCACGTTTCTAGGATTGTGGAAACAAGGAGTAGGGACTGAGGACTGATTCGGGGATCTGAGGGTACCTCTCCTTTGTTATAAGAACTCCGACTCTTAATTTCGGTGGAGGGACAAATTCGGTATGAACCAGAGGCATAAAAAAATAAGTCGAGGTCACCCGATTCTCTCGGTTCCAAAACCGGTCGTTGTTTAGATGATAGTCACGGAAACCTCGGATTCCCGAAGACTTTGAGTCTTCGTTCCTCTGTGCAAGAACAAAGAGACGAAAGATGAAAGTACAAGAAGGGGTTTTCGTTACTCGGACCGAGTCAAACTTGTACTTCCTTCCCGGGTCCCTTTATGGTCCCATCAACACCCACCTACCTTCGGCACCAGTCGTGAAATTTATATAAAAGAGTGTAGAGAATCCTCTACTCAACGGAGCGTTTAGAGTTCTTTACAGTCCAGAACCTATGAGTCAGAGATTTCCCTTCAGTACAGACGGACCAAGTAACGACACAGACGTCACGGGTCGTGTCAAGAACCACTCTCACCCACAAGGTAGGTAAAGATAACTAAATTTTTTATAGAGAGTATGTGTGAGTGTGTGTGTGTGTGAGGATCATCGACCATGAATATAATTGAGAGACCCTAAAACACACATACACACACACAGACCACATCCATCCTTGATTAGTATGGAAGTTACGATAAAAGAGTTGTGTATCTTTTCTTAGTCTTCCTGAGAAGGCACTTGGAAGGTCCTTACGTCCTAGAAAGTAGACAGGGGAACGACTCCGTGACTTCGGCCGCCGTGTGACTATTGAGAGAGGGGAGCTCGAGAAAGGGGTAACGACACTCCAACAAATCGGTGTACCGACTTCGTCCCTTTGTTAATGTCTACCCACCACCCACGTCTCAAACTGAGTCTGTCTGAGAGAAATCTAGGGAACCAGGACTTTGAGAGGGTCAAAGGGCAAAATGGATAATATACAACACAATCAGTGGGTCAACATAGGCTGAGAGACACTGTGACACCTAACTAACATCGGACGGTCCGAAGAGACAGGCACCTTAAGAGATCCGTTCTTATGGCCTTACCCAACGGTCAGGGAAGAGGTACCTAGAAGGACTGGTCCCTAACTTGGACCCGGAGGGCGTAACGTCCGTCTAAGAAATGGCAGACTCGGTGGTCCCTACGGGAAATGAATTATATGAACGTCTGATGTCTTTCTTTATTATGTATAAAGGTATACGAACCTGAAGAAGATCCTCCTCGGTAACAAATTCGATATAGTAATCAATACTTTATGTGACGACTCGGTAAGTAAGGTCCCTCAACCGAGACGACACTCAAACTGTAGTGTCGGACCGAGACAGTCCGATCCTGTTCTCGGTCGAGTTGGGAAGAAAAACGTCTCCGACCAACAGATTACACCACCGTCTACGGGAACTCTAGTAGACCGGTTATCGGACCCCTGACTGAGGTTCTCGGGGTCCTTCCGACTGTAACCGTCACCTCTATTTACATTAGAACTACATTTATTCTCAATGTACAACTATAATCGGAAACAACTTTGAAACTATTGATCCGAAACGAATCCTCTAATAAAACTTCCATTTTAAGAATCAAATGCACCTTCTACAATTTTCCTTTCGTAAGTCATTTAAGGATGTCGGGAGACGACCCGGAGTAGTCTAGACTTCCACACTTATCCATTTACAAAGGTAGGTCTCAAAATTCTACGACGGATCATCTTTACCGTAGGGTAAGTCATAAGAACGGACCTCTTAGGGTACCTATCTCGACGGACCACCCGATGTCAGGTATCGCAACGTTTCTCAACCTGTGACGATTTCGTTGAATCGTAAGTCGTACCGGGGTGATAAGTAGTTCCGTATGACAATGTTGAAAATCGACACAGGGTGTCATCACGACTCTGTTTACTTAATCAAAACGAACAAAACAAACAAGGGGAACGGACTCTTTTCTCTCCTAACCTTTTAAAAAATTCTATGCACATCGTACAAAATGAATTGACTAATCACCTCCTTGACTAACCCTTCTGTTTCTTGTCAAAGGGGTTCAAGAAAGTCCTATTTAACACACACACACATACACACACATACATACACACACACATAAATCGTTTTCTTTTTTTTACGATCTAATCTATGTTTAGACTAATTGTAAGATGTTCCATTATATTAACATCGAGGAGACATTATCAGGATGGTCCAAAACTTTTATACCAATGTTTGGAATAATTTGAGACGTTTAATAGGAATCAATATGTCCTAACATGTAGTAACACGAAATAGTCAACATCGAATAACCAGTCACTGTTGTTTCAGAGTAAGGGTTCTTATAGTCTACTCCCACCACGTCCAACGAATCTTTAACGAGATAGGGGTCTCACGAGTTTTTCACTATAAACCTGATTGTCCCTACCTAACAGTGACCCCTCGAACTTTCCTTACGTCTCGGAACCCAAGATAACGGTAGAAATTTTAGTCTTTAATACAATATCTGAAGCGACCACCGAGTCTGCCATTTCACAGACGGATATTAAACCCTCTGGAACCAAGTTAGGGACACAACCCTTCTAGAGGACCTCTTCCTTTGCCGTTGGGTGAGGTCATAAGAACGGACCTTTTAGGATACCTGTCTCCTTGGACCATCCCATGTCAGGTACCCCAGTGTTTCTCGTCCTGTGTTGACTCGCTGATGTGAAGTGAAGTGTACGATATCTAACTTACAAACACAGGGGGAGTCTTTAGGTACGGATTACACTACGACAACTTGTGTCTCACGGACTACTTGATACCTACCTCCAAGTACTGTAACATGTCCTCTGTCCTTTGTTCTGGTAGGGGTTCTTTTTCTTTAAGTCTTTTCGTTTTACTGACGGACTCCTCCAGAATGTTTATCGACACTTTTCTTCTCTTCGGTTTTCGTTTCCTCTTTTCCTTTCTATGTGAGTAAACCTACGTCTCAAGGTTTCTCATCGTTCCTCTCTTTTCTTTCGGAAGGAGTCGTTAGTCACGTTTCTTTATCTCCTTTTGTTATCTTACCCTTTCTGATCTCTAGAGAAGTTCTTTTAATCTCTATGGTTCCCTTGTAAAGTAAGTTTCTACCCGAGGTTTTTCCTGTCTTTACCATACTGAGATCGTCTTCGTCTTCTATAATTCTCTCCCCCGTTCTTATGTGTCTTCTTGACATGTTTTTGCTAGTTGTACTGGGTCTATTAGTACTACCACACTAGTGAGTGGATCTCGATCTGTAGGACCTTACACTTCAGTTTACCCGGAATCCTTCATAGTGATGCTTGTTTCGATCACCTCCACTACCTTAAGGTCAACTCGATAAAGTTTAGGACTTTCTACTACGACACCTTCACGACGAGAGTTATACGGTCGTTTAAACCTTTTGAGTCGTCACCGGTGTCCTGACCTTTTCTAGTCAAAAGTAAGGTTAGGGTTTCTTTCCGTTACGGTTTCTTACGAGTTTGATGGTGTGTTAACGTGAGTAGAGTGTACGATCATTTCATTACGAGTTTTAAGAGATTCGGTTCGAAGTCGTCAAGTACTTGGTGCTTGAAGGTCTACAAGTTCGACCAAAATCTTTGCTTCCTCCTTGGTCTCTAGTTTGACGGTTGTAGACGACCTAGTACCTTTTTCGTTCTCTCAAGGTCTTTTTGTAGATAAAGACGGAATAACTGATACGGTTTCGGAAACTGACACATCTAGTGTTATTTGACACCTTTTAAGAAGTTCTCTACCCTTATGGTCTGGTGGACTGGACGGAAAACTCTTTGGACATACGTCCAGTCCTTCGTTGTCTTGACCGGTACATTGATGTCAAGTCAAGTCAGCGAGTCAGTACGGGCTGAGAAACGCTGGGGTACTTAACGTCGTGCGGTCCGGAGGGAGAGGTAGTGGTTGAGGACCTCAAGTGAGTCTGAGTTGCAGGTAGCTCAGTCACTACGGTAGGTCGGTAGAGTAGGAGACAGCAGGGGAAGAGGAGGACGGGGGTTAGGGAGGGTCGTAGTCTCAAAAAAGATTACTCAGTTGAGAAGCGTACTCCACCGGTTTTATGACCTCAAAGTCGAAATCGTAGTAAGGAAGGTTTCTTTAGGTCCCTGACTAGAGGAAATCCTACCTGACCAACCTAGAGGAACGTCAGGTTCCCTGAGACTTCTCAGAAGAGGCTGTGGTGTCAAGTTTTCGTAGTTAAGAAGTCGGGAGTCGAAAGAAGTGTCAGGTTGAGAGTGTAGGTATGTACTGGTGTCCTTTTTGGTATCGGAACTCATCTACCTGGAAACAACCGTTTCTTTACAGAGACGACAAATTATATGATAGATCCAACCAGTATTGAAAGGAAGGTTCCTCATTCGTAGAACATTAAAGTACCGACGTCAGTGGTAGACGTCACTAAAACCTCGGGGGGTTTTATTTCAGACTGCGACAAAGGTGACAAAGACGTAGATAAAGGGTACTTCACTACCCTGGTCCACGGTACCAGAATCAAAAGACTTACAACTCGAAATTCGATTGAAAAAGTGAGAGGAGAAAGTGAAAGTAGTTCTCCGAAAAATCAAGGAGAAGTGAGAGACGGTATTCCCACCATAGTAGACGTATAGACTCCAATAACTATAAAGAGGGCCGTTAGAACTAAGGTCGAACACGAAGAAGGTCAGGTCACAAAGAGTACTACACGAGACGTATATTCAAGTTATTCGTCCCACTGTTATATGTCGGAACTGTATGAGGAAAAGGATAAACCTTGGTCAGACAACAAGGTACAGGTGAAAATTGACAACGAAGGACTGGACGTATATTCAAAGAGTTCTCCGTCCAGTCCACCAGACCATAAGGGTAGAGAAAGTCTTAAAAGGTGTCAAATAACACTAGGTGTGTCAGTTTCCGAAACCGTATTAGTTATTTCGACCAAGGTTTATCCTTTTCCTTATGTAGTTCCGACATATAACAGTAGGACGAATAGATTGAATATACGTCTCATGTAGTGCTCTTTGCGACCCGACCTACTTCGTGTCCGACCTTAGTTCTAACGGCCCTCTTTATAGTTATTGGAGTCTATACGTCTACTGTGGTGGGAATACCGTCTTTCACTTCTCCTTGGTTTCTCGGAGAATTACTTTCACTTACTCCTCTCACTTTTTCAGCCGAATTTCGAGTTGTAAGTCTTTTGATTCTAGTACCATTGACCAGGGTAGTGAAGTACCCTTTATCTACGCCTTTGTCACCTTTGTCACAGTCTGAAATAAAAACCCCCGAGGTTTTAGTGACGTATACCACTGACGTCGACACTTTAATTTTCTGCGAATAAGGCACCTTCCTTTCAATACTAGTTGGATCTGTCGTATAATTTTTCCTCTCTGTAATGAAACAGTTGGTTCCAGACAGATCAGTTCCGATACCAAAAAGGTCATCAGTACGTACTTACACTCTCTACCTGATATTTCTTTCGACTCGTATCTTCTTAACTACGAGAACTTGACACCACAACCTCTTCTGAGAACTCTCAGGGAACCTGACGTTCCTCTAGGTTGGTCAGGTAGGATTTCCTTTAGTCAGGACCCACAAATAACCTCCCTGACTACAACGTCGACTTTGAGATTATGAAACCGGTGGAATACGTTTCTCGACTGAGTAAACTTTTCTGGGACTACGACCCTTTCTAATTCCCACCCTTCTCTTCCCCTACTATCTCCTACTCTACCAACCTACCATAGTGACTGAGTTACCTGTACTCAAACTCACCTGAGGTCCTCAACCACAACCTGTCCCTCCGGACCGAACGAGGTGAAGTACCCTAGCGTTTCTCAGTCTGTACTGACTCACTGATTTGACTTGACTTGACGTACACTACGACAATCTTCTACCTGGGAAATCTTCTACTAATCCAGTACTTCCGAGTACTTGTCTCAATCACGAGAATCTTTTCAGTGGGTTTGGTCAAGGAAACGGTGAATACGGTTCACCCCAATGTCAATCTTCTACCGATAGTTACTCCTTCATCCAGGAGTGGTCTGGTGTAGACGACCGTGGAACTAGAACCTGAGGGGTCGGAGGTCTTGACACTCTTCATTCACAGACTATAAATATTCAATGTTTCAAATACCATATAAACAATATCGTCGACCTTCTCTGATTCTACTGGACATAACATTGTTCCGTAGCACACTAAGTACACGTGTAATTGCAAATTCTTCGGGACGAATTTTCGTTTTTCTTCGGGACGAAATATTACTCTAAAAATTCTTTGTTCAAAATTTATCAAAAACGAGAAAGGTCTAAACTCTATGAATAAAAAAGGTGTTGTGAACGGTATCCGGTGTGATCCCGTCACCATTCGGGTTCAGAATCAGGAGTCTCACTAGGGGGTTAAGATCAGTGACCTGGCTCTAACTGATTCAGGAAAACCGGTCGAGGTTCGTCGATAGTCGAAGAGGACGGAGACCCGTTCCGAAACCCTAATCCCAAAGACATCCTTCAGTCACTTTCTCCTCTCACTTTTTCAACCGAATTTCGAGTTGTAAGTCTTTTGATTCTAGGACCGAGACCAGAGTAGTGAAGTACCCTTTATCTACCCCTTTGTCACCTTTGTCACAGTCTGAAATAAAAAAACCCGAGGTTTTAGTGACGTCTACCACTAACGTCGGTACTTTAATTTTGTGCGAATAAGGAACCTTCCTTTCAATACTGGTTGGATCTACCATATAAGTTTTCGTCTCTATAATGAAACAGTTGTTTCCAGGTAGATCAGTTCCGATAGCAAAAAGGTCACCAGTACATACCTACACTCTCAACCTGACACTTCTTCCGACTCGTGGTTTCTTAACTACGAAAACTTGACACCACAACCTCTTCTGAGAACTCTCAGGGAACCTGACGTTCCTCTAGGTTGGTCGGGTAAGATTTCCTCTAGTCGGGACCCTAAAGAAACCTTCCTTACTACGATTTCGACTTTGAGGTCATAAAACCGGTGGAGTACGCTTCTCAACTGAGTAACCTTTTCTGAGACTACGACCCTCCCTAACACCAGTCCTCCTCTTCCCCTACTGTCTCCTACTCTACCGACTTACCGTAGTGACTGAACTACCTGCACTCAGACTCACTTGAGGTCCTCAACCACTACCTCTCCCTCCGGACCGCACGACGTCAAGTACCCCAGCGTTTCTCAACCTGTGCTGACTCGTTGACTTGACTTGACTTGACTCCTTCAGTAATCGTGTGAGTTAAACTTTGGACCAAAGGACCACCGAGGCTACCATTTCTTAGCTGGACGTTACGCCCTCTGGACCCAAGCTAGGGACCCAGTCCTTCTAGGGGACCTCCTCCCGTACCGATGGGTGAGGTCATAAGAACAGACCTCTTAGGGTACCTGTCTCCTCGGACCACTCGATATCGGGTGGCCCAGCGTTTCTCAGCCTGTGCTGACTCTCTGTCGTGAAGGACGAAGGAAGGAAGACGACGATAGACACGACAACGAAATGTACATAAAAGTCCAATTGGCAGTGCTCTGGGTATATTCCTCCGTAGCGATACGGGTGAAAGTCTCTTCATGGGTTCCAGTGTACCAATCTTTTGTGTGTCCACCCTTGACCTTAGTCGTATTAATAGTTAGGAGGGAAGGTACACCAGAGGACAGTCGGTGGCATCGGACGTCAAGAGAATAGATTAAGTTGATCTGGTCGACGTTTGTAGGAAGGTGGAGATTTTAGACACCTAAGGAACTAAATCACTTGAGAATCCTCGAAGCAACGATTAATTCTTAAGATATTATTAATCGTTATTATTTGAGTAGTTTCGAGGAGATAAGACAAACTTATAGATCGAGTGTCAAGATCGTAATAAACAATGTCAAAAATAAAAAAATTCATCGACAAACAAATAGACGAAGAAGAGGAATCTTGATAGAAGACCCCTCCTCCCCTACCCCCACAACACAGAATAAAGACAAATATAGGGGTCTTCGATCATCTCCAAAAGATGTATTTAAATTATGAACTTATAAATAACTTCATGTACTGTACCCATCTGTGTTTTGATCTGATCCTTTGGGAGGTTAACATCGTGAGTTCACAAGTTTAGTTATAGATTATATTAGGTGGTAATACTAATATAGGTATATAAATATAAGTATTTTATTTTGGTTGTAAGATAAACGTGTCACCTTCCAAATAAAGTGTGTCGTCAAGAAAGTTTACCTGTCCCCAGAAGACGAGACATAAAGGAGACGAGTTACTTTATCATTTAAACTTCTTTTCTCCGTATGTGCTATCCTCTTCAATTACCGTCATATTGTTGGTGACTAGATCAGTGTTTACCATCAAAACTCTTTTCTTACATATTCAAAACGTAATCCCAGTCAATTCTAGTTCCCAAGAGTCAACCACGGGTAAACAGGGGGACCCCCTGTAATCTGTTACAGTCCTCTGTAAGCACAGACAACTGATCACCTCTCCAACATGACCGTAGTGTACCTCCTCCGGTCTGTACAACGTTTTGTAGGATGTTACACGTCTTGTCGGAGGTTGTTTCTGAATAGGTCGGGGTTTTACAGTCAGCACGACTCTGACTCTTTGGGACCAGATCTGTCTGGGAGGTTATCTCGATCCGAAAATGATGTAAAACATACCAACTGACGAACCGAGTCGTGTACCGGAGACTGCAGGAGCCGTAGAGGTACTAACTTATTTCTCGTAGTGACAGATTACCACTAGGTAACGTAGTGTACAGGGTCTTGACGGGGGACTTGGTCGTTGTTACACTGGTGGAGGTTCCGAAGGGAAAGAAGGACCTCGGATGGTCCCACGGATGGTAGGTTTGTCCAGTGAGATACATGGTAAATAGATAAATTTGTGTATGTGGAGTGGGTATTGATCTGATGTATAAGGAACGATCGTCTCTTGTATACAACAACAAAAAAAAGAGTAACATTGGGTAACCGGTGACAAGGGGTAATAAGACGGAATTTTACAAAACAGTGAGTCCCGTACTGTTACTACACGAACCTTAAGTCACCAATTTGTAAACAAGTAGACATTTATGACCCATTTAACGTTAATCTGTCTTACACTCTACTGATCTTAGTAGGTAAGAAGGGTGTAAGACCTATTAATCCTAAGTATAATGGACCGTAAGTCTAAACACAAGGACCCTAGTCCCAAATGCATTCAAATTTACAAGTCCCAAACTCTTTCTGAAGGAATTCGAGACAAAATAAGGAATTAAGAGACTAAACACTCTTATAACAGAAAAAATCAAAAAAAAAAATTAAAGCAAATAAATAAACCGAGGTGGTACAAAATCAACGCCGAACTTCCTAGAAGCTAGAAGAAACGTCGTACACCCTAGAAAATCGACGTTGTACGTTTGAGAATCAACACCGTAAACCCAAGATCAAGGGACTGGTCCCTAGCCTGGGGCCGAGGGATGTGACCCTCTCACCTCAGAATCGGTGACCTGGTGGTCCCTTCAGGGTCCTACAACAGAAATGGACCCTCTATTTTACCTCTGAAGTGATTGTGTTCTTTTTCTTTTTGTTTGTGTTTTGACTAGACTGATCCATCTATCTATAAAGAGAAACCATTCTGTCCTACCTTCCAACTACAAATTTCCATAAGCGTCCTCCTAGTCGGGACGCGAAGCAACATCCATCTACACAAACCGTAGGTAGACGAATGAGGGGACCTGTACGAGGATGGGGTACGATACGAGGGTGACGCCGGGTCGTGAGAGTCTACAGTGACCACGGTTCCCGGTCCGTCTGGTAGACTTTTCGTGAATGATGAAGTCATGACTCTGGACGTTATCGAACAGACATGGTCCTCGTGAACGAAAAACTTTGTCCTTGGGACTTCTTACTTAGTGATTACCGTCTTAAAGTTTACAACACGACATTCCCGTCCTAGTAAAAACTCTTTAGGGAGGAGTTACAGGGAGTCTAGTGTGACAGAAATTCACATTCGTCCATTCCGTTCGTGGTCTGAAGTCCAGCCCTAGGACCCTGTCCTAATGTTCTAAAAATTTTTAAGTATAAATCCCTAAATGGACCACCATGTCACCGAACACCGAGAGTCTGCCATTTCACAGACGGATGTCACGAACTCTGGGCCCAAGCTCGGGACCCAACCCTTCTAGGAGACCTCTTCCTTTACCTTTGGGTGAGATCATGAGAACGGACCTTTTAGGGTACCTGCCTCCTCGGGGCATCCGACGTCAGGTACCCGAGTGTCTCAGCCTGTGATGACTCGCTGAAGTGAAGTGTCACCGATTCTGAGGTAGGAGGGTTACGTCCCCTGGACCTACTTCCTTGCTCTAGGGTGTACGGTCTCGATTTTCTCAAGTTTACGACGTTAATTTCTTGGGAGTACGGTGTCACTCCTGACTTCTAGGGTCCACGACTTTGATTCTGTGTCGTGTCGGTTTATTTGTTTATTTATAAAATTTTAAGTATAAATTTAAAAACGAAAATAAAAAAGACACCGATAGTTGACCATGGTTCATGGAAATCGAAAACAAAAGATAAAATAAAATAACTTCATATCAACTAAATGTTACAAAGTCCATATGTCGTTTCACCAAGTCAATATGTTCACGAAAAAGTCCAAGAAAAAGTAATATCCAATAATGTTCTATAACTTATATCAAGGGACCCGATATATCATCCAGGAACAACAAATAGAGTAAATATACATCATCACACATAGACAATTAGGATTTGAGGATTGAATAAGGGAGTTCGGTGTGGAAATCGAATAGTATCCCCTTTCTTCTTTCTAAGGTTCCGACAAACTAGAAACGTTTGAACACAGTGGGATTCTTTGAATAAGTACCTAGTCACTGTTACGTTATTAATATGAAAAAACGTTAGTCTTTGATCCAGAGAATCCTCAAAATCAAGAATTCGGTACAACTCTCATGTCAAATCTTTTAGTACCCTGAAGTCTACCACCGTTATAAATGATTCACGAATGATACACAGATCGTATAATAATATTAAAAAAATTAGTAGTAGGGGTATAGTACTTACTTCTTCAAGTTTAAGTGTCGTTCACATATGATCTCGGTCCGGAACTTGGGTGTGTAGGTCGGGTCCACAGAATCGGAGAGGGACATAATGAAGAGGTCAATATTGGTCCGGTGGAGACGACAGGAGTCCCTTGAAAGGGTGACTTCATCTCCCGGACGTGTACTACTCTCTCTTCTGTCAAGATTAATTACGATTATATCGAGGAAGAAAGGAACGTCCAAACCCTCCACGAGAGCCAATGGAAAACCCACGGTAACTGACCCGGGTGGACCTTGACCCTTCTGACGACCCGTGCCTTAAGGTCCAGTACAAGAAGAAGAGGAGGGACCACGAGTGGAACACAAAGTAATAGGTAGACACGTCATAAGGACTTCGGGGTGAATGTCTACAACGTTTCCTGTAAGGGAGTGTCGTTCGGGGGGTCCTGGAACGGAACAGTAGTCTGTTTTACATGCTTATACCCAGATAACTCTTTCACTTTTTACCAATACATTTGGTTCTCAACCACGACGTCCCTCCTTTTTGGTTTTTAGGACGACTTGTCCATTTCTACGTTCAAGAAAAAATAAATGAATCCTTTTTATCAGAATAAGAAAGGAACACAAGTACGAAAATTGTAATTAGGAACAGAAACAAAACGAACTAATAAACTACATTTCTCAAAACAATAGGAGTTTAACTTTAAGATACTTAGATGGTTGACTTAGACGTTTACGGGTCATCGATAATAGGGAACCTTAACTTTGAAATGTGGATTATCTTTTTACACACGTAAAGGGAGAACAGGAAGACGGGGACTGAGAAACGTCTGGGAGTTTAGTCCCTTCTGCTTCGACCGACATTTTACAATCCGGTATTCTCTTTCGACCTTAACAGGTAGGAGTCCGATCTAATCCTAATATTTAAACAATAAGGTTTATTGTCGTAGGGGTCAACCCTTGACCTCCTTGATTCTCCGATAACCCTACCTCGGAAGTAAAATAAAACTAGTATGTCACTTATCTCTTTTATCCTCTTAGATCCAGAGGTCTCTGGACGACTCTGGAACCCCGAGGTCTGACGGACACCCTTTTGTAAATATGAGGGACGACCATAGCCCATCCTACCTCGGGAGAACGACACACTAAGACGTTCCGTCGTCGTACCTTAAGTACCTTATCGATGTGTTACCTTCCGTAAACTAGTAATCTACACACACAAAAACTTCGAAATAAATTCTGTATTATATAGTCTATCTTGTGTGTATATATATGTTTTACTTACAAAAAAGGGTAAGGGACTCTCTTCTCTCCTAACTTTTAAACGGTATTTCCTATAAATGTCTACTTGTTGACAAATTGGTACTTTAAGGTTTTTCTGTCGTACGAATAGTACGGGACTCACTGTTTCGTAAAATTCCACCTTAATTTCCTTTGTCACCGGTTACCCAACGTTACTTTTTTGTGTATATAAGAGACGGGTGTTTCTTATACATTAATACCCACTACACGTACATAAATTTGTCTAGTTACCGTGTATGCCACTGGGCAAACCTACCATCTACGGGACCATCCGAAGTCCTTCTTCCCCTTCGGGACCTCCACCAGTGTGACAACGTCCAAGTCTCCCGTCAAGATCCTGTACACGACACTGATCTAGTGGAGTGGTAATCAGTTGCTACGAGAAATAAGTCAGTACCTCTTCGGTTCCTACAGTCTCCAGTAAACGTCTTGGTTCACAAATTGGTGCTTCTTAAAAGGTGTCACCTCTAATACCCTTTTCGATGCGTCTGTGTCTCCTTTTTTGTCTTTCCTATATGTGGGTTTTACGAGTAACTTTAATAACAGGAACACACCACCCGATTGTCCACCAGAAGTAAAAGGAAAGATTTGGGAAGTCACTTAAGTTGTAAAGACATTGTCTATTCATAATGAAACTTTTATTTCGTTTTTATTAGAGTCCCAATTTCCTTATTTTGGTCTGTCAAATTAATTCTATTCATCTATGCTATCTAATACGGACGGAGAAACGGGAGAAACGTATCTGACCGGGAGTTTCTCAGTGGGTTGTCTCCGACAGAGTCAGACGGGGCTCCGACAACATTACTGACTTACTTAGTTCACACACCTTCAGAAAACTTTCCGTACTTTGGGAGATGTGCCAATCCTCTTCTTTGTGTAGTTTATGTCAATAGAATATAGTCGTATACGGTGTCCGTGTTGTGACATCCGAGACGTACGAAGATAATACACTGTTTTTTTATTTTCTTTTTGATGTATCCCTTTTTTTTTTCTTATTATATAGCATCCGAGTTCAGTTCGTGGACTGACGATAAGGTTATCACGTAGACCCCTCGAAGGTCGACTCGTCACCCGTAGAGGTGTCTCAGTCCAGGATGGATAAGAATAAACAGTTTCAGTGATGAAAGGTTTTACTTCCACCGACACGTTAAACTCTTGACCCTAAAAAAAAAAAAATTACCGTTCTCCGGACTTAATAAAGTAACAAGTTTAACCTATGGTATTTTTATGTAGACATAAAGAAGGGGTGGTAATCAACGAGGGAAGTTGTAAATCAGAGGAAGACTCCCATGAAAACACACCAAGACAGAGGGGAAGTACCGAGACAAGTAAAAAGTAAATATTTAGGTAGTAATGGGTTAGAGGCCAACTGTTTATGTACGTTATTCTGCTGAGGGTTGTCGAGTTTTAGTAACGTTCCCGAAATGATTCCCTTGACTACTCAGTCACTCATTCTACGATCGACTTAAAAGTAAGACTCAATTTTATAGGTCTTTCTGACTTATAAATATAAGTGTCGAAAATGTCTTTCCGTATTAAAACTTCGAAAATAAATACACCCCCTCTTTCCTTTTTTAATCCAATTGTTACTTTCGTCCGACTTTAATATATCTTCAGGTTTCGTATTTAATTATAAACTTTACTTCGACTTATGAACGACCAGTCTAAGTGAAAAATTTAAAAACTTAAAAACCTTTCTTCCCTTTCTTTAATTTCTACTTAGCGAACCGGACTCTATACTTTTAGTCCGACAATAAGGAGTCAGATATGTCAATTAACAAAGAAGAACATCAGTTCTCTTTTTCATTATCAAGATGTAACCTAAAGACGATACCAGTGGTAAATCAATCTGTTTATGGTACAAGATGTACGTCTTTTATAAAAAAAGGAATGAGGTATCATTACAGATACATAAAAAAAAAATTATGACTCATTCATATTTTTCAGTCACCTCAGTACCAGTAATCCAATTTATGATATTTTAGGTACTTTATTTTTTAGTTGAACATGTTGTTGGGACGTTACTCACTTATATTAAAAGACGTAGTTTCTTCATTTTTCGTAATAGTACCTTCTAATTCTCAAGATTTTGTTAAAAGAGAATGTCAATTTTACCTTTTTAGAACCCTCTATAGAACATTTATTTGATCGATTCTAGGTTAAAATAATACAGTTCTAAGTCTTGTTTATCTTTAGTCTGTCTTTCTTTCTGGGTAGTGGGACGGTACCAATTACAAATGGCAGAGTCACAGAGTCCCGTCGACTAAAGAATTATAAGGGCTCTATAAAAAGAAGAGAGTATACTGTTCGACAATGTCCGACAAAGAAAATGAAGTTTTGTCAACACGGTTATCAAGTCAAAAAAAGTAAGAGAGTTTCGATGACTGTGGTTATTTAATATCGGAGACCAAAATTGTATTA
The DNA here is from genome assembly GCA_006410555.1 of Capra ibex. Classification (NCBI taxonomy): domain Eukaryota; kingdom Metazoa; phylum Chordata; class Mammalia; order Artiodactyla; family Bovidae; genus Capra; species Capra ibex. The sequence goes on from SJYO01037955.1 coordinate 31,200,276, forward strand.
AATTCAGATCCAATTTCTTAACCGCCCCCCGTATACATAAGTAAAGTGTACACAGATCAAAGCACACATACGTATACAAGATGTCACAAGAGTGAAGACTGATCTGAATCCCGAGTCCATGTGTACAACTGACTACTGTCCTAGGTCTCTTTATTTGGGCCTCCTCCATGGACTGGGTCTCGTCCCTCGACTAACCGAGTTACATCATTAAAAGATGACGTCGTATTGTTTGGTGGTGCCCAAATCGTCGAATTTCGGTGTGGGTAAATATTAGAGTCTGAAGACATCCAGTCTTCAGACCCACCCGAGTCAGTTCACGAGACGAGTCCCAGAGTGTTCCGACTTTAGTTCCACAACCACATCGACGGAAGAGTAGGTCTCCAAACTTACCCCTTCTTAGTCGAAACTCGAGTACGTCCATCTTAGGTCGAAGAACACCAACAACTCCAGGAACAAAAGAACGATTAACTACCGGTCCCCAGTCAGTAAAGGACCCCCAGTGTGAGTTCAAGAAGGGACACCGGGTGAAGTGGAAGTTTGGGATCGTTAAGAACACGAAACTCTGAACGACCGAAGGGGAAGACGAGGATCGGTCTCTTTTGAGACACGAAAAATTTGCCAACTACACTAAAGTAATCCCAGTGGGTCTATTAGAGGGACAAGTAATTGAACTTCGGTTGACTAATCATTGGAATCAATGAAAACGTTTTAGCAAAACGGTACCTTATCTTGTCTTAGTACTTCTGTCTCTCATATCTCCGGTAGAACCTTAAACCTACTGGTCTAAAATTCTTAGTTCTCCAGATTCTTAATATTGGTAGATCCCCGAGTGAATTTAGGTACTCGAAGTAGGAATATGTCACCAAAACAGTAAGTTTCTATCCTTTAAACTACCCACCGAGAATGTAGAATCGAGTTTCGTTCAGACAAAGATCAGGGAAGCGGGAATACAGGAGTTTCGGGACTATCACCGGACTTTGACACTTCATAGACGTGTATGTATTGCTTTGTGGAGGATACTCTTGTGAGGTACCTTTGGTACCACGACACGGGTCTACCACACTGGAACACACTATCCGATGATTGTCTATACATTGTACCGACACACGACCGAGGGTGTCACCCGATGTGACTGTAAGATGTGACTTACAGTGTGGACAAACCACAAAATAAGGTCTGAGTCTCCTGTTACTGGAACTCCAGTGACAACTCCCGTGACTCCTCGTACGGGGGAGTAATGGCGACAGAAACGTAGTCGGTGGAGTAACCTACCTGACGGAAGGACAGGTTGTACGAGAAGAAGTGTCTGAAGTACCCGGTCCATTGTCTGTACAGACGTGCGCGAGAAACAGAGTGTGTGATTAGTGAGGTAGTCGTGGACACCTCGAAGACTCGGGGAGATCCTACCCGTGTCATTCTCGCCTTCTCTCTCATGAAAGTCCCTCGACCGAATATCTGTTCAAGGTCTCCCTTCACAGATGTGGGACGTGTCAATCTCCTGTGATACCCTGGTCACAAGCTAGTTTATGTTGTTTATTCCTTTTAAACTCCACTCGACATTACCAGTGTCGTCCGAATTATTTCCTCCCCGTCACACTAAACCCAGAACTTCCCACTCATCCTTAACCTCTCCCTCCCATGCCCCTCCTTTGTAAGGTCAACCTCTATCCTGACCGTACACACCTCTACTCAGACTTCGGACAACCGACATAGTCTTATCTCCACTGTCCCAACGGATTCAGTCCACCTCGGTCTACAATCTGTCCTCCTCCCTACAAGTTGTAAACTTCCCACAACAAATCTAACCTCCGTCATCCGTAATTCAGGAGGACTCCCAGGAACTCACCTCCACACTTTCCTACTTTCCCACGGTGTCAGTACCCCCTCACTCCAGACACGGGGGTCGTTCCCCTTCTCTGTGTCTCGTGTACTCTGCCCCAGGAATGGTTGGGCGTGACCCTTGAGTCGCCGGGGTTTAGAAAGAACGTCTAGCACATGGTGCCCCTAGGGATGCCACGGGTGTTGAGGTGTCTCAAGGAGTAGATGGTTTCTCCCCAACTCCAACCTACGACCCCGAACACGTAGTTGAGATACAAGAGGAGTGAAATAAGAACATTCATTCGGAGGAGGAGAACTCCCACAGAAGATTCCCAAGACCAGATCGTCTTAGAACCTAAAATAAAAACCACCTATATACCTCTAGTCCTTTTTGGGAAAGGGAATCTTCTCTGGTGTAGTTCATCGGAAAAGGGTTACTTAGGACCCATGGTAAGAGGTGTCGTTAATGAAACATGAACCTTAGTCCCCCGAGGACTAGTTCTATGAAACCCTTTATTCTCCTTTGGAACCTTTGTTGTACCATTTTATAACCTACGTACGCCCTAGTAGTGTCGGTTCTACTGACTAATTGTCGTCCAGACGCAAGACGACGTCACTCTAGTGGTACCCCAAAGTATCTATGTGAATAGTTAGATCTGTCTTTTATCCTCCCTACCAATTATACTATTCACTGTTTTCATTGTATATTTTATCGAAATCGAGGCTAGTCATCCCACCATACAATATCCTCGGGACAAGATCTAACTCTTCCTGTCGAAAAGAAGAGTCCGTAGTCGAAAGGTACCCTAGATAATTGAAGTGGGGGGTGGAGGTTGGAACCGATTTAAATAGATACCCCTGTGACATAAGTTTCCCTAAAGACCCTAACCTAAATTGATACAGGTTTACCTACAGGAGATTAAAATCCCGTAGTGTGTCCGAGTAAAACACGATCGATTAAACACACCTTTAGAGGTTCACGACCTGTGTAACTCAATTTACTTTTGAGTCCGGAAATTTTACATACGTCCAGGGAGTAAACCTCACCTTTAAACCTTCGAAGAAGGCATAACACCCTTTTTATCGACTAGGCGTCCCGTCTCCAGGTCCGAAACCTGTCGGGGTCCCCTGTCGTCCCAATACCGGGTCCACCTTCGTCCCCTCCGTCACCTCCTGTCAGGCACCATGGTAAGGGTCCCCGTAGTACGTGACTTCACACGAAGAACAACCCCTCCTTTCACTTACATGTGTAACACGGGATCGGACCGTAAATCGGGAAACGGGCCGTAAATCGGGAAACGGGTCGATTTTGTCGACTTTTGGACAAAACTCTAGTTCTTTTAGAGAAATTTCATATCGTGTTGACCCCTTTCCCCTGGATTATATTCGGATAGGTACTCGGGGTATTAGTATTTTGGTATCTTAAGTAATAAAATTTTAAATACCATTGGTTTATCACCACCGAACTTCGAATGTAAAGGAATCGTTTTGGGAAAAAAGGGGAACAACGACTCGGTACAGACTGAGATGTTGAGGAACCTGACGTAGGTCCAAGGAGACGGGTACCCTAAAGAGTCCGGTTCTTTTGACCTCACCCAACGGTAAAGGAAGAGGTCCCCTAGAAGGGTTGGGTCCCTAACTTGGACGTAGAGGACGGAACAGTCCGTCCAAGAAATGGTGACTCAGTGGTCCCTTCGGGAAACGGGTGGAACCCGAAGGGTCTACCGCGATTGCCATTGCTTGAGCGGACGCGCACGGCCTTTTCATTCTCTGCGTCCAAACTAGGAACCGAGGTCTCCCATGTCTAATTCTTCTTCTTCTTTTTTTTTTTTTGAACGTCCTCCTGTTAAAGTTTATGGATCTTAGTCCCTCGTAATCTGACTTTCCTAAATTATTGAATAGGTAGAGTGAAACACGAAAGTTCTACATCCCGTTGATAAATGATGGTACGAATAAGAAACTTCTCCTTTTATAAAAAGATTTTCAGCAATCGGAAAATTAAAATACAGTTAAAATTGAACAAAAGGAGTTTCTTAGGGAGGGTCCCTGGGAAGGTAATAGATCCAACTCAAGGATGTACTTAAAGTACCGAAAACTTTTAAGTTGTCGTACAATAAAAAATCCTGGAAAGATGAATTTTAGAGAGATATGTTCTTAGGGAGGATAAAATTATCAAAAACTTTCAACATAATTACATATTTGGACACTATAAGGATTCTACCACTCAATCTTGATTTTACAAGAAATATTTTATGGTTGGTCGGGACGGATTTCTAGAAGTCCCCAAGGGTATTCTATCTCACCTCCAGGACTGGAACCACGAGGTCCTGAGTCTCAGACCGGACCGAGTAGGAACCTGGAGTCAGTGAGGGTTCGTCCTTGAGAGGGTTACTGGGCGAAGGGTCGGCCAGAGTACAGACACACAAATATAAACCAAAGAAGGCGGACTCGACGACAAAGAGGGAGGGATGGGTCGGTCTGGGTTGAGGTCATACGGGGACAAACACGGTAGAGAGTTCAGAAGGGAGACGTGAGGTTGGGCGAGACCCGTCTTAGTCAGTGAACGGTGTTAAGGTCTCATGTGATCTATTGGGACCTAAAACCTGAGTAGTGTATTGTGGTCCAACTGCTGGGTCTTACAGATAGGTCTCCCTGAAACCATCCCGTGAGACCGGCGACTCCATTCTCTACCCCCTACCACTATTTTCTGACAAAAGTTCGAGGAAAATGTGTCGTCCATGTGAATCTAGCTACTCATATCGGTGTGACTCATGACTTTATATCGGTTAACAAGTATCGTATCTGATGATAAGTTTCGACCCCGGATTTAGTTAGTAAAGAGAGGTTGAGATTCCTCTCCGTGTTACAATAAATCATAGTCTTTGTCGTATCCCGTTCAGTTGAACCGACTATCAATAATTAAAGTGAAGTATTTATTTCGTAAGAAACGGCCTAAAAATCCGAAATATCACTTCAATCAATACAAAGGTTTATAGAAAAATCGTGGAAAACGGAAGAAGGACCAACCGGGTAGATGAACCACTCTCGTAAATAGGTTACTTATAACTACCATAGAAAGTCCATGACTCTGTTGAATATAAGGTAAAAGACGTATTACTAATTCGTTTGATCTAAATACGACGAAAATAAGAGTCGGAACTGTTGTGGGGAGGTTCGTACCGTACTTAAATTATCTCCTTCGTTACAACAAGGAAATTGTAAAAGTCTTAAGGTTTAACTATGGTTACATTATGTATTATCTATGTTTAAATTAAGTAGACGTTACGTCCTCTGGGACCAAGTTAAGGAACCAGCCCTTCTAGGGGACCTCTTCCCTACCGAATGGTGAGTTCATAAGAACCCGTAGACAACACCGAGTCGACCATTTCTTAGATGGACGTTACTCCCTCTGGACCCAAACTAAGGACCTAACCCTTCAAGGGGACCTCTTCCCTTTCCGGTGGGTGAGATCATAAGACCGGACCTCTTAAGGTACCTGACATATCAGGTACCCCAGCGTTTCTCAGTCTGTAATGACTCGCTGAAAGGGAAGTGTATAAAGTACGTATTAACTATATTGTTATTATGTTTACCTTATGTCTACTCCAAAGAACAGACACTTCACATTTAGGTTATTAATAAACTTTTCTATACCCTTTAAAGTGAGAACTCATCCGTGTAAAGATCAAAGATAGTAAATAGATAGAGGACCCATGTAGATCGTCGTACCCCGTCTCCTTTCTATTTTGATACCTAATTTTAAATTTTTTCCTTCTATTTTGTAAGAATCCCTAAAAGGGATGACACCACTTTTTGTATCCTTTTATAAAATTTCGTTTTAAAAGTCAAAATTTCTTACTCGAGATGGCACTCAGAAAATACTCGTTCGGTTCAAATGGACGAAACTCCTCTGGGGTCACCTTTCAGTTGGTATAAGTCGTTTCAGACACAAAAACTTTAATACTATCGGTCACAATTGAACTACAGAAGGCACACGAACCGTAAGCCGACCCCCTAAAGTGTCGATAAAATGAAGTAAACTAGGATCATTGTTGGCGGTCGTTCCTAAAATGATTAAGGTAAAAAGACTAGTTCTTCGACTTCAAAACCTCTTCAGTATCTCGAACAGGTCTCATACTCCCACGGTCGCTACCCCTCCACGGACCGTGTCGTCCCAGGGGACTGGGCTGACCCTTCCCGACCATACAGTCCCGGTCACAGACGTCCACTTCATGGAAGAAATGGACGAAGAGTCCAACACCTCTGTCGTAAACCCACCCCACCTTTTTGACTTACTGAGTCGAATAAGGTATTTGAGACCAATACAAGTAAAGGAGGTTGGACTGAAACCCAGTTCTATCTGGACCTAACAGTAAAACCAGGACGACCCTATCTAGGGACACTTAATCTTTCTTGACGTGAAAAGAACGTACAGGACGTCGGGGTCCCAGGGTTTTGTTTCCACCCGAAAAGCCAGTAGAAAAGACACAGAACAACGATATATGTCGACGGGTGATGTGTCAGGGACCAGGAAGGGGCGTCTTTTCTTTTAGTTGGGTCCTTCCGTTAGAGGTCGAGAGGAAATCCGTTTCCTAAGTTTCGACTAAGGGTTTTGGTCGACAGAAGTTCGTATCTATTCCCCCAAGAAAACAAGGACTGAGTTATAGTTTCCTTTCTAAATTTTTTTGTTTTCACTTAGAAGTTTTCGTTTCCAACAGACTTTAATACTCTACAACACTCCGTGACGGTCGATATTAAAAAGGGAGAGAAGAGGGGTGTCTGAAAGTCTTTTAAAACCAAGGGACGTAGCCTAATTTCCCAGAAATGAAATACCCCATAAACGACAAGCCGGACCCGTGTCCTAAGTAGCCCGAGAAGGGCTTACAGATGAGGTGAGACCGGTACACGTGGAATAAACCACACTACAGGTCGTGGGACATGTGCCATGGGAAATGGGAGTAGCGACACATAGTGGCGCTCCTCGTCCACGCACCAGTTTGGAGTCACGGCTCACTGCGGACTTCGGTGGACTTCCGCCCCCCTGAACCACCCTTTCACATCTCGTCTCGACCTTTTATCCCCAAGAGATTTGATGTCGTGATTTTACAGGTCGGTCTACGATGCTACCGGACCGGTCCCGTACTGGTGCAAGGGTCGGGTGGGAGAGGAGGAATGAGACTTCGGGTCACGTGAACCCTCGTCAGTCTGTCCGTGGTAATGAGGGTAAACAGTGTAACCTTTTCCCTCCCAACCATTACGACTCTTCGGTCGGGTGTTAGTGTGTCTCTGTTTCGTCCCCTTTGAGACCCGAATACTGTGGACGGTACGGGGACGTCGGTAAAGACCCACGGTGTCACTCCCGGGGTCGGGAGTTGGTGACGTCTCCAGGCCACGGTAAAGACCCTCAATGACCAACTCGTTATCAAAGGAACCTTTACCCCAAAATCATTCAGTACGGGCCACACGTCCCTCCTTTCGACCACCGTCGACCAATTGAGAGATCGACGGAGTTCCCTCCGGGCCGGGTAGAGGTAAAGGTAGACCTTTAAGTTCGGTCTCCCGTTCTGAGGTACACCGACCCTCAAACCCAACCCAAATTTTTTTTTTTCGTAATCCAACCCATAAAGACGAGATTTTAATGGTGGAAAAGAATAGTTTTATACGTGGAAAGGGGGACTTTTATCCGAATGTAAAGGAGTTGACATTTTCGATTTCTCTTGACAATCGAATAGGTAGGGTCGTCCTGTGACGTTTTTGGGACTTGTGTACAGGTACACTGATCTTGTGACCGGAAGAAAAAGTAGTAAACTAGACCGTTCGAGTCACGCCGTCCCAACGTGATCCGCAATTTTGGAAATTTGTTCTCAACGTCGACAGGAATGAGGACCGTCTGTAGTAGTGATTACAAAGTTACGTACCGTCCGTGAATCGACGATCTCTATGTCGACCGTAACTCTTGGAGGGGAGGTTCTGTCTCGACATACTAAGATCTGGGGTTTGTGTCTCCGATACCTGCGTCTTCTTGGACCTAAGTTTAGCACGGAGGGGGTAAACCCTCGATACCCTGTGACCCCTTAGTATTTCACCTTTTTTATCAGTGAGTCAACATAGGTTAAGAAACACTGGGGTACTTGACATCGGGTGGTCCGAAGAGACAGGTACCTTAAGAGGTCCGTCCTTATGACCTCACCCAACGGTAAGGGAAAAGGTCACCTAGAAGGACTGAGTCCCTAGCTTGGACCCAGAGAACGTAGTATCCGTCTAAGAAACGGCAGAAGCAGTGGTCCCTTCGGGTCTCTAGAACAGGTAAATAAATGATTCACAGTGAGTTTTACTCAAGTAAAAATCTACCCTTTATGTTACTGTACCAAGTCGTCGGTGTTACTATACGTTCACACTTAGTTTACCGTAGACGGAGGGAGAGGGAAGTGAGAAAGGGATAAGGGGGAAGGGGGTGGGATCCGGGGATGTACATTGGTGAAAGAAATCTAAAAACAGATAGAAAGATCATAAAAACTTACTTTTAGATCGCTAATGCTTAACGTAAAAGAGTAAAAGGAAAAGAATAAGTTTCCTATGATACGTAAAAGGACGTGTTACTAAAAAATTTTAAATTATCACATCCTTAATAGAAAGTCTGAGTATCTCGAAATCAAAAGATTAGTTTACCCTTACTTTGTGGGTGGAATATCTTAACAACCTTTTAACTTACTTTACTCTATACATGTGGGCACCACCTAAGTACAGTTACATACCGTTTTGGTTATATCATAACATTTCATTTTATTTCATTTTTATTTTTATTTTTTTCTTTACTCTATCATATCCATTAGACGAATCGTATTACGGATGGACCGTGGAACGTTTCTGAGTTTTTTACCATCCGTCATCATAACATAATAACAATAATACTCCAATTACTATTATTATACCCGGAGGGACTACCGAGTCTACCATTTTCTTTTTTTTCCGGATGGACGTTACTTCCAATGACCCCAAGTTAGGGACTCAGTCCTTCTAGGGGACCTCTTCCCTTACCGATGGGTGAGGTTATAAGAACGGACCTCTTAGGAGTACCTGTCTCCTCGGACCTGCCGACGTCAGGTACCCCAGTGTTTCTTGACCTGCACTGACTCCCCGATTGTGAAACCCCGAAGGGAAGGTACACGGAGACCTTTCCACCATTCGTACTTACTTTATTACATTCACTTTCTCGGAACGAGTTCGGGATCGTGCATATACTATGGACTATTTACCGTTACGATAGTCGGTTAAGTCTGGTTTACAGTTTATCATTCGTTTGTAATTAGATGAGTGGTTTGTTGTTGGGATAAAATTTTCCAAATTAACGAAAAAATACAACGGAGAGGATTGTATAAAGACACTAAGTTGTAGGAGGACTTTCACAAACTTGAAAGTTGAGATTCCTTCCCTACTTTTCCCTATAAATAACAAAGATTAGGTGACATAAATAACTTACGAATCCTTCTCTCTTAAAACACAAGAAGTAGTAAATTGAGGGTATCAATTATCAGTTCTAAAACACCGTCCATCCCCCTTTTCCGTCCCTCACCTCGAACTTAGTTTCTCGTCACAGAATTCCAACACAACCTTGAACAAACACACGGCACTGATGAAACCGTGACGTTGCCGTCTCAACACACAAACCTTGGTGTCGACGTTCATAGACAATAGACCGAAAGATTTCTTTTTCAAACGAACGACTGAGACGGGATACCTTGTCGACCGTATCTAGTTTACGACAGGGACAAGAACAGAACGTCTTCGTTGCCCGGGACCCACCCCCGGACCTACCGTCGTCGTCTCCCGTCCCGGACCTGACGCGGCGGGAGTGTACGTACCACGTCGACCGAGTCTAGGACCAGCCTTCACCGGACCCGGAAGACCAGTTGTGTCGACCGTCGCAGCAGCAACACCACTAGTGTCGGAGACGCCACCGTGACTAACCGACAACGAAACACCGAGAGAAACAATCTATACACCTAATCCAGTTATTTCTCTGTGCCAGGGATTGGAGTCTGTGGCACCACGTGCGTCGTGCTTTAGTTAGAAATAGATCGAGACGCAAAAAACACAGACGGGAAACCTACGGTGCACAAAACTGAAGTTGACGTCAACGACGACGGCGACGACGATTCAGTGAAGTTAGCACAGGCTGAGACACGCAACGATGGGGAATAAGGGTCGGTCGAGACAGGTGTAGTCAGAGTCATAAAGTTGTACTGAACAGAATCCTCTCTGACCCGGTACAGGGGTAAGTGACCACCGTTTCCCGTTCATACCTACTGTCGTGGAGGAACGTTGAAAGAGGGACTCAGTGACGTCACCTTACCCCTCCGTCCCAGACAAAAGGTGTCCCGTAAAATCCGGAACTATTTTGGACTCGACGACTGATTGTGTGTGAACACTACGACCTTAAATAGGACACTACACTAAAAAATTAAAAATAAAAAATTGATCCCCAGGCATATATCAGTCCTTCCAAGATAAAAAGTAGGTTACGTAGTAATACGTTTTATTCCGACCACTAAACTCTATAATTAAGTAAGTATAAGTTAAGTATAAATTGAGCGAGTACTAAGTAAGTAAAATTAAATATGATAGGGATGTTCAGACGAACTTGTAGAGTACGATCTCCTAAAGGGTGAACCTTTGTCGAGTAGAATAACTACGTCATTTTTAGAAAGAGAGATCGGACGTGAAATCAAGGTCAGGGACCTCAGAGTGACCTTCGGAAAGTTTATTGACGGAGGGCAAAGAGGACACTAGGAGAGAAGAGGTTCACTTCGTCGTAAAGAGTCGGCATGGGGAACTTCAAGTACTACCGTCGTACCAAATTGTCTTTCTGGTACTCGAAATCTCGGTCCGACCAAACCCTAGGACCGAAACGACGAGGGGTCGTTTGATGTCTTGGAGTTTTCGACGTGAACAAGAAGACATGTAAACCCCATTATAACTCAATCGGTTTTTCAAGTAAGCTCTAAAGACATTGTAGAATACCTTTTTCGGCTCCCTTGAAATACTGGGTGGGTTATGAAGGATGGGGTCTCTCACCACTGGTAAACATTATGGATTCGGAATGTCTCACGAATGGTGGTAAGAGTTGTAAAATGGGTACAATTATGTCGTCAGAACCCTCTTCGACGACGATGACTAGAGGTAAAAGATCTACTCCTTTGTCTCCGTCTCTCCAAATATCAAGAGTAGACTTCGATGTGTCGAGACTTCACCGTCTCGACCCGAAACTTGCGTCCGTGAACCCGAGACAACAAGGGATATTCTCGTCGTGAGTCGGACCTCCGACCGGTGACCAGACGTGAACTATGTACTGTCGGTAGTAATTAATAAAAAATTTCCGAATGGTAGGACGAAGGAGTCCAGATCTAGAGGGGTAGTGGACAGGAAGTACTCACAAAAGATATATTAAGGTCTACACGGACTCACCACGTCTTACTAAACGGGTGTACAAAGAGGTTCAATTTTGTACAATACACCAAGGAAGAGGACGGAATAGAATCTCGACCAACACATTAGTGACGGAGTCCACTTAAAGATCTAATACCTCTGGAGGGTACGACCTTCCCTTAAACCTCTGTACGTTACTCGACGAAACTCTTGTTCCTGTGTCCCTAAGTCCGACAGAAGACCGAAGGACCACGTATCGTCTTACCTGCCAAGTCATCGTACCGGTCCTCGGACGTCACATCCGAGTAAACCCCTTCCCCATGACGTTTCCTCTTGACACGAGTCCCCAAGAAACCCAAGGGAAAGTGTTTTGGAGAACCCCTTACTCCCCACGTCCAGGTGAGGATGGCAAACGTAAACGTCCCGGACCCCCTCTCTGGTGACTACTTCCGGGTAGGGGGGAAAAGGGTGGGAATAGGGTCAGGTCGTGACACTCCCGGGGACACCCCTGGAACTGTGGACGTGCAGGTATCGGAAGGGTTGAGGGGCGGGAAGTGGTGTGGACGTTTGTCAGTGGGAGTCGGAGGGAAGTGTGGATTCCCACGTGTCTGAGTCACCACAGAAGGTGGAAGTTCTCCTTTCCTGGGTGCTTCGGGAATCTCGGAGTCTCGGTAAATCTACCCCTTAAACTGCAGAACGTATGGCTTCGTATCAGATCACCCACCTCCTCGTCCCGAGTCCGAGGTCCGTCGAGGCACCTAAGGAGCGATACACCCTTCCCCATGTCCACCCTCGCCTCCTAACTCGTCGGGAGAGATCATAGTCTGGGCCCCATCCCCAGGACCGACGGGTCCAGACTACCGAGGTCCGACGTCAAGAGAACCGACGGAGGGAAAATTCTCGGACTAGAGACGACGAGAACCCAACACCGTCCCCGTCACGATCCCGCACCCCACCATAAAGACCCCATGTAGACACCTAGACTCGAGAAGACCAACACATCTCACCCCGTCTTCCCCTTCCTCCCGTTCGGAATGTGGTTTCACCAGTTAGGAAGGAAAGCGACGGGTGTGAACGGTGGACGTCTTGTGTGTGTCGAAGGAATAAGTCGTGGTCCAAGAGACCCAAGGGTGTCAAATAGGGTAAAAGAGGTCTAATTAAAAAGGTCTGACTCGACTCGAAAGAGGAGTCTGGAGTCACACGACATCGAGGTGACTAGTCGGAGACTCGGAACGGAGGGAGGACACGTGTAACCGTGAATAAAAGAGAGATTAGGTCCGGGGGACGGAAGATAGTCACACACACACACACACACACACACACACACACACACACACACACACACGCGCGCGCGACAACGAAGTCAGTATAGGTTGAGAAACACTGGGGTACCTGACATCGGGTGGTCCGAGGAGACAGGTACCCTAAGAGATCCGTTCCTATGACCTCACCAACGGTACGTAACGAGGTCCCCTATAAGGGGTGGGTCCCTAGCTTGGGGTACAGAAAACGCAGAGGGCCTAACCGTCCGCCTAAGAAATGGTGATCGCGGTGGATGACCTTACTTTCACTTTTCTTTTCACTTTCACTTCAGCGAGTCACCACAGTCTAAGAAACGCTGGGGTGGCTGACATAAAACGGTCTGAGGAGGCGGGTACTCTAAAAGGTCCCTTCTTATGGCCTCAACCAACGGTAAAGGAAGGGGTCCCCTAGAAGGGCTGGGTCCCTAGCTTGGGACCAGAGTTCGTGGCGTCCGTCTGATGGTAGACTCGGTGGTCCCTGCGGGTGATAACCTTATTTGTGAGTGTTTACTTTAACAATGTAAGTGGTCGTTTTTCTAAGGTAGAAGGGGTCAGAAGGAATGAGGAAGAGGGGAAGTGCAATAGGTAGGTTCTCGTCGTTCCAGTACTGACTGAATCTTCTCCTGGGTCCCTCCTGTGGACGAGGGTTAGGGTGTGTCCTGGGGACGGGACCCGGATCCTGCTCTTACTCGGTCACGAGAGTCCTTTCCTTGTCCTTTCCTTTCCTTCCACTTCGGCGAGTCAGCACGGGCTGAGACTCTGGGGCACCCGACATCGAATGGTCCGAGGAGACAGGTACCCTAACCGGTCCGTTCTCATGACCTCACCCAACGGTAAAGGAAGGGGTCCCCTAGAAGGACTGGGTCCCTAGTTTGGACTCGGAGGGTATAACGTCCGTCTGCGGGATGGTAGACTCGGTGGTCCCTTCGAAAAAGGTGTACTATCGTGCGTCGGAATTCTTTCTTAGTCGTAGGTCGGTAGAGAGGACGGAGTGGACGGACAAGAACTGGAGACGTTGTAAACCTTTACCTTATTAAACGATCAAGTTACACATAGAAGACTAGTAAAGAGGTTCGTGACGAGACGACTAATTTATAAAACTTTACTTACTGACCTACCCGACCTTCCCACTCGACGTTGACTCTCAGCAGAAGGGACCTGGGGGTTCCTTCAGTTCTCATCAGTAGACACCGGTTGGTGTCCCGTACCAGAAGTAATGTTCACTTCGAGAAAAGTTTACCTTGTGACCCACCCGATACCCTACCTTTTCCCTCGATCTCGTGTGTCTGAGAGAGAGAGAGAGTGTGTGTGTGTGAGTGTGAGTGTGAATTCATTATGAAATGAGGAACTTGAGTTGAAGTGACTCTAAACTTACTCGTCTATCTTAGGTTAAAATTTTCGGAAATTGGTTCCGAAAATTAGATGGTCCCGAAGGGATATCGAGTCGACCACTTCTTAGGTGGACGTTACACCCTCTGTGGCCAAGCTAGGGACCCAACCCTTTGGAGAACCTCTTCCCTTTCCAAGAGTGAGGTCACAAGACAGGACCTCGTAAGGTACCTGACATATCAGGTACCCCAGCGTTTCTCAACCTGTGTTGACTCGTTGAAAGTGTGAGACAATTGGTGGAAACCCTTGAATTTATGAACAAGAATCATATGGTCACTGTATGGGGGAGACCCTGTTTCGACAGGACAAGGGTCTGTTTATTTTGTTCACGTCCCTGTAAATGTAAAAAGGATCTTTAGGGTCATTTAGGACATTCTCTTTCCCTCCGGTATGACGAAACGAAGAGGGAGGTACGTGGAACGGGAGGTTGGAGTTTCGGAAACTAGTGATTTAAAGGGGTCGAAGTTTACGGGATCGATACGTGGATGAGACAGAGTTAACGGTCTAACGGGTAGATTTAACATGAGTATAAGGATTCTTTCACTTTACTTTCACTTACAACGAGTCAGTACAGAAACGGTGGGGTGCCTGATATATGTCAGGTACCTTAAGAGGTCCGATCTTATGACCTCACCCATCGGAAAGGGAAGAGGTCCCCTAGAAGGGTTGGGTCCCTAGTTTGGATCCAGAGGGTGTAACGTCCTTCTAAGAAATGGTCGACTCGGTGTTCTCTTCGGGTATAAGCATCCAGGTAGAGTTTATGACGAAACCGGTCCTTCAGAGACTAAGGGGTTGTCTTAGTTCAAGAGGTAGGGACATAAGGATATTTGTCGTGAAGGAAAATCGGGAATGATACTATAAGTTTTTGTTCTTCTAGTTTGGTTAGTCAGGATTTCCTTTAGTTGGAACGTATAGGTAACATTCCTGACTACGACTTCGAGGTTATGAAACCGGTGGACTACACTTCTCGACTGAGTAACCTTTTCTGAGACTACGACCCTTTCTAACTCCCGTCCTCCTCTTCACCAACTGTCTCCTACTCTACCAACCTACCGTAGCGACTGAGTTACCTGTATTTAAACTCGTTTGAATCCCTCTATCACTTCCAGTACCTCCGGACCTCACGACGTCAAGTACCCTAGTTTTTTTCAGACTGTGTTGAATCACTGACTTGTCGTTGTTGTGCCGTAAATTGAGTGATAGGGTACTGAGTAAACGGAGTACATGTACCATGACAGGGGAAGATTTACAGTCCTTACACATGTATTGGGGTTGTGAGTTGTGTCTCGATCCGTGTGTTGTTCGTAAGTTTTTTATTATTATTAAACTACTAGAGTTGACCTAAACTGGTAAAGGAACAACTACGAAAACAGGACCACCTCTATCAAAACCGGAACCGAGGGAGTTCGGTACAAGAATCTTCAGGTGTCTACGCCCACTCCCCGTGTTCCACTGAGGAAAGTATCTCAAGAATGGACTTCAGGAACGGGGGTGGGGAAGACAAAAAGACCACGGGTAGTATGGTCTTCATGCGTGAAGTTGTATGAAAGGATTTTTGGAACCCGTTGTGTGTGTAACAAATAACAGTTTAAGTTTTGTCGTTCAACGAATTATTTCTCTTATAGAGTCATTCACAGCTTATAGACACATTGTCTCTATGTGATGGTACGAGGATAAACAAGAAACATCCACAAATGGACAAGTAAATGAAATATAAAACCTCTGAACCCTAATTTCAAGTTACAAATAATCGGGTAACCAAGAGTTATAGTCATAGTTATTCAAAAGTAGGATTTACCGTTTCTCTCCGATTAAACTGATGAAACTTTGTTTTCGTAATAAGACAAAAGATTTTTTCGATGGAAGAAGTTCCGACGAGTCCTTACCCCTCCAGTTCGTCGAAAACACAAACACCGTCCCAGAATTAAAAACATGACACACACAATGTCTTTCGCTCTGTCCTTACGACCTCGACACCTCAAGTGTAAAACTTGGAATTTAGAGTCTGTCAGGACCTTTAAAGGTTGTTTTAGTGTTTCATTAAATACCAAGTTCTCCGATATCTTCGTCTGTGCGAACATATCACTACTAAATACGATACTTTTATTCGTGTGGTCATCCACGGACAAACACTAGAGTTTGATCCAGCGGTTTCTCTCTTTGTCGTCGTGGAGACAGTTTTGACCGTCGACCTACCCATTTAGTAAGGTAGGGCGGGAGACTCGTCGGAGTTCTTTCCTGATATGACGACACTGGTCTTGTCTTAACAGTACTCTTTACACAGTGGGAAGTCTTCCAGGGCAATCTGACCCCCAATGCCTTTTTAAGTAGTACACACAGTTGCACGACTCGTCAGAAATCTTACTTACCTTGAACCAATTCCATCTCAGGGTACCCTTAAGACTAAGAACGGAAGAGAGGAGTCACAATACTCGTTATTCTTTGGGGTGTGGACTTTAGGACCATTAAGTGGGTCTTGTCTGAGAGGGATGAGAAAGGGGAAGTCGTGTCTCAAATGAACTCAGAGGGTAAGGGGAAGGATGGGGTGTTGAGGAGACCTTACTAATCTGAGGTCGAAGTCCCTCAAACCAAAAGTCCTTGGTGCAAAGATGTCGTAGAGAGTTAGAAGATTCGGATGTTTTTTGCGCCGGCTCAGTAAGGAGACGAACGACCAGATCTCGGAGTTAGTTTGTGCGTAAGGCTAAGGGTTTCTCACTCTCTCACTCCGACGTCTTTTCAGAGATGAGGGGCACCGCACAGAGGAATCTGGACAAGTTTAACGAGGTCCCGTGTCGAGTGGACGTCACGTACCTGGGCTCGCCTGCGTCACAGAGGTCCGTGGGCGTCCCGAGAGTTCCCTTAGGTCTGAGGGACGGAGGTCGCGTCCCGCGGGAGTGAACGACAACCTCATGGTTCTCTCGTGCACGGGGCGGGGGGAAGAGGAACTCTTAGGGTCCCTGCCCCCTCGGACCACCCGAAGGAAGATACCCCAGCGGATCTCAGCCTGTGCTGACTTCGTTGAATCGTCGTCGTCGTCGTCGTCGTCGTCGTAGTCGTCGTCGTCGTCGTCTCAGCCTGTGCTGACTTCGCTGAATCGTCGTCGTCGTCGGACTTCTTCAGCGAGAGAAGTCGGAGACATTAGAGTGACTCAGGCGAGCGAGAGCGTCCCTTCGGTGAGAGGCCGTTTCTCGACAAGATCATGTCCGCTCGCAAAACCAAGGCCGCTGGGAACTCGCCACGTTTCAAGGTCAGGCCGAGGCCCACACGCGTGAGAGGCGCTGGGTTTTCTATTTCGTATGCGGAGTACCCTCCACCGAGAAAGAGCCACGTAACGAGGACGCCCGCCTTGTTCCAACAGCGAAGAAAGAAAGTTGAGGCTTTTTCAAAGGCCCAGGGTATGAAATCCGGACGGGCGTCGGTTCGTCGTCTAGTCTGGAAGCGCGGGGCCGACAGGGTCTTGGTCCCGCGTTTCCAAAACTCCCACCGAAGGGGCCGACGCACGTGGAACTCCTCCAAAAGTTCTCGACGGTTTTTTTTTCAAAGACTTTATGTACACGAGTTGACAGACGCGTGGTAAACCGACTCCGGTGAAGGAGCGGGGGCTTAATGAGATGTAAGGCCTACGGAAAGAGGAGGAAGACCCGCGGGATGTGACGGGTCGGATGTGATGCATCGGATTCTCCTCCTTCTCTCACGCACATCTCTCTTCCCCTTGCCTCCGACTACCGAACCCGGACATTCCGACTCGAGCCGGGGAAACGGTCGAACAGAGAGGTGGACCCAAGCGTCGGAGGGGAGAGGCCTCCTCCAGGGGTTGGAGAAGAATCCGACGAGGAAACACGAGGAGAGGTAGGAGGAGGGAGGATTTGAGAGCTAGGCCTCCAGGGGGAGCGTAGGGAAGTGGGCGAGACGAGAAAAGGGAGGTCCTTTTTGTCGAAACGTCAAACGGGCGTGGGACCTGAAGCCGGGCGCAGTCATCTGGCTCGACGACCCGTCGTCCAGCATTGCGGGCGGCGACATCTGGTGGTGCGGTCCGCCCATCATCTCGTCCAGCCCGAGGCGCCGAACCACCTCTCCGCGGTCCCGGACGTCAGGGACCAGGAGGCCGAGTCCGAACCACCACCGCCACTTTCCCGCGTACGACCACTCTCTTCCGCTGCGCTACGCGGTGTCATCCAAGAACTCGCGAAACGCCTTGAGAGCCGCATGCTCCGTCATCTCCTACCCTAACTCTGTCGACAACCTCACGCGGTCCGTGTGCGAGTGCCCCTTGCGCATGTGGACCGTGTCCTTCATGAGAACCGACTTCCCGTGGCGCAACTTGAACTACTCCTACGAGGTCCACCACTCGCGGACCAACCCGTCGGTTGTGTTCTTCTTCCTGTCCTGGTGCTACCAGTGACTAAACCACTGGAACCTCGCAGAGGCTCGCGACCGAGGCCGGTCCGGAGGGGGCCGGCGACTCCGAGGAGGAAGCCAGGGACGGTGCGCCACCAGCCTCTACTTCGCGTGGTCGTCGTCCATCGTGTCCGACTACTACGGATCGCCGTCGTGCTTCGGGTCGTCGTGGAAGACGTTCACCATCTCCGGGTCGGTCTTGACGGACAGCGCCGGGTCGTTGGACAGCCCCTTCGCGTGGTCCGTGTCGAGGAGGGGGTAGTGGAACTGGCACCACCTCTTCTGCCGCAATCCGTCGCTCCGGTCGCGCCGCCTCCGGGTCTAGTAGCGCGTGTCACGAAACTGCCTCTTCGTCGTCGACAGGGGGTCCGAGACCGGCGTCGTCAGCGGGGCCGGCATGGGAGCCCAGGCCACCGAGAATTCTCGGCTCCGGTGGTTCACCATCGCGCGGTGCGAGTACCTCCACTCTTTCTTTTGCGACCGTATGTACAAGTACCTGCAGTGATACCTATGCTAGAATGTGTACCGGAACGGCTTCCCGGTAAACTTCAGTTCCCGCAAAAGGTGCCGGGTCTTCCCGTCTCACTCGTGCTTGACCTTCAGGCAGTCGCGGTCCAACCACTGCTTCTCCAACTACCTCCTGAACGCGGTCGGGACGAACGAGAAGTAGTCTATCTCGTGATCGTCCAACGGCCAGTCGGGGTCCCGCGTTTGGTGGGTCATGTGGTGCGACTGCTCCTACGCGTGGGCCCGGAGCCCCAGGCGCGAGAGGCGGGGCGACGGCGAGCCCCCCACGGGGCCGCGGCGCGGCAGGCCGTTGAGGTCGGGGTCGAGGGTGGTGTTCAGGACCTCGACGTCGCTGCGCAACGGCGACTTCAATCGGCGGACGTCTTCCAGGCCCTGGACTGGCTTCTCAAGACACTCGAGCAGGGGCGGTCGACGGAATAAGTACCACCGACCGCGCCGACCGCGCCGACGGCGCCGGTGGACGGGCGCGACCGCGGAGATCCAGTACAAAGCCCTCTATCGAGGATTCCCCTCAGGCCGAGAAGGCCCCAAGGCCGCGCGCCCCCCCGAACGTTTCATCGACGCCTTCTCTCGCGGATCCTTGTCCCGCGGTCCGCGCAGGGGCCGCGCGCCTCGAACCGGAACCCGCACTTTTACCCGCGGCTCGCAGCCAAGACCTCCCCATAAGATCTCATCTCTGCGTGTCGAGGGTTCCGCTCGCTTGCCGCAGCTTTCCAACAGGCCGGTTCCGACCGCAGACGCCCAGAGATGACATTTCTGAGTCTAAAAAAACGGGGGTCGCAAAGGACGACAGAGAACCCGTGATCGCGCAAGGGAGGGACGTCTAGGTCTGGCGAGGACCCCCGGGCGAGAAAGGGAAAGTTTATGGAAACATCTAAAGGAGGCGTCGACGAGGCTGCTCCAAAGACTTCTCTCAAGACAGATGGAACGACTTTGAGAGACCTCCCGAAAGCCACGGCCGGAGTGACGGAGCGTAGAGGCAGAGAGGCGACGACAGCTGAGCGTCACTCAAGGTCGGCGCAACGGCGCTCAACATAAAGGTGGGCGTGTCGGCTCCGACGCCGAGGGCTTCTCGTACGCATTGGGGTCGCGGTCCTCTCCCCCGCGAAAGGCTCCACGACTTGAAGCAGCGTGCGCGGCGCGGCGCCCCGGTCAGAGGGAAAAGTCAAAGTTTTCCAGCATTTCGGGAAATAAAGGGAGACAACGACCTCTTTCAGCCGAAACTAAACGCTAGCGAAAAGGAAGGAGTAGGGGGTTGTATTAATACTCTTAAAAAAAGAAAGAGTGAAGGTTTACGTGTCAGAAGACGGGTACAAAGAAAAAATTTTCGTTGTTATAAACAGAGAAAAGTACGGGTATGTAATTTAGTCTACCACCCGAGAATGACTTATGGGTCTGCGGTCGAGGTGAAGGGGAATGATTATCTACTGGTGACATTAACCGCAGACACCAACAGTCCTAAAAGTTTCGCAGAAGTGCAGTGTCTTGAGACCCAAGTCCACAACCATAGACGAAACCACACAAGACTCTTGACTTCGATTCGTTTTGTACATTAACCACGCGATTGGAGTGTCCGTGATCTACGAATCGAGAGTCGGGTTTCGAGAAATTGTCTAACAAATGAGTGTAAGTTGGTGTGAGAGAAATGAGACTACGTCAACCTTTTCTCCAAAAGTATCCCGACAAAAACCGTGGTCATGGGTATGATGATAATATTAGTCTTGAGAATTGGTCCACCACAAACGAACAAACGAAGTCTGGTTACCTTCATTTAAACTTCCTGAGAAGATTCAAGGAAACCCGTTTCCCTTAGTTATATTTGGTAAACTCAGTGAAGAATTCAACGTCAAATTCACGGTCTAGTTGACGAGACCACATTTTACATGCGAAGAATCCTTTGTGAACTCTTTAAACTTTACAAAAAGAGTAACACGACCTGATTTGCCTTTGTTTTCATATAATTTGCATTAACAGGAGTGAGAACGTCTCGCGGACTGAAATGAATGTTTCTATTTTTCCAATGCTGAAATTTCGTCTCCTCTGTCTTTTCGTATGACTTTTTCTTTGTACCAAATCGAGTCAACCATTACTTAGACGGACGTTACGTCCTCTGAGGCCAAGCTAAGGACACAGCCCTTCGAGCGGACCTCTTCCCTTTCCGATGGGTGAGGTCGTAAGACCGGACCTCTTAAGGTACCTAACAAACCAAGTACCCCCAGCGTTTCTCAGCTTCTGCTGACTCCCTGAACGTGAAGTGAAGTACGTTTTGTTTGCCTCTCTTTTCCTTTGTAGAACTAAGGTTTTGGTCTTGTGTCAAGGTCTCTTGTGGAAGTGATATCAGAGCCATAACGAGGCAAATGGGCGATCCCCCGCGCTCTCAAAATTATTTTTGTTCACAATCAGCAAGCCAACACAGGCTGAGTCGTTGACGTACCTGACATCGTTGAGGCACCTGACATCGGGCGGTCCGAGGAGACAGGTCCCCTAAAGGGTCCGTTTTGATGACCTCTGCCGACGGTAAGGGAAGAGGTCGCCTAGAAAAGCTTGGTCCTTAGCTTGGAGTTAGAGAACGTAGAAGATGTAACGCCGGCCTAAGAAATGGTGACTCGGTGGTCCCTTTTGTCTTTGGTTCCGTTTGGTGAAGGAAACTCTTCGACATTAGACTTCTTCGAGTCGGGAAGAGACTTGGTTATACTGCGTGTTCAACGAAGACACATGTGGAGAATAGGGACACATTCATCGGAGAACAAGTTCGAGTCAAGAGTGAGGTTAAAAACGATCGAAAAAGAGGTAGTTTAAAAAGAAAGAGGAAATCAATTTTTTCAAATTTTTATTAAGTTCCACGACAACTTTTTGTTCCTTCGGATCCCATATGGGACTCTCGGGAAACGGAGTCAAAGGAGGACACATGTACCCTCCTTAACACCAAAAGTTTATAAGACTCCTATTCATGACTCGTCCACTGTAGACTCAGTCCCCGCCCCTCCAACCCACCCCTCCCCCTCGAAGGATTTTATTTTCAACGTCGAGAGGAGGGTCGGGGTACACCAGTGTCTCTAAGAATAAGAGGTTTAACCTCAACCTTTCCCCGGGTTGTCAGATATGCAATTTTGTAAGAAGGTCCAAACTATGATTAAAAGGGGGTTTAAACCCTTATAAACCTAATTAAAAATAAGCAAGAGATTCGAGAGGTACACTTTTGTAAATTCAGGGTTTCTTTAGAATTAAAAGTTACAACCAACTAGTGTGTGATCCTAACCTTCGTTTCTTTCTTTTCCCCCAGAACGACTTAAGGAATTATTAGTGTAAATCTGGGTTGTTACTGTAAAGGAAGTAACATCCTACCCCCCTGGTCCACGAGGACTCTACACGGTCCGGAATTCATGAACCGGCCGTTCTGTCTGACTCCGGGGTCCTCTCCGATGAGGGTTCACGCTGAGGGTCTCTTGCGACGACCTCACGAAGACTCGGATCTTACGAGAAGTAAAGGTTTAGACACAAGAGACTTTTATTTCATGTCCAACACACGTCCTTAAATATCATAGTGAATTCATTCAGACACAATACCTTCGTTCTGTCAGAGAAAAGTTT
Source organism: Capra ibex (assembly GCA_006410555.1). Classification (NCBI taxonomy): domain Eukaryota; kingdom Metazoa; phylum Chordata; class Mammalia; order Artiodactyla; family Bovidae; genus Capra; species Capra ibex. The sequence goes on from SJYO01037955.1 coordinate 31,222,727, forward strand.
ATTCAAGAAAAAGTTATACTGGAATTCTATAAAATCTGGTATAAAGAATTTTAGTACCCGGTACAAAAGGAGTCTGTCGTAGATTATACAAGTTTCTCTCTCCGTTTAGTCAATACCGGTTTATAGTAAATCCATATGACAATTTTATAATGGTTTTAGAAGGGTATTTTCAAGGATTACCTTTTAAACCTTTTGACTGTTTAAAAGTTTCACATGTATCTAAATATTCCTAGTCGGGACACCTTTTTAATTTTCTCTTCGAAAACATCAACAGACAAAAATTATTTGATCGATACGAAGGAAGGGAACGGGGTACTCAGATTAACAATTCAAAATAACGATACTTAGGTGTTCAGTCACAGAAACGAATTTTTACAAGAATACTTTCAAGAAGGAGATAAGAGAAGAGAGAAAAGGGGTTTAAGTTGCATAAAGCTACAATGAACATGACGAATTATAAGGATCATTTTCTAATGACAAAAAACCCTTCGAAAGACTTAAGAGACTTTTTATCCATAACTAGGAAAGGGGAGAGTTCATAGAAACTCGGGAGATAGTTGTGTAGAGAATTCCGTACGGAGGCTAGTTCTTCACGACACCGAGAAAGACTTATAAAGTTCAAAATCAGAACGTCTCGTCCTACACATAGCAACGACAAACGGGAAGCACGACTCGGGTCCGAAAAGTGTACATACTCGTGTCCTGTGTAAATATCTGACCTGAGACGTAAGTCTACGTTAGAAGGATGATTCTGTCACGGAAATTTTCTATTGAATCTTCAAAAAGAATTGATAGGTGAGGATATCTTATAGGTTCAGATTGAGGTCCTATTAACTAAATAAATTTTGTACAAAGTAAAAAAAGGATGCGATACACTCACACTTTTCACTTCAGTGAGTCAGCACAGACTGAGAAACACTGGGGTACCTGACATCGGATGGTCCGAGGGGACAGGTACCCTAAAAGGTCCGTTATCATGACCTTACCTAACGGTAAAGGAAGAGGTCCCTTAGAAAGGCTGGGTCCCTAGTTGGGACCCAGAGGGCATAACATCTGTCCGCGAAATGCCAGACTCGGTGGTCCCTCTCCTCCTCTACACTCATACTTATATAGGGGTTTAAAAGAGATAGAATTCTCATAATTACTTACACAACAGTTACTCCACGTACACACACACGAGTCAACACAGGTTGAGAAACCCGGGGGGCACCTGACACCGGGTAGTCCGAGGAGATAGGTACCTTAACAAGTTCGTTCTTATGACCTCGCCCAACGGTAAAGGAAGAGGTTCCCTAGAAGAGTTGAGTCCCTAACTTGGGTACAGAGGACACAGAGGACGTGACGTCCGTCTAAGAAATGGGCGACTCGGTGACCCCTTCGGATTCGATATGGAGGTAGGTATTTCGGTGGACGTATGATTTCGGTGAATTTTTACGACTACGACTCCTGAAGGGACCACCAGGTCACCAATTCTTAGGTGGACGGTTACTTCCCCTGTACCCAAGTTAGGGGTCAGACCCTTCTAAGGTGTACGGGACCTCGTTGATTCGGGTACGAATCCAAGTGTCGATGACTCTGATGCACGGTGTTAATGACTTTGGGAACGCGGACCTCGGGCACCCCGTGTCGTTCTCTTCGGTTACGTTACCCTTCGGGAACGTGGTGTCGTCTCTCATCGGGGTGAACGGTGCTGATCTCTTTCGGACGTGTGTCGTGACCTCTGGATTTCGTCGGTTTTTTATTTTAATTAAAGTTTTATAACTACGACTCACGACGGGAATGTGGTTATTTTACCCTTAGTAAACAATTCTCGTTCTAGACATCAAGATATCCCGAATAATATTTTTTTAACGTCGAGGGAACGTCGACCCGAGAGGTATAAAGAAGACGGGTCTCCGTGTAAGTTTAGAAAACTAAGTAAACGATACATGACGTATTAAGACTAACTGTACGACCATAACGATGAAATAAAAAAGTAAAATCCGTACGTAAAAAATGAGTAATGGTACCTGTCACTTTCAAATCGAAAAAAAAGACTGTGTGTGACAGGAACATCAAGACGGTCGGAAGACTGTGGAAGGTTAAAACAACATAATATGAAAACTTTCTAGGCAGGGATCGTAAATGTGACGTTACTGGTACGTTTGTAATTGTTGACTCGGTATCTCATATACTCTCGATAAGAAAGGAAAGTATCGAAAGACAGAGGTTACCTTAATTATTAATAGAAACAATGAAACCATCCTTTCTGGTTCAGTTTCGATGATCTTGACGAAGATGGATGGTTTTACGATTTGGTTTCAGTACGATGGTTGGGTTTCTTTAGAACATCTTTAATCGTAAGAGTCCTTAAAGTTCTCAAACTTCACTTCGTCGTCGGTAAGGGTATATCATGTTATCCATGACGACACAGAACGGGTGTAAAAGTCACTGGATGACCGAGTGGGACAACGGGAACCAGTCGTCGACCCCAGTGCCAACGACATGACGGGTGCTCTAGAGAAGGAAGACGAACAGACTCAAGGTCCAGTCCGTTCATACGTCGGGGTACGGTTTTCAGTAGTTGAAAGACGTGTAGGAGACGGAACCTCCGTCTCTGTCTACACCTAAGTTCAAACAGATGTACCCAAGGTCGTCTTCTTATAATAAATTTTCCTTTTGTGGTCCTATTATACAGACGGACACCAACCTTCAAGAGAATGAGGTTGAGATTTCTTCCCAACCGGTTGTCTAAATCCGTCTAACAAGGTCGTCCGTTTCTTGTTTTTCAGTTTTCAACGGAGACCCACCCTCTGGTACGACCGTCCTTACCGTGACCTCTGGTCCATCCGTTCTCAGTCTAGTCAGACCCTACGGTACTGACTCTCAGGTCTAAAGTAAGGTTTGAGTTGTGCTTCAATGACCTCCCTAAACGCATCCACATCACCTACAACAGTCACGGGACGGGTAGAGGGGAACCGTGTATGGTCAAGGGATAAACGGTTGAACTGTTCATGAACTTTCATAGTCGAGGACACTAAAGGGATCACCGGAAAGAAACTTCGACGAAACGAACAAACACCCCGTTGGATGTCATCACCCCTGAGTTAGAGTTACCATTGGGTGAGATCATAAGAACGGACCTTTTAGAGTACCTGCCTCTTCGGACCACCCGATGTCAGGTGTCCCAGCGTTTCTCAGCCTGTGCTGACTCGCTGAAGTGGAGTGGAGTGGGTGGAGTGGAGTGGAGTCTCCTCTCCTCGGATGTTGGTTACTGGTAGTCCTTTACCACATATTTATGGGGTCAAAGGAACGGGGAAACCTTCTATTAAGACCCACAAATAAAATTGAATAAGGGGTCTCAAGTCTCTATTCGAAGTCAACCGTCTCACCATCGAACAAATGGTACAAATAATGTAGAGAGGAGAAGGGATAGTGAAGTGAAGGTCACGAAGACCCCAGAGGAATGTTTACTTAATGAAAGTCATCTTAAAGACCGAGGACTAGATAAACCCCTCCTCAGGTTCAGTTCTGTCCTCCCTTTAATACGTCAGGTCAAGTGTACAATATTTCTAGTATGACTAACTACTTTGTCAAGATTCCGTACTTCCCACGTTTGACCCTCGGACCTTTTTCTGATCACGTCTCCAGACCCACCTTCTACCACCGTCCGACAGAATCAGGTAAGTCCGACGACATTGTTTTTGTGACCTCTAGCTCACCTACTTTGTTGTTAAATAAAGAATATCAAGGTCTACGACCCTGTAGGTTCTAATTCCGTGACCGTCTAAACTACAAACCACTCTCGGACCAAGTATCTCCCGGTAGAAGACAAGAAGACACGACTCTTGTACCGTCCTTCTCGTTCTCTTAAAAGACCCCAGAGAAAGTATTCCTGTGGTTAGGGTCAGTACTTCCGAGATGGAAGTACTGGATTAGTGCGGAGTCTCCAGGGTGGAGGATTATGATAACGTCACTCCCAATCCTAATGTTGGACACTTAAAACCACTCTGTATTTGTAAGTCAGGTAATATGTCGAATTTCCACTCCTACCTTGAAGGGACACCGAGTCAGTATTTCTTAGACGGACGGTTACGTCCACTATTCCCAAACTAAGGACTAGGTCCTTTTGGGGTGTATGACTCCTCGTTTATTCGGAGAAGTGGTTTTATAACTCGGACACGAAGACTCGGGTTCTCGGTGTTGATAAATCGGGTGTACAACGCCGATGACTGCAGACTCTCGGGATCTCGGACACGAGACGTTGTTCTCTTCATTAACGTTATTCTTCGGTCGTGTAGTGTCGATCTTTCATCGGAGGTGAACGACGTTGATCTCTTTTCGGAAGGACCTTTACTTCTGTGTCTGGTAGCTCTTTATTTATTTATTTTAAAAAAAAATTCCACCCCTACCACTCCTACCTCTCTTAAGGATTAAACTTAAAATAGTTGTCCAGGTACCAACCTGGTTCTTCTTCGATGTTTCGTGAAGCGTTTCGGTTTGAACGTGGTTTCTTTTCAGTGCCAGTGACGTCCACCAGACGACGGGGAGACTAGGTGATGTCGAAAGACTTAGGGGGTTTTTGGACAATATAGACTCTTCATGGGAGTCGTTTAGTTACTCTACGTGGGGTTTGCCGTTACGGACGTCGACCGTGACCAGTTGTCTTTTCCGGTTTAAGAAGAGACGTTGTTACGGGTTGGTATACAGCAGAGTATTGGTTGTAAAGTTTTCAACTTACTTAACCGGATCCTCCAAAACGGAGTAGACGGTACAAGTGGACTGGAGAGTGGTTGACTGTTGGTGAAGAAGTTCGTAGAACTATTGTAAAACGTCCCTTATACGAAGGTGTTGGTCGTCCTTCGTCTTTTACGAAAGGTTCTCAAGCAGCTTATGTCTTCGTACCTAAAAATACGATGACCTTATTTGTTTGAATAAAGAACAACCGTTTTTACACAACTAACATAACCAAGGATAAAACTTATTATTGTTACACAAACTTGGTTCAATATTACTAAATTTTAAGTACCAAACTTTGGTGTTAATGAAAAAGTCGTTGGATTATCTTAGTGGTCCCACACCATTACCATTACCTAATGTACCACAAACTCCACTCTGTTCCTCATCAAAGGTTATACTAGAGTAGGATCCACACCAATTGTCCTTAGACGACACTACCTTTCCGATCTTTTGTTTTGTAAAACTATTTTCTGTTTGTCTAAAGAATACCTGTATAACGGAAAAAAACTATACGTCAACTCTCAAGTTTGTCCGTCCGCCTTCGTACCAACATACCTAGAACGTTCAATCCCGACCTACCAGAAATTTCAATATTCTTGTCTATTTTAGTGACTTTCTTTCGGGTTTGGTAGTACCCATCAAGTCCTTTGTAGTCAAAGACTTCTACTCCAAAGATACTGAAAAAACCCCCTCCTTCAATAGGGTTACTCGGAAAGTTAAAATAGTAGATAAGACTTTTTAACAAAGAGCCCTCTTTTGATCTTGATAGAGGTGGTTCGACTTGCGTCCATTATCTCTGTTTATCTTTTAGAACTCTTCCCTTCAACTCGTACACAAATGATATGAACTCTGGAACTTATTATACTATGGATAAAGTTGATTTATGTCTTTTGTATGGTAGATGACTCTGGGAAATGTCTAGTTCTCTCCGGACCCTGACGAGGTTCTAAAAGGGTTCCCGGACCCTTGGGTGAGGTCATAAGAACGGACCTCTTAGGGTACCTGTCTCCTCGGACCGACCGATATCAGAGACCCCAACACTTCTCAGTCTGTGCTGACTCGCTGATTGTGTATATGTGTGAAAGGATCCATTGTTTAAACAAAGACATTCTTTAATGGTCCCATGAAAGACCACCAGGTTACCAATTTTTAGGTAAAACGTTACACCCCTTACACCTAAGTTAACGACCATCCCCTTGATTCTAGGGTGTAAGACCCCTCGTTGAATCGGACTCTCGGTTTTGATTTTTCAGGTATACGACGTTACGTTCTAGGGTTCACGGTGCTTTTTCTAGGACGTACAGTGTTGATTCAGTTTATTTATTTTGTTTTCGAATATTCAGACTAACCCAGGGTAATGTAGTCTCTCAAACGGATATCTTGTACACAAAACTCGTATCACCTTTGTTCGATCTTTAGTTAGTCACTTCTTTATTAACAACAATCATCGAGTCAACACAGACTGAGAAACACTGGGGTACCTGAAATCGGACGGTCCGAGGAGACAGGTACCCTAAGAGATCCGTTCTTATAAACTCCCCCAACGGTAAAGGAGGAGGTTCCATAGAAGGACTGGGTCCCTGACTTGGTTCCAGAGACCGTAACGTCCGTCAAAGAAAGGGGAGACTCGGTGGTCCCTTCGGGTTCGAACCCCACACCCCACACCCCACCCCACCCCACCTGCCCTTCAGATTTATCTTCATGTGTCATTACCGTTCAGGAAACTTTCAGATACCAGACTTTCTGATCCAAACATCAATATTAAGGGGTCCGTCAATACCTTACCAATTTCTCTGTTCCTTTTCGACTCACTCTTTCCCTTTAAAACAGGTGTACGAAACGGGTATCCGAAAGTTGGTGAGAGTGTGTGTCCATATGAGATCTTAATCATTTTGTTTCCTCTTTTACACATATGACTCTTTCGTCTCCCCGATCTCGAAATTCACAAGAACGGAACAGCACTTCTAGGACCTGCTCGGGGGTTCTACTATCGAATACCACTTGTTGCAACCTGAACACTAAAGACTTCTTCTAAATCGAAACCCTAGTCCCTGGTCTGAACTAGTGAGTCTCGAAAACACACCGTCTTCAAAATAATGTCACTTTTTTCTGTCTCTTTCGAGGACTGTATCTGTAGTCTTCCCTCTACCTCTTCGGGAGTGCAAAGTTTTAATTCGTTATGAAACTTGTTGGGGTACTGATTTCTTGATTATGTATTTTATTCAATATTCTACAAAATTTCAATTAGTATTATTTCATACCGTGTAGTTTAAAACACTCTACGTTACGTTCGTATTCATGTGTGGAAATTTTTCTTCGTTACAATTTGTAGTTGCTAGATTCGAAAATTGAGTTCTATGATCTACATTTTTTAATTTAGGTTTCTTTCTTCATATACCCTTACAATTTCTATTCTCGTCTCTATGTACTTCGGGGACCATACAGTCTCTAATTGGAAGATCAATGACCTAGGATCTCTCTGCTCCCCTCCCCAGAGTTTTCTCCTGGTCTCGTCGGGGTCCACCCCAATGAGTCCCCGAAACCCGTCTCCACTTCGTAATCTATATCTTCGTATACCCGAAAGGACCTCCGAGTCGACATTTCTTAGACGGGCGGTTAGGTCCTCTGTCCCCAAGTTAGGGACTAGACCCTTCTAGGGGACCTTTCCTTTGTCGTTGGGTGAGGTCCTAAGAACAGAGTCTTTAGAGTACCTGTCTCTTTGGACCGTTTGACACCAGGTACCCGAGTGTTTCTCAGTCTGTACTTAATCGTTGACTTGCTGTTGTTAGTTTCTTTTATTTGTAAGAATTTTTGGTAATGACAACTTTGAAGGAACCACCAGGTCACCAATTCTGAGGCGGGGAAGGTTAGTCCTCTTAATCCAAACGAGGGACCAGGTCCTTGATCTAGGACCTACAGAGTTGATTCTGGACCGTATTGGTTTATTATTATTATTATTTCGTCATTGATAATATAAACGAGTATGGTGAACTTATACTCCAAAAGAGTAATACCGGGGTCGAGGATAAACTGGAAGATAAAAGAACAGTTGAAAAGGGGTGCTCGATGGTGTAGGGATTGTGAACGACTAAACGTAACGATGATGGGGTGTCTAGTAAGGGGTATAAAATCATCCGTTGGAGGATCAGGTAAAGAAACGGGTGTCTCGAGAGAAACAGATTTACCTGTAAAGAGAGAATAGGGACAACGGAATGACAACTGGATGGTTAACAAGAAGTTCCAAGTTGAGTGTGGAATAAAGGATAAACTTCCTAAAGTGATAAGGGCTATAAAGGATCTCTCTTAATCAGTGAGAAAGACACGAGAGGATCCTGAAACATATTTGTAACTAAAATCACGAATAATGACAGAGTCTGTGTTTTGTTTGATCAAGGGGAGATTTGACTTTCGGAGAACTCTTGATATCGGGTATAGATTAGGTAGAAACATGGTATCACGGACCCTTTTACGTACGTCAAACTTGGGTACCTACTCAGTAATTAGGGTAAAGAAAATGATTAGTGTTTCTAAGTAAGTTGTTATTTTTTCGTTGAGGGTCAACCTCATAGGTTAGACATTTCAGGTACGGTTTCCGAAGAGGTCAGAAAGAGTGGTGCAAGATGTCTGAGTGTTGAACCGTTAACGGTAAGAGATACGTGTCTTTTACTACAAAGGGGACTAGAAACAGGAGTTCCTGAAGAGTTTAATCCCTTTGTTACGGTAAAAAAAAAAGGTAAATTTTTTTAACTTCACGTCAACTAAATGTCACAACACGGTAAGGGACGACACGTTACTTCACTAGGTCAATATGTGTATGTCTGTAAGAAAAAATTTTTAAGAAACGGTAATACCAAATAGTTTCCAATAACTTATATCAAGGGACACGATATGTCATCCTGGAACAACAAATAGGTAGGACATATATTATCAAATGTAGCTGATTAGAGTTATCTCGAGAATCAGTTTACCAATCACCCCTGAACAAAGCAGTCTTCTATAATTTTGTTTAGACTTAGGGAAGTGTCGTAAGACACCCGTTTTTTACAGTGTAAAGTTATAAAAAGAATTAGTTGAATTTGGACCGAATTCAAAGGGGGACTGATTCAACCTCCCTTTAGTTCTGTCCAGTTTAAATCACTGAAGAACAAGAAGTACCCCTAAGATAGTGTCCCAAGTACGTCAGACCTCTTCTTTCCCCTTAGAACCAGGAGTACGGTACGGTTGTGTGTACGACACCATCGGACATGTCTGCCCTGGATTGTAAACCCCTGTCGACGTGACCTTCAAAAGGGTCCACTACGATCACCATTTCTTAGACGGACCCAAGTTGGGACCAAGTTAGGGACCCAGTCCTTCTAGGGGACCTCTTCCTTTATGGTTTGGTGTAATATATATATATATATAGTCAAGTGAAGTCAAGTCAGCGAGTCAGTACAGGCTGAGAAACGCTGGGGTACTTAGTGTCGTACGGTCCGGAGGGAGAGGTAGTGGTTGAGGGTCTCAAGTGACTCTAAGTATAGGTAGCTCAGTCACTACGGTAGGTCGGTAGAGTAGGAGACAGCAGGGGAAGAGGAGGACGGGGGTTAGGACGGGTCGTAGTCTCAGAAAAGGTTACTCAGGTGAGAAGCGTACTCCACCGGTTTCATGACCTCGAAGTCGAAATCGTAGTAAGAAAGGTTTCTTTAGGGTCTCGACTAGAAGTCTTACCTGACCAACCTAGAGGAACGTCAGGTTCCCTGAGAGTTCTCAGAAGAGGTTGTGGTGTGAAGTTTTCGTAGTCAAGAAGTCGCGAGTCGGAAGAAGTGTCAGGTTGAGAGTGTAGGTATGTACTGGTGTCCTTCTTGGTATCGGAACTGATCTACCTGGAATCAACCGTTTCATTACAGAGAAATACGATAGATCCAACCAGTATTGAAAAGAAGGTTCCTCATTCGCAGAAAATTAAAGTACCGACGTCAGTGGTAGACGTCACTAAAACCTCGGGGGGTTTTATTTCAGACTGTGACAAAGGTGACAAAGGGGTAGATAAAGGCTACTTCACTACCCTGGCCTACGGGACTAGAAACAAAAGACTTACAACTCGAAATTCGGTTGAAAAAGTGAGAGGAGAAAGTGAAAGTAGTTCTCCGAAAAATCAAGGAGAAGTGAAAGACGGTATTCCCACCACAGTAGACGTATAGACTCCAATAACTATAAAGAGGGCCGTTAGAACTAAGGTCGAACACAAAGAAGGTCGGGTCGCAAAGAGTACTACATGAGACGTATCTTAAATTTATTCGTCCTACTGTTATATGTCGTAACTGCATGAGGAAAAGGATATATGTGTGTGTGTGTATATATATACGTGTGTATATACATATATATATATATGTATGTACGTATACATATAGTGTAAAACAAATGAGTAGACAACTACCCGTATATACAACAAACGTGAGACCGATAACACTTAGTATAAAGACCTTGTAACACATGGCTATAAACTCAGGAACGAAACTCAATAAAACCTATTTATGGACTTTCGTCTTAACGGTCTCGTGTATCAATAAGATATAAATTGAAAAACTCTTTGACAGTTTGACAAGAGTAGTACCGATGATGTGATAAAGTGTAAGGGTGGTCATTACGTACTCTCAAGGTTAAAGAATTGTAGGAACAGTTGTGTACCATAAAAGAAAAAATTTTTTAATATCGGTAGGATTCATCCCTCGAAGGGGTCACCGAGTCTACCATTTCTTAACCGGAGGTTACGTCCTATGAGTCCAAACTCGGGGTCCAGTCCTCCTACGGGACCTCTTCTTTCACCGATGGGTGATGTGATAAGTAAAAAAAAAAGTTAAAAATAAAATAAAAAAGATATCGTTAATAAAATAAATAGATAAATAAAATGAAATGCTATAACATAACCAAAACGGTATGTAGTTGTACTTAGACGGTTCCCACGTGTACACAAGGGGTAGGACTTGAGGGGAGGGTGGAGGGAGGGGTATGGTAGGGAGACCCAGTAGGGTCACGTAGTCGGGACTCGTAGAACATAGAACGAAGCTTGGACCTGACCACTAAGTAAAGTGTATACTGTAATATATACAAAGTTACGGTAAGAGGGTTTAGTAGGGTGGGAGAGGGAGAGGGTGTCTCAGGTTTTCTGACAAGATCTGTAGACACAGAGGAAACGACACAGTGTCTGTTCTAATGGTAATGGTAGAAAGATTTAAGGTGTATATACGTAATCATATGACATAACCACAAAAAGAAAGACCGAATGAAGTGAGACATATTATCCGAGGTCAACGTAGGTGGAGTAGTCTTAACTAAGTTTACATAAGAAAAGTTACCGACTCATTATGAGGTAACACATATACATGGTGTCGAAAGAATAGGTAAGTAGACGACTAGCTGTAGATCCAACAAAGGTACAGGACCGACAATATTTGTCACGACGTTACTTGTAACCCCATGTACACAGAGAAAGTCAAGACCAAAGGAGTCACACATACGGGTCGTCACCCTAAAGACCCAGTATACCGTCAAGATAAACGTTAAAAAATTCCTTAGAAGTGTGACAAGAGGTATCACCGAAATGATCAAACATAAGGGTGGTTGTCACATTCTCCCAAGGGAAAAGAGGTGTGGGAGAGGACGTAAATAACGAACATCCGAAAACCTAGCGTCGGTAAGACTGACCGTACTTTACCATGGAGTAACACCAAAACTAAACGTAAAGAGACTATTACTCACTACAACTCGTAGAAAAGTATACAAACAATCGGTAGACATACAGAAGAAACCTCTTTACAGATAAATCAAGAAACCGGGTAAAAAACTAACACAGTAAATAAAAAGACCTTAACTCGACGTCCTCAACGAACATATAAAAACTCTAATCACAAACAGACAACGAAGTAAACGATAATAAAAGAGGGTAAGACTTCCGACAGAAAAGTGGAACGAATATCAAAGGAAACAACACGACGACGACGACGACGATTCAGTGAAGTCAGTACAGGTTGAGACACACTGGGGTATCTGCCGTCGTATGGTCCGAGGGGACAGGGACCCTAAGAGGTCCGTTCTTGTGACCTCACCGAGAAACAACACGTCTTTGAAAATTAAAATTAATCCAGGGTAAACAAATAAAAACGAAAATAAAGGTTATAAGATCCTCCACCCAGTATCTCCTAAGATGACACTAAATACAGCCTCTCCCAAAACGGATACAAGAGGAGATCCTCAAAATATCAAAGACCAGAATGTAAATCTAGAAATTAGGTAAAACTCAAATAAAAACACATACCACAATCTTTCACAAGATCAAAGTAAGAAAATGTGCACCAACTGGTCAAAAGGGTCGTGGTGAACAATTTCTCTGCCAGAAATTAGGTAACATATAAGAACGGAGGAAACAGTTTCTATTCTACAGGTATCCACATACCTAAATAGAGACCCGAAAGATAAAACAAGGTAACTAGATATAAAGACAGAAACACGGTCATGGTATGACAGAACTACTGACACCGAAACATCATCTCGGACTTCAGTCCGTCCAACTAAGAAGGTCAAGGTAAGAAGAAAGAGTTCTAATGAAACCGATAATCTCCAAAAGACATAAAGGTATGTTTAACACTTTAATAAACAAGATCGAGAGACTTTTTATGGTAACCATCGAACTATACCTAACATAACTTAGATATCTAACAAAACCTATCACATGAGTAAAAGTGATATAACTAAGAAGGTACTTGTGCCATATAAAGAGGTAGATAATTACAGGAGAAACTAAAGAAAGTGGTCCCAAAATATCAAAAGATATATATCTAGAAAACAAAGAAATCCATCTACATAAGGATTCATAAAATAAGAAAAACAACGTTACCACTTACCTTAACAAAGGAATTAAAGAGATAAAAGAGTAATAATCACATATCCTTACGTTTTCCAAAGACACACAACTAAAATATAGGACGTTGAAATGATATGAGTAACTAATCGAGATCATTAAAAGGCCACCTCAGAAATCCCAAAAGGTACATCTCCTAGTACAGTAGACGTTTGTCACTCTCAAAATGAAGAAGAAAAGGTTAAACCTAAGGAAAATAAAGAAAAAGACGAGACTAACGACACCGGTTTTGAAGGTTTTGATACAACTTATCATCACCACTTTCACCCGTGGGAACAGAACAAGGACTGAAATCTCCTTTACGAAAGTTAAAAAGTGGTAACTCTTATTACAAACGACACCCAAACAGTATATATCGAAAATAATACAACTCCATACAAGGAAGATAAGGACGAAAGGCCTCTCAAAAATAGTATTCATCCACAATTTAAAACAGTTTCCGGAAGAGACGTAGATAACTCCATTAGTATACCGAAAATAAAAAGTTAAACAATTACACCACATAATGTAACTAACTAAACGTCCATAACTTCTTAGGAACGTAGGGACCCTATTTCGGGTGAACAAGTACTACATACTAGTAAAATTACATAACAATCTAAGACCAACGATCTTAAAACAATTCCTAAAAACGCAGATACAAGTAGTCACTATAACTGGACATCAAAAGAAAAAAACACCGTAGAAACAGTCCAAAACCATAATCCCACTACCACCGGAGTATCTTACTCAAACCTTCAAATGGAAGGAGACGTTAAAAGACCTTCTCAAACTCATCCTATCCACAATCGAGAAGAGATTTAAAAACCATCTTAAGTCGACACTTCGGTAGACCTGGACCCGAAAACAAACGACCTTCGAAAGACTAATGTCAAAGTTAAAGGCACGAACACTACCCAGACAATTCTAAAAGATAAAGAAGGACCAAGTCAAAACCTTTCAACATGAAAAGATTCTTAAACAGGTAAAGAAGGTGTAACAGGTAAAATAACCGTATATTAACGACTATCATCAGAGAATACTAGGAAACATAAAGACACAACAGACAACACTAGAGAGATAAAAGTAAAGATTAAAATGACTAAACTAAAAAGAGGGAAACAAAGAACTACTCAGACCGATTACCAACCAGTTAAAATAAATAGGAGAGTCTCTTGGTCGAAAACCGAAACAACTAAAAACGATACCAGAGAAATCAAAGAAAACGTAAATAAAGACGGGATTAAAAATTCTCAAGAAAGGAAGATGATTGGGACCCCAAGTATTAAAGAAGGAAAAGTTCAACGAAATCCACATCTTAATCCAATAAATAAGGTCATAAGAACGGACCTCTTAAAGTACCTGTCTCCTCGGAGCTCCCGACGTCAGATGTCCCAGTGTTTAACTAATCGCTAACTGTGTTGTGATTCATCCATACTTGACTAGTCAAGAATTCCTTCAATAGAACGGGAGATCCCTTATAAATTGTAAAAACCGACAATACAAAGTCCCCCTCCTCAAAGAACACCGTAAATTACTCGTTTCCGGTTGCTACGACGATTGGTCAGATACTACGTATCTGAAGAGGTGTCGTTTCTTATACGGTTGTCACGACTCCAACTCTATTGAAAAAGATCTATGTACATGTCATCAGTCTCGATCCGAAGAAATTTTTAAAAAATATAAATAAATAAATGAATAAACCAACGTCGTCCAGAGTCAACACCGTACACTATAGAAATCAACGTTGTAAGTTTGAGAATCAACGCCTTCCACCCTAGATCAAGGGACTGGTCCCTAGTTTGGGTCCGGGGGACGGGACCTGGTGTTCCTTTCAGGGGTCTCGATTCGAAGACTATGAGTCAGGAAGATATGAGAAACGGTAACTTTATTGAAATATATGTATATATGTGTAACCTCGTATCAACTAAATGTTACAACACAATCAAGGTTCACATGTCGTCTCACTAAGTCAATATGTATAGGTATACAGATAAGAAGAAATTCCAGAAAGGGGGTATATCTAATGGTGAGTAAAGAGTTCTCATAAGGAGAACTCTTTACCTCACTCACTCATCGGGAGGTCCGAGGAGACAGGTACCCTAAGAGGTTCGTTCTTATGACCTCACCCATCAGCAAGGGAAGAGATCCCCTAGAAGAGCTGGGTCCCTAACTTGGGTCCAGAAGACGTGACGTCCGTCTAAGAAATGGTAGACTCGGTGGTGCCTTTGGGACCTCATAAAGGATGATATAGTCATTTGTTCCTACAGTGTCAGTAGTCATGAACGTCGGGAGGATGTACTTAAGGACTCGGGATTCCCGTCAAAGAATTTCCTTTAGTCGGGAAATTATAAGTAACCTTCCTGACTACGACTTCGACTTCGAAGTTATGAAACCAGTGGACTACACTTCTCGACTGAGTAATCTTTTCTGGAACTACGACCCCTTCTAACTCCCGTCCTCTTCCCCTGCTGTCTCCTACTCTACCAACCTACCACAGTGACTGAGTTGCCTGTACTCAAACTCGTTCGAGACCCTCTACCACTTCCTGTCTCTTCGGATCTCACGACGTCAAGTACCCCAGGGTTTCTCAACCTGTACTGACTCTGTGACTTGTTGTTCCCGTCAGTCCTTCCTCTTATGGCCGTCGGTAGTCTTAACGTTGAAGAGGGATACCATTCGGGGTTCCCTCAAGTCCTACACTTTTTGTGTCCTACGACCGAAGTTTATCGTCTCTACGTATACTTTCCTCACTAAAGTCACTCGGGTCTGAGAAACGTAGAAAGGTATGTTTGTCGTCGTGATTTAAGGAATTGAACCTTTCACACCAAAAGAAATTAATTGTTATTAGAAAACTATAATTCTAATGGACGGGAAACAACATTTTGAGGATATATTAGACCAAGGAGGGGAGGGGAGGAGACTCGTCAAGAGAGTAACAATGAACTCTAAGATAGATGGTCCGAACTTCAAGATTTTTAAGGGTGACTCATTTTATAATCGAGAGTTGAAAATCTAACACTGATAAAAATTTCACCTGGGACACAACCTACGGAGTTTCAATACTGGGATTGCGGTACTCAGTAGGTGATATCAGTAGAAACGAGACCCTACGACGTAACTCCGTCCAAGACTTGTGAAGACTTTAGAGGTTGGAAGGAGGATAGGGTCAAGGATTCCAAACGATAGAAGATCCAACTCGTGAAGGAAACCATCAAACAACTTTAAGGTAAAGAAAGTGTCAACTCTTTTGTGAGTTGGATTAGTGGGACACTGGAGACTTTATCACCAAGAAGTTTACTCTAAGGTCTGTCGTCGTCGTAACATGTGTAAAAGTCTGGGGTACACTATGGATGCCTTAGTCTTTGGTACCCCTACCCCAGGTCGATAGTCCCCAGTCGTTCGGGAGGCCCACTAAAACTACACGATTCTAAACTCTTGTTTTAAGATTTTGTTTCTTCATCGAAAAGGGGTTGAGGATGAGACTTCGAGTAAAATTTTTTTCCGACAATTGGGGAGAAAGGGGGTTTCCTTGGACTATTGTTCTGTTGTTCCTACACTATCCTTCCTTCCTCCCTGTCATACCCCTGACTGACAGAAAAGGAAGATTCCGATACTTTCGGTCAGTCTCCTTTTTTAATTTGTGTTGTTTTAAAGAAACCGTCTTACTGGATAACTACAGACAAAGAACTCAACAGAATCTGAGAGGACTCCTCGAATCTTTGTAAGGTTTGGGACCCAAGGAGGGTAATCCTTAAGACTAATTTATCCAGACGTCACTCTAGGTCTACAATAAAGACGTTTCAAAGGGTCCAATAAGACACGTCGGTTCCGACTTTTAGTAACGGGACGTTCGGGATAACAAACAAACAAATTCCTACTGTGTCCATAAAATTGATAGAAGATCCGAACGAACATTGAGTTAAACCCTACCTTACCTTTGGAAGTTAGGATCCAAGAGGGTGAACGGAGGATAAGTCAGTTCGTACCTGTGAAGACAAGAAAAAGAACGAAAACCGTAATTGTATATCCAGATTGTTAATGTTGCAGTCACTCCTTACGAAAACTTATAGTCGAGGATACGAAAAGAGTGAGGGTCGTAGTATTTACTTGAAGTCGACTGAAAAGGACATATCGAAGAACCAAAGAAAACGATTTTTAGTTGTCAGTGGATCCCAATCTCCACCCATTCCGTACTAACACCAAAGACGGGGTGGTGGAGAATTTGTCTACAGTTTCTTCGAATAGAGTCAGGTGTAACACGATGTGTGTAAATAAACATTTCGTTTCTGTATGTTGGGAAAGCATCCGGGTCGCGTAGGTCGGTCGTACATCCCATTTCCCAAGTGGACTTCTTGTAAGTCCTATACTGATTACTCATCTCCTACGACAACAAGTGAGTCAACACAGACTGAGAAAACACTTAGTTTGATTATTAGTAGTCTCTGGTCTTCATTTGGACAAGTAGCTAGACCCGTCACTACAGTAAATAGTTCTACCTAATAAAAGATTAAAGTTTTGTACAAACTTTTCACTATAAATACTATATTGACTGTATATTATTTGATATATATGAATTTTATATTTTAAAATATGATAGTACGGGTATTCAAAGGAGAACTTATAGTAATAGATAGGAGGAAAGTATCAGTGAGTAAGGCTAACCAAAAGACAGTGATGTCTACTAAACGGAAATATCCTAAAATACATTTGGTATGTCATACATAGGTGCAAATAAACAAATCAGACGAAAAGAAAGTGAGTCGAATTCATAAAACCCTAAATAGGACAACGACTGACATCGAACGAGGGAAAATTCTGATAATAAGGGTCATACCTATATGGTGTTAAAAATTTAGGAAAGTTTACAACTATCTAAATCTAACAACGGTCAAAAGTCGATAATGTTTACTTTGACGATACTTGTAAGTAGATATTTATAAATACACCTGTTTATAACAGTAAAAGACTCCCATTTATGGTATTACCCTGTCGACCTAGTAGACCATTCACATGTCAATTGAAAAATTTAAAGTCAATTGACACAATTAAAGTCGACACGTCGTTTCACTACACTCCATCGACCTCAGGTACCCGTTTGAGGATTAGGGGGGAGAGGGTCAGGAGTGGAACCTTTGGTGTTCAGACAAGAGACAGAGAAAGATAAAGTACGTACACGATTCAGTGAAGTCAGTACAGGTTGAGAAACACTGGGGTATCTAACATCGGGGAGGTCTTAGGAGACAGGTATCCTAAGAGATCCGTTCTTATGACCTCACCTAACGGTACGGGAAGAGGTCCCCTTGAAGGGTTGAGTCCCTAGTTTGACACAGAGAATCAGAGGACGTAACGTCCGCCAAAGAAATGGTGATGGTGGTGACATATCTTCAAGTAAACACAGTATAAAGCTAAGGTGTATATTCACTATAGTGTACCATAAAAAGAAATAGAAATACTGAATGAAGTGCAGCATACTATTAGAGATTAAGGTAGATACAACGACGTTTACCGTAGTAAAGTAAGAAAATACCGACTCATCATAAGGTAATATGAGAAACGTCGGTTTCTACCTCTTCGAGATATGTCAGTCTGGTCCTCGACTGACACCGAGTCTAGTACTTGAGGAATAATGGTTTAAGTCTGAATTTAACTTCTTTCATCCCTTTTGGTGATCTGGTAAGTCCATGCTGGATTTAGTTTAGGTAATACTAATATGTCACCTTCACTCTTTATCTAAATTCGAGGATCTAGACTATCTATCTCACCGACTACTTGATGCCTGTCTCCAAGCACTGTAACATGTCCTCTGTCCCTAGTTCTGGTAGGGGTACCTTTTCTTTACGTTTTTTCGTTTTACCGACAGACCCCTCCGGAATGTTTATCGACACTTTTCCTCTCTCCGTTTTTCGTTTCCTCTCTTCCTTTCTATATTCGTAGACTTACGTCTCAAGGTTTCTTATCGTTCTTCTCTATTCTTTCGGAAGAAGTCGCTAGTTACGTTTCTTTATCTCCTTTTGTTGTCTTACCCTTTCTAATCTCTAGAGAAGTTCTTTTAATCTCTATGGTTCCCTTATAAAGTACGTTTCTACCCGAGCTATTTCCTGTCTTTACCATACCTGGATTGTCTTCGTTTTCTATAATTCTTCTCTGCCGTTCTTATGTACCTTCTTGACATGTTTTTTCTAGAAGTGTTGGGTCTATTAGTACTACTACACTAGTGAGTAGATCTCGGTCTGTAGGACCTTACACTTCAGTTCACCCGGAATCTTTCGTAGTGATGCTTGTTTCGATCACCTCCACTACCTTAAGGTCAACTCGATAAAGTTTAGGACTTTCTACTACGACACTTTCACGACGTGAGTTATACGGTTGTTTAAACCTTTTGAGTCGTCACCGGTGTCCTGACCTTTTCCAGTCAAAAGTAAGGTTAGGGTTTCTTTCCGTTGCGGTTTCTTACGAGTTTGATGGTGTGTTAACGTGAGTAGAGTGTGAGACCATTTCATTACGAGTTTTAAGAGGTTCGGTCCGAAGTCGTTATGTACTTGACACTTGAGGGACTACAAGTTCGACCAAAATCTTTTCCGTCTCCTAGGTCTCTAGTTTAACGGTTGTAGGCGACCTAGTACCTTTTTCGTTCTCAAGGTCTTTGTGTAGATAAAGACGAAATAACTGATACGGTTTCGGAAACTGACACACCTAGTGTTATTTGACACCTGTTAAGACTTTCTCTACCCTTATGGTCTGGTGGATTGGACGGAGAACTCTTTAGACATATGTCCAGTCCTTCGTTGTCAATCTTGACCTGTACCTTGTTGTCTGACCAAGGTTTATCCTTTTCCACATGCAGTTTCGACATATAACAGTGGGACGAATAAATTGAAGATACGTCTCATGTAGTACTCTTTACGGACTGACCTTCTTTGTGTTCGATCTTAGTTCTAACGGCCCTCTTTATAGTTATTGGAGTCTATACGTCTACTGTGGTGGGAATACCGTCTTTCACTTCTCCTTAATTTTTCGGAGAACTACTTTCACTTTCTCCTCTCACTTTTTCAACCGAATTTCGAGTTGTAAGTCTTTTGCTTCTAGTACCGTAGACCAGGGTAGTGAAGTACACTTTATCTACCCCTTTGTCACCTTTGTCACAGTCTGAAATAAAAAACCCCGAGGTTTTAGTGACATCTACCACTAACGTCGGTACTTTAATTTTCTGCGAATGAGGAACCTTCTTTTCAATACTGGTTGGATCTATCGTATGAGTTTTCGTCTCTGTAATGAAACAGCTGATTCCAGGCAGATCAGTTCCGATAACAAAAAGGACACCAGTACATACCTACACTCTCAACCTGACACTTCTTCCGACTCACGGTTTCTTAACTATGAAAACTTGACACCACAACCTCTTCTGAGAACTCTCAGGAAACCTGACGCCCCTCTAGGTTGGTCAGGTAAGACTTCTAGTTGGGACTCTAAAGAAACCTTCCTTACTACGACTTCGACTTTGAGGTCATGAAACCGGTGGAATATGTTTCTCACCTGAGTAACCTTTTCTGAGACTACGACCCTCCCTAACCCCCGTCATCCTCTTTCCCTGCTGGCTCCTACTCTACCGACCTACCGTAGTGCCTGAGCTACCTGTACTCAGACTCATTTGAGGTCCTCTACCATTACTTGTCCCTCCGGACCGTACGACCCTAAGTACCCCAGCGTTTCTCAGTCTGTACTGACTCGTTGACTTGACTTGACTGATAAAGTAAAATATACACATGCTGCAAAAGAAATAGACAAATAGACATCTACCTGTAAATCCAACAAATCAATTAAAAAATTTCTTTGATCGTTCGACAAAAGATTTCATCTATATGTTAAAATGTCGGGTGGTCGTCATACACTCTCAAATTCAAGGAGGTATGTCGGTACGGTTATAGTCATATTAGTCTGAAAATTTAACATTGGTAAGGTGATAAATTACTATAGAATCCAAATTAAACGTTAAGGGATTAACATATGTTTACTATAATTATTATAAGGGTACAAAAATAATCGATAGAAAACACACGTCACGGGTAAGTTTATAGAACGGATAAAAATAACCAACAAACAGAAAAAGAATGACTCAATATTCTCTAGAGACACATAAGTTCTCTTGTACGACAAAAAGTCTATATACAAAATGTTTATAAAAGAGTCACAGAAAACTTCTAATCTTAAAAAATTAAAACTACTTCCGGTTAATTAACTAAATAAAAGAAAATCTCAAACACGAAACCCCAACAATCAATTCTTTAGAAACGGTTTAGGTTCAAATGATTCCTAAAGAGGGTACAAAAGAAGATTTCCAGGTAAATAAATCGAGTATTTAAAGTGAACTCTCTTTTCGTACCAGGGAAAGTTCAATTAAAAACATATACCATACTCAAGTCCCGGTTTCAATTAAAAAAGTCTGTTAATGGGTTAAGAAGATCGTGGTAAATGACTTTACTAATATATATACATATACATACATATACTTATATACGTATACATACATAAACGAAGATAAAATAAAGTCTAAGAAAAGGTAATATCCCATAATGTTTTATAACTCACGGCAAGGGACACAATATATCATCCAGGTACAACCAATAGATAAAATACATATCATCACACATATACAAATAAAATACATATCATCACACATATACAAATAAAATACATATCATCACACATATACAATTAGGGTACTTCAGAACGAAAATTCAAAACAATTCACTCTGGTCCTTTTGTAAATAAGGTCCAGATTAAAACAGAGTGATGACTCCGTTGTAAACAGACTACGGTACACATAAAATTTAAAAAAGAAAGGTCAAACTGACTACCCTTTCGTTTGATAAGGATCGGGAAACATTAGTAAACTCAACAAGATGGACTTAGAAAAGTCACAAAAAAACAAAAATTAAAAGGAGGACGAAGTCTATCAAACAAGAGTACGTACCCGACTCCTCATAAGTCGATTTCGGAACGTCCCTTAAAAGATATGTTAAGACTTTGAGGGATATACGTCGAGAGTCGACAGACACATCCGGAGAGGAGGAGGTATTATACTGGGTATTTGAGAATCGACGAAACCGAATGAACTCAGGAATTGTCAAAGGAGTTAAGTCTCTCTGGTAATTCGTCAAACCCCAGGGAGGGACTTGACGTCGGACTTTTAAGGGAGATCTGACAGTAAACCCGTTAACGTCCCGAGTGTAGTGAACAAACGGAAGTCCCTAACAACAGGACATGACGAACAACATCGTAGACTTTGGTAACAAAGTACATAAAACGGGTAATATATAAATCAATAAATGTGACTTTCCCTTTAACGCAAAGACAATGAGGTAGTTCCGACTTTGACCTTTAGTGAAAACGAACTATAACGTAGGACAAACATATTCCAACCCTCACAAAGATGTTATAGAAAGAGTTCGGTGTATAGAAAGATCAATTTTTTTTTTTTCGACAATTTTTTTAAGATCAAATTTTTTAGGTTGGAAACAGTCTCTACTTCCATCGATTTTATGAAAATTTACGACTGAACAGGACACTTGAAAACCAATTTGTAATGGATTGTCGCCCTGTCGTGACCCCCAGGCCACGAATTTTACGGTGTCAGGACACTTGTCGCTGACTGTGGAGGGGGAAGACGACTCCATGTGGATCACGAGAACGACAGTCTTGTTCGTAGTAATTATTTGTAATTATTTCTAGTTGTAATTATTTGGAGGGACACGACGTCACTGACCACTAAAGTTATCAATGAAAACGAAAATCCTTTATGTGCCTCTCACAAATAAGGACTCCCGTTTCTCTCCTCACCTATCAGATTATGAGTCTGGTCTTAGATAAAGGGTTTCATTCCACCCTAATCCCTCTCCTTCAGTTGAGAAAAAAGCCCAGTACGGGACACCGAACGACCTCTAATCAAGGGTCTGGTCCTTGTTGACTTGGGCGTGGGGGATGTAACTTTCGTGTCTTAAAATTGGTCATCTACCGGTCTTTTAAGGGTCCTTCGGTTAAGAAAAAAAAAATTAACTTAATTAAAAATAACTTAACTTAATTTTTAACTTAATTAAAAATAACCGAAAATGAACGAAACGTTACAACAATCAAAGACGAAGGTCGTTTCAATTAGTCAATATATTATTATATGTATATAGGTGAGAAAAAATCTAAAGGAAGGGCAAATCCAGAGGTCTCTTGTAACTCATCTCAAGGGACACGATATGTCATCCAAGAGTAATTAATAGATAAAATATGTATCATAGTTATCACATATATACAGTCAGGGTTAGTGGACGAGAATTATCTCCCCACAAAGGTACTCGGAGTTCCGTCTAGTAAGGAGTCTTATAAGAGGTGATTCAGTGGGTGGGTGTGTAGGTAGAAGACTAGTGTATAAGTAAATGGTAAAAATAGAAACTCCCTTTACGTCTTTATTTATTTTGTAGTAGGGACTTGGATGTCGAAAATTAGTTCACCTTTTCGTTAGTATTGTTTAACATTCTAAGTAATTGAACTTAGAGTGACGCACTTTACGTCGAGCCAACGGTGAAATATTAAGTAGTGCACTATTGTAGTCAAGAAAGACTTTCAGAAAGTAGTCAAAAACGAACAGAATATGAGAGACACACGCACACACACACGTGATTCAACGAAGTCAACACAGGTTGAGAAACGTTGGGGTATCTGACATCGGACGGTCCGATGAGACAGGTACCCTTAAGAAGTCCGTTCTTATGACCTTACCCAACGGTCCGGGAGGAGGTCCCCTAGAAGGACTAGCTTCCTAGTTTGGAGTCAGAGGACGTGACCCTCCGTCCAAGGAATGGTGATCTTGGTGGACCCTTCGGGTGGAATGTGTGATTCGGTGCATAAACAATTTGTATGGGATACATGGTTCAAAAGAGTGGGACCCAAAGTTTCCGAGGTAGACAGATTGGTATCTGTCTAGTGGAGAGAGGGGAAGTTTTCTACTTAGTGTCGTGGAATTAGACTAGTACCGGTGACGAAATGTGTCCTTTGTTACTGACTTAGTTATGTTGAGATACGAGAACACCCAAAGAGTCCTCTGAACCATGTCTAAATCGTCCTGTCGTTTTGTTCATTGATTGTCACACTCAGACAATAGTCATTGTGAGTCTCCCTGAGACTTGGTTCTCGGAAGAACAACGGTTCCTCTTCTGGGACCGTTGTAGTAAACCTCTCGGTTTCACCTATTTCCATAATCGTCCCGTAGAACGGGAGTCGGTCGGTAGGGGACCCGAAACGTTCTCGTCTCTCAGACTGAGAGACACGATACCTTTTAGTTTCCCAACGTTTCTGAACAATAGGGCACCGATACCTCCATTGGGGGGGCCTAGACTGTCACACCCGTTCGATACAACTTTGGGAGGTACTGTGACACCTCTCTAGAAAGTAGAATTCGGCCACGCGAGTCAGTGAGGAACACGGACTGAGACACTGGGGTACCTGACCCCGTGTGACCCGAGGAGACAGGTACTTTAAAAGGTTCGTTCTTATCACCTCATCCAACAGTAAAGGAAGAGGTAGAATTAGGTCCCAGCTGAAGTTTCTACTCGAAAGTAATAAACCTACACGTAGAAAATTTCCGTGAAGTAGGACTCCTCTTTACCTGTAACGGGTACCTTTAATCCCGGGAATGAAGTATTTACCACTCCTTTCTGGAGGTTGTATTTGTTCACAATGTGTACGTAGACTGACTAAAATCTGATTCACGAGTCCTGATTCGAAAGAACGGTAGTAAAGCGGTCACCAATAGTCTATTTAGCCATTGTTCTACTTACTTGTCTGGTTAATACCATCTAGGTATACTATCTTATGGTACGTCTTCATTTTTCCTTCTCATAACCGTGTGTTTCGTGTATTCATTAATACGACTCACTTACTTCTACCTATTTTCACTCAAATCCGTGAAAGGACCACCAGGTCACCGATTCTGAGGTTCGAGGGTCACGTCTCTCGAACCCCAGCTAGGGACCAGTCCCTTAATCTAGGGTATACGGTGTTGCTTTTCAAGTGTACAGCGTCGATTTCTAGGACACATGGTGTCGATTCTGGACCACGTCGGTTTATTTATTTATAAAAATTTTCCCCTATGTTTAAAATCTTTTACGACTAGAGGTCACTACCTTTTGTCCTGTCACTGAAGGACGCCGACCCCCACTACGTTCATCCCTATCCTCCTTCCTTCATGTTTCCTCGTTTTCCTTTGAAGACCAAACAGTCTATGTGTGTATGTGCAGGTATGTATGTGAACGTGTGTGTGTGTATATACAGTTTTAAATAACACCACTACCAAAGTGTCCACACATACATATATGTATATATATACGTTTGTGTATTTTTACATGTGAAGTTTGTACAAGTCAAGTGACATACAGTAAATATGGAGTTGTTTCCCCATTTTTTCTCATCCATGATAATACTATATAGGATAACGATGGACTTGATTAGAGTAAAAGAGTGAAGTTTCAAAGACCCCCGTGTCGACTACAAGACGAGAACCACCGACGTCCCTCTCTAGTTTCTTGTCACTATGACTGTGAATCGACCAGAGGAGACTACTCCTGGAGTCAGGTCCTGTGAGTATGCTAGACCAACCCGAGTTGTACAATTCCCTTATATTTATCACTCCACTGTAAGGAACCACGAGAGTAGGGAAGGACTGTGGTGAGAAGTACTGTTTTAAAGATTAGACCAGTCTAAAGTTCCGGTAGTTAACCCGACCTAAATAATAATCTACCTCAATAACAAAGAATTGACTTATTTGTGTTAGAAACCAGAGAAAGAAAGTGAAAAAGAAGGTACGTCCATTCAAATATCTAGACCCTGAGGAGAAGACAGGGATGGAGGGCAGACTCGATCACCTAGCAACACCATAGAACCAAAGTTTCTATAGTGTGAAAGAACTAAAAGAAGAATAGAATACCCAGTAGGGGGTGAGAAGAAACGACTGAGGAGAAATAAAGGATCTTGAGATTTACAACCGCATGGTGGGGAAGGTACAGTTACAGAATCAGGTAATCCCTACAATATCGTTTTTATCGCATCTGACCCGTCGAATATTTATTCTCTATAAATAAAGAGTGTCAAGATCTCGAACCCTTCAGGTTCTAGTTCCGTTACCTTGTAAACCACAGACCACTCTGTACGCACTACTAAGTGTCTGTCAATGGAGAGCGACCCAAAAGTGTAACACCTACCTACTTCTCCGAGAGACCCTCGAGAAAATATTCCTGTGATTAGGGTAAGTTCTCCCCAGACGTGAGTACTGGACTTAGTGGAGGGTTTCTGGAATGAAGCATTACGGTAGTGTAACACCCAATCTTAAAGTGGTATACTTAAATCTCCTCTGTGTTTATAAATCAGATGTCGTGGGTCTCGAAGAGACCACCGAGTCTGTCATTTCTTAGACGGAAATGACGGAAATGGGTCCCAAGCTAGGGACCCAGTCCTTGTAGGGGATCTCTTCCCTTACCATTGGATAAGGTCATAAGAACGGCTCTCTTAAGGTACCTGTCTCCTCGGATCGCCCGATGTCAGGTACCTCAGTGTTTCTGTACTGACTTACTGATTGTGTGTTGTTGTCCTCGTGGGTTCCATGTCAGGAGTACGGAGAAACGAAGAGACGATGTCAGTGTGTAAGTTAAAGTACTACCAGTCATTATACGTATATGGATACTACAGGTATACATGTGGGTTAGACTTACAGAGACTTGAGGTCCGAACATATAGATTACGGGAATAACTGTAACGTATACTTTACAGAGTCTCTGTAGAATTGTTCAGAGGTTGACTTGAAGACTAAAGGGGTGGGGGAGATGGTTTAGATAAGATTGAAAGTAGAAGGAGTAGAGTCAAGTCAAGTCAAGTCAGCGAGTCAGTACAGACTGAGACACTGGGGTACTTAACGTCGTGCGGTCCGGAGGGACAGGTAGTGGTTGAGAACCTCAAGTGAGTCTGAGTACAGGTAGCTCAGACACTACGGTAGGTCGGTAGAGTAGGAGACAGCAGGGGAAGAAGAGGACGGGGGTTAGGGAGGGTCGTAGTCTCAGAAAAGGTCACTCAGTTGAGAAGCGTACTCCACCGGTTTCATGACCTCAAAGTCGAAATCGTAGTAAGGAAGGTTTCTTTAGGGTCCCGACTAGAGGAAGTCTTACCTGACCAACCTAGAAGAACGTCAGGTTCCCTGGGAGTTCTCAGAAGAGGTTGTGGTGTGAAGTTTTCGTAGTCAAGAAGCCACGAGTCGGAAGAAGTGTCAGGTTGAGAGTGTAGGTATGTACTGATAACCTTTTTGGTATCGGAACTGATCTACCTGGAATCAGCCGTTTCATTACAGAGACGAAAACTTATACGATAGATCCAACCAGTATTGAAAAGAAGGTTCCTCATTCGCAAAAAATTAAAGTACCGACATCAGTAGTAGACGTCACTAAAACCTCGGGGGTTTTTATTTCAAGAACCGTTAAGACTTGGAACCTTAGTAGGAACTCAAGAAAGAAAGAGAACAGGGTGTGTAGGTTAAGTAATCTTTCAGAATAATCGAGATGGAAGTTTTATTTAAGTCGTAGACTCATTAAGGGTGGTACGAAAAACGATGGTGGACTCCGTTAGGTGGAAATAGAAAATGGTCTCAATTAAGTCATTAGAGGATTGACGAGAGGTACGAGGACGGAAAGGGAGGCATATCGATAAGAGTTGGGTCGTTGGTTTCTCTAGGAATATTTAAGATTTAGTGAACAGATAGGTTTTGACCGTCACCGAAGAATTAAACGAGTCTCATTTTAAGTTTCAGAGACAATCCCTGTAAGTTCAGAAAGGAAGAGGGGGTAGGGTAGTGGAAGGGGAACGGGTGTGTGAGGTCGGTGTGGTGGGTGAGGAGTTAAAAGGTACAGGAGGTTCGGATACAGAAGGTTAGCTCCTAGAAACGACAATGACAGAGGAACCGGACCTTATAAGAAGACGGTCTATCGATTAAAAAAGTTCAAAGAAAATTATAGTGGTATCATCTCTCCGGTAAAAACGAGGGGAATATATTTTATCTATATGTGGGGAGAGTTGGTGAGGGACAGGAGGAATCGGACGAATAACGAGAGGTAATGAGGATGGTGATAGAATGAAAAAATTTTAGAATGTATACAAATGGACAAACAAATAAAGGAAAGAAGGACTAAGTGTCTAAGGGTTTGATCTTGAATTGAGGTCGTACTTCTTTCTCAGAGACAAAGGAAGTAACGATATAAAAGTTACGGACCTATACCATCCGTCAGTTATTTATAAACAACTTATTTATTTACTTCATAAGAGAAGAACGATTCCATCATCATAAGTTTCCAAGGGATCATGTCAGATAGGGATTAAAGAAGGAGAGGAACCCTTGTTACTTGTGTGAGAAATTAAATCTGAATTAGAAATTCCGTCTCACTGTCTGCCGTGACCACGGACACACCGAGTCCTGGTTGTGTATGGTCAGACTATTATCATTGTAAGTGTCGACAGACGTACCCACGAGTCTCTGGTAGTGTGTACCCGTAAATTAACCGATGAAACAACGAACAAAAAGTCCATGAGTCAACACAGACTACGAACCGCTGAGGTACCTGACGTCGTACTGTCCGGAGGGACAGGAAATGAGAGAGGGTCTCAAACGAGTTTGAGTACAGGTAACTTAGTCACAACGGTGGGTTGATAGAGTAGGAGACAACGGACGAAGAAGAGTACGGGAGTCACAAAGGGTCGTAGTCCCAGAAAAGGTTACCTCAGGTGAAAAACGTAGTCCACCGGTTTTATAACCTCGAATTCGAAGTCGTAGTCAAGAAGGTTACTTTTAAGTCCCAACTAAAGGAAATCCTAACCAACTAAACTAGAGGAACTATAGGTTCCCTGAGAGTTCTCAGAAGACGTCGTGGCGTCAAACTTTCGTAGTCAATAAAGTTAATAAACCACGAGTCGGAAGAAATACCAGATTGAGAGTGTAGGTATGTACTGATGATCTTTTTGGTATCGAAATCGATCTACCTGGAAACAACCGTTTCACTACAGAGACGAAAAATTATACGACAGATCCAAACAATATCGAAAAGAAAGTTCCTCGTCCGTAGAAAATTAAAATACCGACGTCAGTGATGGGTGTCACTAAAACCTCGGGTTCTTTCATCAGACAGTCATAAAAGTAAAAAAGGGGTATATAAACGGTACTTCACTATCCTGACCTACGGTACTAGAGTCAAAAAAATTACAACTCAAAATTCGGTCGAAAAAGTGAGAAGAGAAAGTGGAAGTAGTTCTCCGAGAAATCAAGGAGAAGTGAAAAATGGTCCTGTCATCACAGAAGATTGAAGAGTAACAATCCGAAGAGATTAAAGGTTAAGATATCGTAGCGGTGGTTCACAATTTAATAATATTTCTTACTCTTATCTGACAATGTAAAGTACAAAAAATAAATCTTAGTAAGAGTTTGAATGTCTTTCCAACTTTCAAATTTTTTTCGTTTTTTGTAAAACACAAGATTTAATAACCACTTCTTAAAAAGTCGATCTACGGGGTAGTGAAAGTATATGAAATTCCATATGGAGATTTTTTGTTCCTTCGAGAAGATGTTCTGGTGTAGTGTAAGTCTTTTAATTTACTTTATTATGATGGTAGGTTAGGAGACAAGAGAAAGTTTAAAGTGATTAAC
This sequence comes from Capra ibex, assembly GCA_006410555.1. Classification (NCBI taxonomy): domain Eukaryota; kingdom Metazoa; phylum Chordata; class Mammalia; order Artiodactyla; family Bovidae; genus Capra; species Capra ibex. The sequence goes on from SJYO01037955.1 coordinate 31,252,045, forward strand.
TAGGTTGTTACAGAAAACATTCGTTTCCCAGGATAAGTCTGAGTACACAACCTAAATCAACAGTTTAGAGAAACTAGAGGAAGTTAGACCTTCTCAAAAAGTCAAAAGGAAACTGAAAGTACCGGAAAACTTCTATTTTTCGGTCGACAAAACATCTTACAGGGAGTTAAAACCAAACGGACTACAAAAGAAGAACAATAAAAGTCCGATACATAGAGACCTTCTCTAAAGTGTCTTTAGTGATTTCGGATCACGTGTCGAAACTAAAAGGTGTAACGACTAAGACGAACGAAACAATTGAGTTAATTCCACTATGGACGATCCGAAAACGTCAGATGAGAAAAACCCATGAAACCTCCTCCATTGTTATAATATATTTCAAAGGTAAGGAGTAGCTGGAAAGAAAGATAAGTAAATAGATAAACATAACCTTACCTAAGTTCCAAGAATAAAATAACATACAGATTATTAAATAATGATAACACATAAAAACGAATTTGAAAGAATCTAAACGGACCACCTGTGACAAAACACGGTCGAAGAGAGAGGAAAACTACACGGGAGTAGAAAGAAAGTCAGAAAGGAAGAACAACAACCGACAAAGACAAACAAACAAAAAACTTGTTATTTAAAAAAAACTTATTAAGTCCGAATAGAAGACAAACAAGGTTCAGAATCAAAACTTTAGTCAGTAAAGAAATTCCTCAGAATCAAGAAAATCTCCTTTTACCATAAAAATCTTAAATTCTGGACCCACAGTCTACGTGAATAACGAAAACCCTACAACAACGAGGTTGTATAAGTTTACCTGTCCGGATCCCTTATATATATATGTGTGTGTGTATTTGTATTGTGAAAGTGTGTAAGTATAGAAATAAAGACGTATGTGATATGTCTGTAGTTGTCGATACCCAAGGTTGATACCTAAGTCAATGTTTTGTCGTAGGGACCCAAGTAAGACGAGAAGAGAAAAGAGGATGTCAATGAAGAGAAGTGACTGTCACTCTTTGAACTGAAGATAATAGGAACAAGATAATTATATAAACTAGTCAGGGGGACGTACATTCATTAGTACACTGAATCGTCGTCGTCGTCGTCGACGGAGTCAACAGTGGTAGTAGGGTCATGTGACGGTCATAAAGTTGTGACGACCCCGTAGTCGAGAATCCACCCACGGGAAGAGGGAGACAGTGCCAAGACTATGTACGTGACCCGTCGCTAGGATGTGCCTATGACAAAAATGTGACGATTCCAAGACTATAGAAAGTGGTTCGATGAGGTATAGGGGGGAGTAGAGTGGACCCGAGGGAGACCGGCTACTGGGTACACCTAGAGGAAGGTAGTTGGTATCATTTGGGAACAATACAAAGTAAAACTAATCCGCATTCTACTAAGGTTACCTCTTCGGTTACCGTGGTGTGAGGTCATGAGAACGGACCTTTTAGAGTACTTACCTCCTCGGACCATCCGACGTCAGGTACCTCAGTGATTTTCACCTGTACTGACTCGTTGAATGAGGTCACAAGAACGGACCTCTTAGGGTCCCTACCCGACGGCAGAGACCGCAGCATGTCTCAGCCTGCTTTGACTCGCTGAAGTGAAAAGTCAAAGTACGTGACCTCTTCCGTTACCGTTGGGTGAGGTCATGAAACCGGACCTTCTAGGGTACCTACCTCCTCGGACCTTCCGACGTCAGGTACCCCAGTACTTCTCAGTCTGTGCTGACTCACTGAAGTGAAAGTTCTACTAAGGTTTGATTGAAATCTAAGTTAAACGACGTCGTAAAACTAAGTTCACGATGTGTTAAAAAAAAAGACTCTTCAAGACAAAAGAAAGTCAGTTATACAAAGTAACTAGTCCCTAGGTATCAGAAAAGTCGGTACCGACATTTTCTCTTTAACTGTACTGTAACAAAGAAATCAGTTTACCTAATTAATGTTACAGACTTCTTACCAAGTTACCGTAAGTAAATTATGTTTCGGTTCATCCAAGGTCTTCGAAGTTTGACTCGCTCCTTCTGTTCGAGAGAACCACTACTCTTACCCGTCACGACTAATAACTATGTTAATATATAACTGATGTTCATCCACCTTTTTATCTTCACTTGACTGTCAGGGGTCCCAAAGTTTATGGTAGGGGTAGAAGAAAGTTTCTAACGTCTCTCTAAATTTTCTTTTATCATGTACACTGTCGTTAAAATTTTACATACTAAAAACTTCTGTAACAAAAAACTGAAGGTTCGTCTCAATTCCAGATTGATACGAACTTTTCAAGTCTCCTTCTGAAAGAAGGAAAGTAGGAGATTGAATCGAATGATTTCCTTGGAACATTTGATATTTCGTACTATGGTACTAACAGTAATACGTCACCACCACTACCACCATAATTCCGTCCCAACGACGACGACGACGACGATTCAGCGAAGTCAGCACAGACTGAGACACGCTGGGGTATCTTCCGTCGAGTGGTCCGAGACGGTAGGGACCCTAAGAAGTCCGTTCTTGTGACCTCACCCAACGGTAAAGGAAGAGGTTACGTACTTTCACTTTTCACTTTCACTTCAGCGAGTCAGTACAGACTGAGAAGTACTGGGGTACCTGACGTCGGATAGTCCGAGGAGGCAGGTACTCTAAAAGGTCCGTTCTCATGACCTCACCCAACGGTAACGGAAGAGGCTTCCATCCCAATTGTCTACAATTAAGAGAAAACCATCATAATTAAACACTAAGAACCCCGGTTCAGTTTCAACCAGAAGAACCAGATACAGTCAAAGAAAACAGAAAGGTCACAATTTTCGACACTTTTTACGGAACTCGATTATAAGGAACTTAAAGTCGGTAAGGAACAAGAAGATGTCCAAAATTTCCTTTCATACTTGAAACAATACGGAAAAATTCCCTTCATACTTGAATCGACAAACGGATACATTGTCTCCCTTGAGAAACACTCCGTAAAATTAGAAAACAGAGTTAAACATAAAAATGTACCTTTTGTGAAATGAATGTTTGACTTGGTGACGGACCGTGTGTCACCACTACAGACATACAGTCATAATCAGGGAGGTGCGGAACACCTACTTCTGTGACGCTCATTCATTCTCTCTCGATATAAACCAAGATGAATCGTAGAACCGATTCAGAAAAGTAAATAAGAATGGAAGTGACGAAGTGGGACTAAAAGGTGAAGTATCACTACACTAGGATCCGTTCAATACATTAGAAAGTCGTACACAAAAGAGTAGGTGTTTAGTTTCGATTATTATCATGACAGATTGATTACCCCAAAACACTTCTAATTTATTTCATTATGTCTATGTTCTGTTACGGGTCATTTATCAGTCGCACACTATTTATGACACAAACGACAGGGCTGAAGAATGTATCGTGACCGTAAGACACACACAAACATCAAAAAGAGGTCGCCCTCGTATACACGTAGCCAGTACCCTACAAATCCTCTGCTACGTGACGAAGTGTCGACACGGGAGAAGGCTCCTGTGTAGCCCTTTCTGACACCCGAGAAAACGACGATATTGGAACCAGTGGTTTTCCTAGACAAAGGAAAAGGGTAACTGTTCTCCTCCTAATTAAGAAGGGAAACAAGGTTCCATTGTCGTCCGAAACCTCCTTAAAGTATTTAAGACCTCTTTCATTCTCCTTGAGCCAGAATCTTGTCGTCGTCCTACGTATAGACATTACTCGGTACAACTTTTGAACGACTTCAACCTCTCCACTTGACCAGTAACGGGGTGATCCACGTTAATACACTCAGAGAAGTTGTCGTGAACCCCCTTTCTCTTCCTTTTTTCTTTTTATCTTTTCTGTGACATATCCATATACATTTTAACTTTGTGAGACGACATGTGGAATTTGACTGTGTCGTAACATTCACTTGAGGTCTTCACTTTAGGTCATTCACTAATGAGTTCCTTTTTATAAAAAATTACCGTTTCTCATATTTTCTTGAGACTGACGACATGTACATAGATCTTTTTCAATAGAGTTGGAACCGTGATAACCGTATCAGAAACAACACCTCTCTTCAGATACGTAACGTCCGCCAAATCGTCGTAGAAACCGGAAATTTACGGTCATCCTTTGAGAAAAAGGAGTGGCAAATCCACTCTGAAACGAACGATAATTTTCTTCTTCTTCTTTGTCTTCCTCCTTCTTCTCCTCCTCTTCTTCCTGTTTCCCTTCCCCTTCTTTTGTTTTCCCTTTCTTTCTCAAGATCGGGGTTTAACAAGAAGTTGTGGGAACGTTAACGGAAAGACAACCCAGAAGTACTGTAAAGTGATCTGTACGTACAGAATAGACTTAGAGGAAATTTGATGTCAATACGAGAAGAATTGATTATAAATATACTTTCCTTGTCTCCGAGTCTCGTCAAGATACTGACTAGATACTATCGTGTTGTATTGTACATTACAACATACCGTTCCTCCTATTTTCAATGTCTACCTTAATTTCAACGATTATTTGACTGAGAGAACTCTCAGTGAACCCCAGATTCCTCTAGTTCGGTCAGTTAGGATTTCCTTTAATTAGGACTTACAACTAATCTTCCTGACTACGTTTCAAGAAGGTAAACCGAAGGACTACGTTTCTCGGCTGAGTGACCTTTGCTAATGTCCGTTTTATTCTTCCGTCTCCGTCTCCTACTCTATCAATCTATCGTAGTGTTGAGTTACCTGTACTTAAACTCGTTTGAAGCCCTCTACCACCTGTCTTCTCGGACTACATGTCAGGTGTCCCAGTGTTTCTCAGTCTGGACTGATTCACTGACTTTTTAATCGTTGTTAGTCGACTGAAAAGTATTTTTCTACTTAGACCTACTGGACCCACCGAGATCTTACGTTAGTGTTTCCAGGAATATGTGTCTTTTCCCTCCTTTTTCTCCATCACAGTCCTACTAGGCTTAATTCTCTAGGTTGACCGGGAATGACAGAAACTTTTATCCTCTTCTGTCGGTACTCGGTTCCTTACACCCGTTGGAGAGTCAAGTCAAGTCAAGTCAAGCCAGCACAGACTGAGAAACGTAGGGGTACTTAACGTCGTGTGGTCCGGAGGGACAGGTAGTGGTTAAGGGCCTCAAGTGAGTTTGAGTTGCAGGTAGCTCAGGCACTACGGTAGGTCGGTAGAGTAAGAGACAGCAGGGGAAGAGGAGGACGGGGGTTAGGGAGGGTCGTAGTCTCAGAAAAGGTCACTCAGTTGAGAAGCGTACTCCACCGATTTCATGACCTCGAAGTCGAAATCGTAGTAAGGAAGGTTTCTTTAGGGTCCCGATTAGAAGTCTTACCTGACCAACCTAGAGGAACGTCAGGTTCCCTGAGAGTTCTCAGAAGAGGTTGTGGTGTCAAGTTTGTGTAGTTAAGAAGCCGCGAATCGGAAGAAGTGTCAGGTTGAGAGTGTAGGTATGTACTGGTGACCTTTTTGGTATCGGAACTGATCTGCCTGGAATCAACCGTTTCATTACAGAGACGACAAATTATACGACAGATCCAACCAGTATTGAAAAGAAGGTTCCTCATTCGCAGATCCGACGTCAGTGGTAGACGTCACTAAAACCTCGGGGGGTTTTATTTGAGACTGTGACAAAGGGGTAGATAAACGGTACTTCACTACCCTGGTCTACGGTACTAGAAGCAAAAGAATTACAACTCGAAATTCGGTTGAAAAAGTGAGAGGAGAATGTGAAAGTAATTCTCCAAAAATCAAGGAGAAGTGAAAGACGGTATTCCCACCATAGTAGACGTATAGACTCCAATAACTATAAAGAGGACCGTTCGAACTAAGGTCGAACACGAAGAAGGTCGGGTCGCAAAGAGTACTACATGAGAGATCTTGGACCTTTTCGGTTCCTTTTTCGGAAGTCCCTCCTTACACCGACAGAATTGGAACTAAATCGGGTCGTTCTGGGTAGAGTCTGAAGACTGGGGGTCTGGACATTCTGTGATTTAAACACAACAAAGTACAACGGTTTGAACACCCGTAAACATTACCGTTATTGTTCTTTACACCATACATACATAGGTCACACTTCAGGAAGTTTGATGGACGGGACCCAGACACTCGTGGTGGAAAACGAACCGAGTGACGAACCGGGACTACTCAACCATGGGTGAGGTGAGTGGCTTGTGTATACCCAACCGCCCTTCGGTCTCTCTTGGTCATACCCCGGTTTGAGGAGGACTTACCTTATTTCTCCTGATAAAGTCGGGACTTCACGTTTTAGAACTCACCTAATAGGGTCCTTTAGGAGTCCTACGGACCGTTCGTGGCATCAAACGTCGTCAGAGTAACTACATTTCGAACTCGGAGACCTACCAAAGCGGAAGGTACCCACCGGACACGTCCATTTGACCTCTTTGTGGAACTGTGGAAGACCCCGACTGACTGAAGAAGATGAGAAGGCCAAAGGAAAACCCACTCGCCTCCACCCGAATCCTTCTAATCTTTTCGGGGTTTCTCCGGACGTCTGAGGCTCCACAAGGACCCGGAAACCAGGGTAGCGGGGTACCGTACCTCAGAGCAGATCCCAACGTGATCGCACACTTGTGTGGTAAAGGGAAACACATTGGCCCGTTTCCCTTTTTGACGAACAATAAAAAAACTTTCCCTTCGGGATCGGCCGGGACCTTCTCTTAGAACCTCTATCTCCCGGCCGTCTCCTCCGAACCATCTCCATCCTTTTCAAGTCCTTGCCCCTCCTCTTTCCCGTCTCTCCCCCGTCGTGACTCGACTCCTCCCAGTCCCTCACCCCAGGGGAGATGGGATAGAGACGGGAGTTACAAAAGGAGCACATACTCCCTGACCGGACCCCCGGAGAGTGAGCGGCAGTGCGGGTCCCACTAAGAGGGACTCGAGGGGATAAACCGGCCGAGCCGGCCCGAGACCCGCCCCGCCGCCTCGCGCCCCCACCCTCAGGGCCTCCTTCTACGCGCCCCGACCGAACCTCCTCCGGCCCGCGGGTTCCGTCTCCCCACCCCTAGCCCCCACCCGACGCAGGAGGGCGAGGCTGGGTAAGGTGTCGGGCGCCTTTCGTCTGTGACAGTCGACTTAGTGAGGGGAAAGTCCTCCTCCCTCCCCTGCCTTTCCATTGATCGGGGAAAGACGAATTTTTTTTTTTTTTTTGCTTTCCCTCGGGCACCCGTCGGAACGTCGGAGGGAGAGGGGTGAGGACCTGGTACGTGGGGACGTAGAAGGACGAGCCGATGCCCGCTCCTGAACTAAAGAACTCGACTCTCGATGTTGAACAACTGAAAAGAAGAGGGGTTGCTGACTTAGTACGGTACACGGGTCTCCTCGACCGAACGTTTCGAGAGGCACCACCGAGTCGAGGACTTGGACCCCCGGGAAACGATACCCGCTGTTGGAGTCGGCCCGGGCCACGCGAAGGGTCTGTTCTCCGTTCCAATCACAGAAAAGAAATAAAAGAAACTTTTGGCGTCCCATTCTGCGTACGTTTCAACCAACGAGAAAAAAAAGGGAAGGGGGTGAGTCGACTTGAGGCGTTTCGGCAAACCGACTCAACGTTTCTTTAGACCCGACCCTCGACCCATTGGGACCCGTAGAGCCTTAAGTCACGAATTGCACAGCTCAGGAATGAAGAATGCCTTTGGCTTCTAGCCCTGAGAACATGTGCTTCCTACGACGACGCTTCTGAGATCTCAATCGATCATTGGGGAGTGGCGGAAAAAGAGGAGACTTGAGACGTGACAAAGTTAGGGAAAAAAAAGTCTGAGACTTGTGCCTTTTACTGAAGAAAAAAAAAAAATTATTTTCAAGGTTGGCCGGTGACCGTCAGTAACGGTACAAAGATCAATCAAACTTTGAAGACCACTCCCTTCCCCTTTACGCTAAGGCGGGGGGGACGACTCACTCGAACCGACACAAAAGGAAAGGACCTTTCTAAATCCCGACACAACATTTTTATTGTCGGGAAAATCTCTTTTACAGGATGGCATCCCCGAGTGGAAAGGGACAAGACAGAACGACTAACGGAGACCGACGAAGAGAAGGTCTTAAAGTACTTAGAGATATTACGCTCTCTTTCGTGACCTCAACACTACCTTTAACCACTAATATGAGTAACAATAACAATAATAATAATAATGTACTAAAATTTTAGATTGTGGGACTCGTCCGACAACCACAGTAGAGACGGAAAAGTAACCTAAACGCTCCCGGTCTGTGTGTAAGGGGAAACCACCCGTCAAGTGACCCGAAGACTCTCGGTTGTCAGCACCCTCGTCGGTACCGGCCACACCAACCTACACCCTCGTGAGACCACACAGTCGGAGAACTGACGACTGTTGTCGGAGGACCCACGTCCGTGGAAACAATGGGGGAGACGAAATGTGTGTCCTTCGACTTTGGACCCCTCAAATACCCGAATCAATACCACCTCACTCCGACATTTGGGTCCATCGGACTGAGGTCGTCGACCGAAGAATGTCAGTTCGTCGTAACAGGATCTCGTTATTAGCCCTGTTGTGTGTGTGTGTCTCTCGTACCCCCAATCACAGGTAATTCAGGACACAGACGACTGACACGAGTTCAGACGGTATCGAAGGACCGGGGGTAATTAGGGGTTCTGGTGAACCCACCATTTGTAGTGGTCGGACTGGAACAACTCCTAAAGACGGATGCAACGTTTCAAGTTGATGTCGACCTCTCGAATATACGACTGAGGGTCTCGGTAGTCTTCGCCCTGGGAAACGAAAGGAACCTTCGACCTCGACGTCTGTGACCCCACTCTACAGTCAGTCGGTCGTGATCGAACACATTTGCCAGGTCCAGGTCTATCTAGAGGGTGGGGGTTCAAATTTTATCGTCGCAAACAACAAGAAACTTTTTGTCGGGAAAATACTTTTCAGAGAAAACGACCGTCGTGTTTGTTTCGAATGGTCGTGAAGGGTCCCGTAAACCTCTACCAAACCAAGTTTTGGTGTGTAAGAGGGCCCGACCAAAAGTCGAGACGAACGAGGTGTAGAAGAAACATTCGCTTAAGTCGAGTCACACCTCGTCTGAGGTGACCCTGAACGAAAGAGGAGAGACCTTACGCTCTCTATTCAGTGGAAATCCCAACACACGACTCTTCCCAACTATGGTTTTTTCTCGACACGTCATGAGACTCGAATAACCACTACGTATCTATAAATCTAAATTTTTTATTAAAGGCTTTAAAAAAAGTCAAAATCAACTTCTGGGTTTGGTAAGTTGAAGATCTTCTCTTGTATCCGTCTTGTGAGAAACTGTATTTAGTATCTTTAAACAAAAGTCTATACAGATGATTCCGTTTTCTTTTTTTTCGTTTTCTTTTGTTTACTCTGGACTAATTTGAATTTTGAACGTGTCGTTTCCTTCCGTAGTTGTTTTACCTTCTGTTAGTTGACTTTCTCTCTTTTATAAACGTTTACGACATTGACTATTCCCCAATTTTCGGTTTATACATATGTATATTTATAATGAGATATATTTTTTCGTTTGTCGGTTTTTCACCCGTCTTCTGAACTTACATACAAAAAAGATTCTTTCCATATATCTACCGGTTGTCCGTGTATCTTTCTACGAGTTACAGTGTCTAGTAGTCTCTTTACGTGTGGGTTTGAAACTACTCTACAGTGGAGTGTGGAAAGTCTTATCGATAGTAGTATTTCAGTCGTTCAGTATCTACAACCACTCCTATACCTCTTTTCCCTTAGGAACATATGACAATCATCATTGTATTTAACCATGTCGGTGACACCTTTTGTCATACCTCTAAAAAGTTTTTTTATTTTTATTTTGATGGAAGTCAAGTCAAGTCAACGAGTCAACACAGGCTGAGAAACGCTGGGGTACTTAGCTGCGTGTGGTCCGGAGGGACAGGTAGTGGTTGAGGACCTCAGATGGATTTGGGTACAGGTAACTCAGCCACTACGGTAGGTTAGTAGAGTAGGAGACAACAGGGGAAAAGGAGGACGGGAGTTAGAAAGGGTCGTAGTCTCAGAAAAGGTCACTCAGTCGAGAAGCGTAGTCCACCGGTTTCATAACCTCAAAGTCGAAGTTGTAGTCTTGGTATCCTTTATAATTCGAACGTGTGTTGTGTGACGGACAGAAGACGTCGACCGTTAGAGGGGAGTCCAAGCATACGGACCATCACAAATGTCCAGTGCCCAGGAAGGTACTAGAGAAAACGAAGACCGTTGAGGTACTTAGTGTAGGGGACGTACCCGAACACGTCTTGGCTCCCTCTCGATGTCACACAAAGTTCTGGTTACAGTACTAGTATACGAATACGGCAAACGTTTTCTATTGAAGACATTTCTCCTTTAATAAAGTGTAGAATTGTAATCTTCTCGGACGTGTCAAAACTATACCGTAGACAGAGGTAAGAGTAGTCGTAAATGACAGACACCCAATCAATTGCATCCCGACCACTCGTTTGAGTTAAAGAAGACCACATAAAATGTTGAAACTCAGTTTCAAAACTTAGTTATGTCAAGAGGTGTTGGAAAGGTACATACATCAAAAGGTAGTATTTTTATGTTAACTTTCCAATGTTGTTGTGCACCCTCTCTTAATACTTTTATTTGAAGGATGATAATGTCCTTCATTATAGTAACGGGAAACATCCTTCCTCAGAATCTTTAAACAAGTAGCGTCGTGACAAATATTGTCGGTCCTGTACCTTCGTTGGATCTACAGGTAGTCGTCTACTTACCTATTCTTTCGACACCATGGATATGTATTACTTCATAATGAGTCGGTAATTTTTCTTATGTAAACTTAGTCAAGATTACTCCACATACTTTGACCTCGGATAATATGTCTCACTTCATTCGATCTTTCTTTTTGTGGTTATATCATATGATTGTGTATATATACCTTAAATCTTTCTACCATTATTATTGGGACATACGCTCTGTCGTTTTCTCTGTGTCTACAGATTTTGTCAGAAAACCTGAGACACCCTCTCCCTCTCCCACCCTACTAAACCCTCTTACCGTAACTTTGTACATATTATGGTACATTCTTAGCTCAGTGGTCAGGTCCAAGCTACGTCCTATGCCCTACGAGCCCCGAGCATGTGACCCTGCTGGGTCTCCCTACTATACCCCTCCCTCCACCCTCCCCCCAAGTCCTACCCCTTGTGCACATGTACGTACCGCCTAAGTACAACTACATACCGTTTTGGTTATGTTATAATATTTCATTAATCGGAGGTTAATTTTATTTAAATTTTTTTTCCTTTTTTTTCTTTATTTATATTTCTTATTCATATCTAAATTGAATTTAAAATGTTTTAGACCGTCCAGTCATTAAAGAGTGGAGAGAAAGAAAGACCAACCGCAAAACATAAAAGTTTTCACGAATGTTGTTGTCCGAAAGGGGTTTCAAAGAACACTTCATAGTAGATTTGAACACCGGATCCCAAAGTTTAGATTAGAATTTGTTCCGTTTACTTTCATAAACACCGAACACAAAATGTGGGTGGTTAGGATCACGTTTGACATGACACCAATGCCGTACACAGTCAGGGTGGGTGTCGGAACAACTACGGGGGGAGAACTGAAGACCGCGAGTCACCATCTGGGAACTCTTCATCACTCCCGTCTTCAATCCTCCCACACGAGGCCCAAGTCCAACGGGGTCGGACTTAGGAATGAGGAGAAATAACAGAAAAATATCTCCACCCTTACTTCCGAGTCTGTTCCTTGTGACAGTCATTATAGGGTCTGTTAACACTCCTAATCTACTTTGGTGTAACCATATGAGATTTACGGTACAAACTATTATCTTAACCATTTTTTTTCTTTTTTCTTTTTTTATTTCATCCTCAATAAGAATAAGGAACTGTAGAACAAAGAGGTAGGAACAGTATAGGGAAGACTCGAGACAAAAGATAACCGGTCCTGTTATCGATTGATGAGGAGGTTTGATTTGCGGGTGACTCTCCTTCGGTTCTACTCGAACTCGGAGAGAGGTAGAGACGAACCTCGAATGTATATAAATTCCGGTGTCCCCAAGGATCATCGGTTCAGAACAGAAATTATGGTTGTCATTCATCCATCATAAAACTATCACTCGTAATAGACAGTTCGTGACAAGATTTAGACAATACATATATATATATAAACGAAAATAAAAATTTTAATAATAATATTTAAATAAATAAAATTAACCTCCGATTAAAGAAATGTCATAACATAACCAAAACGGTATATAGTTGTACTTAGGTAGTGCCCATATGTGTACAAGGGGTAGGACTGCGGGGGAGGGTAGAGGGAGGGGTATGGTAGGGAGACCCAGTAGGGTCACGTGGTCGGGACTAACAGTGTTAGTGGGACACACGACACGAATCAGTGGGTTAACACAAACTGAGAAACGCTGGGGTACCTGACATCGAGTGGTCCGAGGAGACAGGTACCCTTAAGAGGACCGTTCTTGTGACCTCACCCAACGGTAAAGGAAGAGGTCCCCTAGAAGGGTTGGGTCCCTAGCTTGGGTCCAGAAGGGGTAACGTCCATCTAAGAAATGGTAGACTCGGTGGTCCCTTCGGGGTGTTGGTGGGATTCTATGATAATAAAAATACGGGCAACACATCTACTCCGATCACTTCAACCTGACGGGTGTATTTTGTGTGAGGTAATTCATCCGAGGATTAAGGTAGATGTGGATAACCGACAACACCGAATCGGTGGAGGAAACGTCATTTTAGTTCCCACTTCCACTAAAATAGAGGGGAATGAAGTGGTCTATTTCTCGTCAATAAAAAAGGCAAATGACGACTCACTGAACTCCGGAGAGTTTCTTCGGTCGGTCAAGAAAAGAACAGTCTAGTAGTGGCAGATACCCCAGCGTGTCTGACTACGCTGAATCGTCATCGTCGTCGTCGTCGTAGCAGGAGTCCCCGTTACAAGAGCGGAGATGAGACGACATGGGAGACGGTTCACGTTGACGAATACATGTGCTTCACACCTCCACTTCTTGCACTAAAACTTTATCCTTAGAGTTTTAAAATTAGATTCATACAACGTATGACCGAGACACTGGAGAGAATCTAAGACAAAGAAAAAGATACTTTACTCCTATCATTGACTTAGACACTGTGTCTCAGAACACGACTAATTTACTCGTGATAACATCGTTCACGAAGGGACCACCGAGTCACATTTCGTAGACGAACGTCACGTCCTCTACACTCAAACTAGGAACCTAGTCCTCCTAGGGGACCTCCTCCTTTACCGTTGGGTGAGGTCATAAGAACGGACCTTTTAGGGCACCTGTCTCCTCGGAGCACCCGATGCTACGTACCCCAGAGTTTCTTGACCTGTGTTGCCTTGTGCGAGCGTACGTGTCAATATCGTTCACAAGTAATTTACCAATGATATTAACATGAGTAATATGATAATGTGTCGGTCGAATACGACTGAGAGAATGTCTTTGGACCATCTAGTTTTTGTTGATCCAGTCTTTGACATTTACATAAACGAAAAGATAAGAAACCCGTTATCCACGACCCCAAGTCCGTTCATGGACATCACAAATTAAGAAACCTACATAGAAATCTCTGTCCAGGAGCTTGCATGTATTCGAAGAGAACTCTCCTTAGTCGTATGTCCCCATGGCAACGTTCCACTACCAACATGAGTCAACTTATTCTGAAAAAGATGGGGTAAGACGAGAGGTGACGTGGTTGGGACCCCCTTGGTCTCTATAGTGACTTAGTATCTTCTTCTCTCGCTGTCCTCCCTTTATGATCTCTTCGACTGATGTAGGTTGGAGTCAGTTGGACCGGTAAGGAAAAGACTCCAGACTTGCACTTTCCTATCACTTCGAGACTAAGAATGCTCCGGGTCTATAAGGAACCTCTACCCGTCATGTCTCCGGACTCAGTTAGACTGAGGATCAAGTGCCATGTAAGTGTAATAATTAAACACGTTTTACGGAAAGAACAAAACACATAAATACGTAAAACCAGGGGTAAGAGGTGAGGGTCAGGAGACGCATCTTTTGACAAAATTACCTAAGGTATACATAAAAAAAAAAACAACACATATAGGACCGGACCCTTTGAAACATAATGCCAAAAACGAACATAAAAGGGACTTACATTTACCGAGACATAATTCAACAAAACTAAGAATGAAAAGTGACTCCTAACAAAAATTCCAAACAAACAACGAGACACGAGACCACGAGAATCAGTGATGTCAGTCTTCGTTCCTCAGACCTCAAAAATGAGAACTTTTGACTCCGAAACAATCATGGATCCTCACTTTCGACAAGACAGAGTACAAAGGAAGAAAGAAAGAAAGGAAGAAAAAAACTTCATATTAACTGGAGACAATCAAAGTCCATATATTGTATCATTAAGTTATTATAAAGATATGTAAAGTTTTACTAATGACCACTCAGATCAACGGTGGACAGTGACATATTTCTATACTGTCATAATAACTGATATGAGGGGTGTGACACATAAAGTAGGGGTACTGAGTAAACCATTGACCTTCAAACATGGAGAATTAGAGGGACTGGATAAAGTGAGTAGGGGAAGGGGGAAGGGGAGACCGTTGGTGGACAAACCAGAGACATAGACACACAGACAAGGTAAAACAATACAAACAAGTAAACGAAACAAAAAATCCAAGGTATATATTCATTCTAGTATACCATAAATAGAAAGAGAATAAAATCAATAGGTTCCGTGTCTACTTGATGTTCATACAAACTTCTCTCAAAAGACGTTTTTTTTTCGAGAAAATATCAAGATGGGGTAATTCAGGTCAAAAAACTTATCAGTCGATGTTTATACAAGTCACAATGTACGTGTGTTTACTTAACCCGTGAACACTATACGTTCTAAGACTGGAGATTTCCCAAACCCTTAGTCATTATATTATTTGTTTTCCGAGACATCTTAGTCCGACAAGACCCTCGATGTCTTTCACTCCTGTACCACAAAGTCTTGTCTTTCTCTTGGAATTCCTGAAATCCTCTTTTTTCTCCCTTCTAAACTCAACTTTGAAATTTTTTATTCGTATTCTACCCTGAAGGAACCATCAGATCACCAATTCTGAGACGAAAGGTTACGTCCCCCGTACCCAAGTTAGGGAGCAGTCCCTTGATTCAAGGGTATACAGTACCCCACTCCGGTTGTAAAACAAAAAAATTTGGTACAACAACAACAAATCAACGAGTCAACACAGGCTAAGAAAACACTGGGACACCTGACATCAGGCGGTCCAAGGAGACAGGTACCTTAAAGAGTCCGTTCTTGTGACCTCACCCAACGGTAAAGGAAGAGGTCCCCTAGAAGGGTTGGGTCCCTAACTTGGACACAGAACACGTAACGTGCACCCAAGAAGTGGTGACTCGGTGGTCCTTTCGATTTTTTCGTATTCTAATACAATTTGTATTCTAAAACTATCTCTCACGTTTTCTGTAACATCGACCCCTTTCATTCAACTTGTTTCATTATGTTCAATGTTTCACGTCCCCATGTCGACCTTCCACTTTTATCTTTTCATTTTTAACAAAGGGGAAAAAGAGGGAGGACCAGGGAGAGGGAGGGAGGAAACAAAAGAAGAAAGGAGGGACGGTGGTGAAAAAAAAAAAAACCGGACTTCGTTTTCTAATCAAATAGTCGAGTTCACCAATTACCGAACGAAATCCATCAGACATTACACCTTGGACGACGAATGAGAGGTGATCTGTTTTATCTAAAGAACAAAAAGAGTTTATCCTTTCACTTCTCCGTCACCATCCCTAAAGTCAAATTCCTTTACTTTTCTGCACAAGTAAGACTACACACTTTCTTTCCTTCTTCACAAGTACAGAACGTAAAAACTTCGCCGTCAAAAGATCTAAGGTGTATATACACAATTATTTGTTATAAATAAAAAGAGAAAAACTAAATGAAGAGATCTAGGTAGGTGTAGAGACGTTTACCGTGTCAAAGCAAGGAAGAATACCGACTCATTATAAGGTGACATATATACACAAGGTGTAGTATATATATGTATGTCGACTAAGTGAAACGACATGTCGTCTTTGATTGTGTTGTAACCTTTCGTTGACACGAGGTTATTTTTTCACCTTTAAAAATATAAAACCGGGGTACGGAGACTTAGATTATATAAGTGGATGGTAAAGTAAAACATATAAAATATTTTTATTTTTTCTTTGTAGGTTCAAGAAAATACATGAGTAACAATGTAATGTCTTGTGAATACGACATTGATACGTTCCAAAAAGTCCCAGATGAACTACCCAAATGACACGAAAACGTAAAAAAGGAAGTTGGACTGAATTGACTTTTAAAATCTCCGTAAATGTAAGGAATACTATTTACCACTTCGAGACACTAAACATACTTACTTGAGATCTGGACTTTGCAAGGACAAACGGTATGACTAGAGCGGTGAAAGGATTGGTATAAGGAGTACGTAATTAAGAACAGAATCAGACAGAGTCCACTTTGTAGACTGTAGGTCTCGATACAGAACTACAGTCGAGTCTGTCAACGGACAGTAGACACTCTCTCGGGACCCAGCTAAACTCAACAAATCCCTTGAACTACACTTACCTCAAGTATGGTACCTTTGCCAGAGATTTGAAGTCCAGTTGTCATCCTAAAACTTCAGTCGTTCGATTTTAGGGTCAAGTTTGTCCTCACATAAACAGAATTGGTATCTAAGTCGTCCTTAGAGAATCAGAGAGAGAGAGAAAAAAAAAAAAAAAAAAATCGAACAACAAAATATAACCTCCTCTCGGTTAATTGTTACAACACTATCAAAGTCAAGTCAAGTCAGCGAGTCAACACAAGCTGAGAAACGCTGGGGTACTTAACGTCGTGCGGTCCGGAGGGAGAGGTAGTGGTTGAGGACCTCAAGTGAGTTTGAGTGCAGGTAGCTCAGCCACTACGGTAGGTCGGAAGAGTAGGAGACAGCAGGGGAAGAGGAGGACGGGGGTTAGGGAGGGTCGTAGTCTCAGAAAAGGTCACTCAGTCGAGAAGCGTACTCCACCGGTTTCATGACCTCAAAGTCGAAATCGTAGTAAGGAAGGTTTCTTGTGGGTCCCGACTAGAGGAAATCGTACCTGACCAACCTAGAGGAAAGTCAGGTTCCCTGAGAGTTTTCAGAAGAGGTTGTGGTGTCAAGTTTTCGTAGTTAAGAAACCGCGAGTCGAAAGAAGTGTCAGGTTGAGAGTGTAGGTATGCACTGTTGACCTTTTTGGTATCGAAACTGATCTGCCTGGAAACAACCGTTTCATTACACTATCAAATCCACCTGTCGTTTCCCTGAGTCGGTATGTATATGCACATAGGTAAGAGGGGTCTGTAGGGAGGGAAGGTCCGACGAATATTGTGACTCCATTCAAGGGTCACTAAATGTCATCCTGAAACAACCAATACGCAAAATTTTTATCGTCACACATGTACAGCTTTCCTAGAGAAGTAGAATAAGACACAAAGGAAAAACGGGGGGTCTCGTAAAATAGTTCCGGGACGGTCTAATGGTGCACCACCGGGGACAGTCTCAGCTGCGCTCGCCCGCAAAAGACAGAATGCCGAACGTGGTAAGACAGAGGTCGTCGTCCTCTTTCTCTCCAAACCTACTGGATCTCCTGGCCCACATGATATCTTAAAGTGTGGTCCTCTTCCTAAACAAGAAATTGAACTGCCAGTTAGTCCCTAATGAAAGGTTTTCGATGTAGCACCTCTCCTCTATGCCCTTGGAGAGGGTACACTTCTACCTCCGAAGGAGCCCCTGGGGGACGGTAGAGTCCCCGTGCCAAGACGTCGTCCCGTGGTCCCAGCCCTGACGTCGGGAGTCGCGGACGGTACCTGACCACTCAGGAGAAAGAAGAGACGGGAGTCAGGGACCGATAGTACCGGACCTGATATTTGCCCAAGTGTGTGTGTAAGTTGTGTATACTTAACTCGTGAACACTATACGTACTAGGTCAAAGGGTTTGTCCGACCTCTCTTTCACGTATTTAAATTCAGTTAGGTAGACCTACCTTACCTCTCTTATTCCCTTAACCCCCAGGTCCTTCAAGTTGGTTCTTATAGTCTCGTTCTTCACCACCACCCCCTAGTCTCATCTCAGAAGTTGGAGACTCCGTCGAGACTCCCACGACCACTGACCAACCGACCGATCGGGGAAACCTCAATCCTTTTGGATCTGGACGTGACCCACACCCGGTGTATCATTCCCACCACTCCCTGAAGGGACCACCAGGTCGCCAATTCTGAAGTTCGAGGGTCACGCCCCCGGGGCCCAAACTAGGGACGAGGCCCTTGATTCTAGAACATATAGAAAACCGTGTCGGTCTTTTTTTTTTTCTACTACGACCGGTCGTCGACGATACTCAAGTAACAACTAAGAGTCAAGTCAAGTCAAGTCAAGTCAGTGAGTCAGTACAGACTGAGAAACACTGGGGTACCTGACGTCGTACGGTCCGGAGGGACAGATAATGGTTGAGGGCCCCAAATGAGTCTGAATATAGGTAGCTCAGCCACTACGGTAGGTTGGTAGAGTAGGAGACAGTAGGGGAAGAGGGTAGAAGTTAGAAAGGGTCGTAGTCCCAGAAAAGATCAGTCAAGAAACGTAGTCCACCGGTTTAATGATCTCAAAGTCGAAGTCGTAGTCAGGAAGGTTACTTATAAGTCCCTACTAAAGGAAATCCCACCTAACCAACCTAGAGGAACGACAGGTTCCCTGAGAGTTCTCAGAAACGGTTGTGGCGTTAAGACCGATCAAATATTAGTCTGACGTGTGTCTGGGAACCCGACAGTCAACTAGGGAAACACGGAGACGAAAGAGGAGACACCTTACCTCTATTATTATCGGGGGTTGAGTGTTTCGTCCCCAACCATTTGATACCGGGTACCCGGTTTAGACCTTGTGGAAAACAAAAATATTTATTTCAAAATAACTTTGTGTCTATACGGGTACGAAAACTGAATGTTGTCGTCTCGACTCACCAGTCCTATCCCTGACACACCTTGATACTCCGGGGTTTATAAACGACAGACACGAAACGTTCTTTTCATACAATTAGAGACATTATGTCCTGACATTCATAATTTACGTAAGTATATATATATATATACTTTCAGCGAGTCAACACAGACTGAGTAACGTTAGAGTACCTGATATATCAGGTACCTTAAGAGATCCGGTCTTATGACCTCACCCATCGGCAAGGGAAGAGGTCCCCATATATATATATATTTAGAATCTTCTCATAGACCATTTATTACCTGTATTACTTAAAACCGACGATAATAATAAATACAAAGATTATATGGCTCGTGGACTTACACACCAAATAATGCACCAAATACGAGTAACAGGAGAGATGTTGTAATGGGTGGAGTGGTGGTAAAACCAATACAAAATTGTCTGCTACTTCAAACCTCTACAACTTAAAGAAATGACACGACAACAATTAAAGTCGGGTGCAGAAAAAGTCCACAAGACACGATGTAGAGTTTTACACTGGCAAACCAAAAACTTTAAATTTGAAATTTTTTTTCACCGGTGAAACGAGGGGATATGAAGATCGTCACTGTTGTCACTGACGGGGAGACCGTCGACGGACCGTTTGTTACGGATTCTTACTACAACTCCAAAAACAGTGTGACCTCATCCTCAGTCCCCAGTCATGGTTAGTTCGCACGAATCCCGGACTGACGTCCACCTCTCCACGACCTCAGGACCTCCGTCAACAACCGTCTCGGATCCCGTAGACGGAACCGTGACACGGTCTCGACCAAAAACCTATTTGAGGACTCACCGTAAGCGTAAGGATATCCTCCGCGAGTAAAGTTTAAAAGGTAGGAATGACAGACAAAGAACTATTAGAACAAGAAGTATTAAACTCAAACAAATAACACAAGGACAAACTCAACCGAAACGATCTTTTGACACCCTTTTAAATGTATTTTGCAACAACAAATCAGTAATTCAGTACGGGTTGAGAAAACCCTGGGGTACCTGACATCAACTGGTCCGAGGAGACACGTACCCTAAAGGTCCCACTTTTATGACTTCTCCCAAAGGTAAAGGAAGTGGTCCCCTAGAAGGACTGGGTCCCTAACTTTCACGTAGAGGACGCAACCGTCCACCTAAGAAATGGTGACTCGGTGGACCCTTTGGGGTATTTTGAGACGTAGTCACATTTACAGAACTCTTTCAGGTGGAAAGACTCCCTGGAGACCCCTACTTAACGAAACATGTCTTTCATCTTTCAGAACGAAACGGAAAAAAAAAAAACCATATAGATCTAAAAGTATATATCGGCAAGGGAATTAACCTAGTATTTGTCGTGTTATTTAATACGGGAGAAGCAGAGGGATCCGGAGTAAGTAACGAACCCATTTGACGCCCCATAGAGGACCGAAGTGCCAGGAGTAGGAGACTCAAAGGAGATCCAAGTACACTACAAAAGGGACACGTTAGAGACGAGAGTAAAGATACTGTGTTGGGACCTTCGTAGTCCCAGTGGACTAGAAGGGCCTCATTGTCTACTTTCTCGGAAACAAGATCCTCCTGCCCGCGTATTCTCACTTCACTAGGTGCTCTGTTTGTACGTTTCCGGTGTGACGAGGTCCTTTATGAGCACACCCTTGGGTATATATCCTTAATGGTAAGTATTTGGTAATAGCACGAGTACTTTAAAATCTTTCAAATTTATGGTAACGGAAAAGACACGGGATCTCGGCAAACCAGATACTGGAGTGTCTTAGTCATAGTGGACTCTAAAGAGGTGAAGTGTGGGTGACGTAGTCTTAGAGACACCCTCCCATCTTTGGATATACTCACATAAAATTGTTGAAACACACACACACACACACACACGAGTCAACGAGTCAAACAGGGTGAGAAAACACTAGGGTACCTGATATCGGGTGGTCAGAGGAGACAGGTACCCTGAAAAGTCCGTTCTTATGACCTCACTCAACGGAAAAGGAGGAGGTCCACTCGAAGGGCTGGACTCCTAGGACGTAACCGTCCACCTAAAAAAAATGGTGAATTCGGTGACCCCTTCGAGAACTTCGAAATAACTCTATATTAAGTGTATGGATCTTAAATGGTGAATTACACATGTTAGGTTACTGACATTTATTTAAGTGTCCCAACACGTCGGTAGTGGTGTTAGTTAGAATCTTGTAAGAGTAACCGGGTGTTTCTTTGACCATTGTCAGTAAGAAGTTAGGAGGGTAGAGACGAGGAGGAGCCCTTGGTACCTGGATACACTAGAGACAATAGACGGAATAACTTATTAACTAAATAAACCGACACGACCCAGAAGCAACGTCGAGCGCCCGAAGAAATCAACGGCGCGTATCCGAATGAACGGGACGTCGAACACCCTGGAGTCAAAAGGCTGGTCCCTAGGGTATAGAGGACGGAACCTTCCACCTAAGAATTAGTTACCTGGTGGTCACTTCACGGACTTTAAAACTAAATTACTTGAGAAGACCTCTAAGACTACGAGTGACTTCATACTCTTCGGGACCCGATCCCGTCAGTAAGAATTGGGTCCACCTAGTAATCCTAGTTAATTCCTCGAAGAAAAAAAAACTTCATATTAACTAAATGTTATGACACAATCAAAGGCCACAGACCGTCTTACTAAGACAAAATATACACATATAAAAAGTCTAATATAAAACAAATCTAAGAATGTTCCATAACTTATATCAAGGGACACGATATATCATTTATTAATTCTTCGAAATTTTTTAATGTATACGGGTTGGGGTAGAGGGTCTACGAGACTAAACTCAGTCTCCTCTCACCCCGGGTCCTAGTCACAAAAATTTTCGAGAAATCCTCTCAGACTCCATGGAATCCACAACGGTTGGTGTCTTAATCACACTCACCTACAATTAATCGTCATAATCGGTTATAACGACATTTCATCGACGAGAGGAGTCCTAAGATCACACGTCGGTCCTAACTCCTGGTAACGGGAGTTAACGAGGGATTAAAGCGGAACAAAAGAGATTTCCTTTAACATATAACAAATCTTAATAAGGTCCGAACCCTTATCTTATCCTCGAAACGTTAAAGATTACCGGGGTCCCTCGATACTCTTGGTGGTACACCCAGAAAAGTCTAAGTCTAAGTACAATTTGTGTGCTTGTGTTTCTTCGTTTACACTTGAGTATCTGAATACGCCACCGATTCCACTACCCTTTAAACTCTAAGTTTAGTAACTTCCTCAAAAGGTCCTCTTGGTTAGGTGACCCTAACAAAATCTCGAAAACTGTGTATTAGCCTGTTAATCACCTAACCATAATTTTTTTTTTCCGTGGTTTTCGGTTTACTCAAAGAAACCACTTCGTTCGACCGACCGAAGTACGAGTGAACGAGTACGTGGTAACAAGTCGTTGTGAGTGGATGTCACCAAGGTCAGTTTTCCTAACCTAAACACAGACTAAAAAAACCTCCGACTAGAGGTCCTATAAAGAGAAGGGAAAGTGGTGAGTCTAAGCGTCCTACTAGCCGAATCCTAGACGGTCGAGATTCGGAGGGACGTGAGGACTCCTGTCTCCACCGTAAACCCTTCCGAAAGTCTACGTCCTTTGGGAGAAAACACCTCGTCCTGTAGACGAAGAGTAAGAATACCGAGTCCCGACCGAATAAGGAACGAAGTCTACACCATTAGGATTACAATCCCCGACACAAGGGAACCTCAACAGATATTAAACTCCAAGGAAATCAAAGGGAATCCTTCTGAGTCGATCAATGTTTGACTTCTGGGCTCTTTCCAGTGGGTACTGTTCTACCTCTACTGGAAGAAGGACGTCAATCATAGGAGAGTGTACTGGTACCACGGGTAGGAGAACCTCCGACGAACGTCTGGTCCAGTCGGGTGTAAGACTGAACCGCTGAAAGGGAGACCGGAGAAGGGGTAAAAGTGGGAGATGAACGGGAGTTGTGAACATATTGAAACTTCAATACCTTGAACAAAGTAAACTTGTCAAACCAACTAAACAAATTAAGACACAAGAAACCACCTCTTTGACATAAGAAATCAGTTAATCTAAACCTTAAGTAGGAGTCACCCTCCACAATGGACACTCTTGGAACCCCACCAAAACCTAAACGTCAACGGTTCCCACCAAGTCTGCCATTTCTCAGACGGAAGTTAAGGGCACTGGACCCAAACTAGGAATCCAGCCTTTCTAGGGGACCTCTTCCTTTACCGTTGAGTGAGGTCATAAGAACGGACCTCTTAGGGTACCTACCTCCTCGGACGGTCCGAGATCAGATACTCCAGCGTTTCTCAGCCTGTGGTGTCTCGTTGAAGTGAAACGTTGAAGCGTCCCCGGGATGTCCTAAACAACGTCCGACGAAACAACGAGTAGAAAGTCAAGTCGAAAGACCTGACCCTCCTGTCGCGTCTCGCAATCTGAGGTGCGAATACGTACTACGTCCTACCCCTAAGACAGAGAAGTACCCCATGGGCTGAAGGTAGACGACATCGGTGCGCAAGGCCCTTTGTTTGAGTGAGTCCTGTTACGTCTATCACCTCATGTCTACTAATGTGGCCGCCCGGGTTCCGTCTTAGAGGAGAATCGGTTCCTGGGTCTGGTCGTAAACACTTTTAGAAAATAGGGGGTACACATGCATAGACTTGGGTGGTGAGGTCTAAGGAACTCTGAATGTATTTGGTTCCTTTTAATGTTAGGGTTATTGGGGTAGTAAGTGCACGATAAACGAGTACACGAGTTTGTCAGTTTGTTAATCGGTTATTAGTTATTTGGGCTCCAATGTGAGACTATCTGTGTCTTTTTAAATACCGGATACACCTCCTTCCCCACTAATCACTACTCATTGGATCTATGTTAGAAGTTCCAAGGGGACGGACCTCCCCCCAGAATAGGAAGACAACAACAAAAGAATCCGTGATTGGTCTCTCAAGTCTCAGGTAACTTTTCCACCGGCTCGTACTAGTCGTACTTGTCCGGATTCTACCTCAGGTCCGGGATACTTAAGGAAGAAGTGTAGTTCCCGAACTCGATCGGTGGTAATAGACCTGACGTATGACTTCAGTCATTTGTTTATGAAAACTAAAAATAAGTGTCAGTCCATGTCATAAAGAGTCAAGAAATAATTCTACTTTTGTCAAGAACCGAGGTAGGATTTGGGATCGGAGTTGAGGTCGGGGACGATCTCTCAATTTACGACTGAGGATTAGACTTATTATCCCAATAAGTAGAAGTTGAGGGTCAATTGAGAGAAAGGGAAAGGGAAACCCGTATAACTCTAAAGGAAAGAACAAAACTTGAGTTGATACTTAATTTTAATACTTTTCCATAATAAAAATCAAAAAATTTTCAATTCGAAAAATAGAACTCTATCAACATCTAAGTAAACAACAATATTCTTGGTGATGTCTCTTATAATTTTTCGTCTCTGTAATGAAACGATTGTTTCCAGGTAGATCAGTTCCGATACGAAAAAGGTCATCAGTACATACCTACACTCTCAACCTGATATTTGTTTCGACTCACGACTTCTTAACTACGAAAACTTGACACCACAACTTCTTATGAGAACTCTCAGGGAATTTCCTCTAGTCAGGATTCACAAGTAACCTTCCTGACTACAACTTCGGTTTTGAGGTTATGAACCCGGTGGACTACGTTTGTCGACTGAGTAAACTTTTCTGGGACTACCACCCTTTCTAACTCCCATCCGCCTATTCCCCTACTGTCTCTTACTCTACCAACCTATCGTAGTGGTTGAGTTACCTGTACTCAAACTTATCTGAGACCCTCAACCACTACCTGTCCCTCCGGACCGTACGACACCAGGTACCCCAGTGTTTTTCAGCCTGTGTTGACTCGTTGACTTGACTTGACTTGACTTGACTGTCTCTTCAGGGTACATGGGAGAGGGGTGAGGGGATGACGACAGTGAGTGGTGGTTACCATTGTAGAACGTTTCAATGATAGGTCTGTGCTAACCGTTCAGTTCTACGGGTTCTAATAGTAGTGTTGATAGTGAGTACAACGAGAAAGTCTGTGTGAATAAAGGAAGGACGGAAGTAGGTGGGGAATCCAAAACTTTTCATTTCGACAAGTAACGAGTCAACACAGACTGAGAAACGGTGGGGTACCTGACATCGGGAGGTCCGAGGAAATAGGTACCTTAAGAGGTCCGTTCTTATGACCTCACCCAACGGTAAGTGAAAAGGTCCCATAAAAGGACTCGGTTCCTAACTCGGACCCAGAGGACATGATGTCCATCTAAGAAATGACAGACTCGGTGATCCGTTCGGGTGGATTCAAATGTAAAATATAAATTTAAGTACTAGGTAAAACTCAATTAAAAACATATTTGACACTCTGAATCAATTTCCAAGTAAAAGAAAGAAAAGAGGGAAGGGAGGAAGGAAGAGAGGGAGGGGGGGAACGAGGGAGGGAGGAAAGAAGAAAAAAGGAGAAGAAGAGGGGGGTGGGGTGAAAGGAATGAAAGAGAGACAAAAAGTTTCATAGTACGGGTGAGACCGGAATAACAGAAACGTACCTGTCAAAGGAGAGAGGTATCTTGTGAGAAGAGAGTCAAAAGATGTATCGAAGAGGAAGAATAGAAAGTCTAGGGTCGAACACCAGAAGGGACTGACGTGTTAGATTTCAGATGTGAGGAGGTCATAAGATAGTGTAACGGATCTATTGGGTCTATTACATCCATTAGATGTCATGGACTATAAAAGAAGAGAAAAAACGAATTGAAAGGAAAGGGAGTGGGATAGAACAAGTGTGTACAATTGGATACAAAGTATTATTCGTGAGTCATTTATCATCAACTTACTTACTTTCACAAGTAAAGTAATAAAGTAGAAATATGACGAGGTCCAAAGACATCTGGAAAGGTCGGACACCGAAGTGTTACTCTAATATCTAGGAATTGATGGGTCCGTTACCAAACTTACGGTAGACAACTTAAGGTCCTAACTTAGACGAATTTACCAGGGACACGGAGAAGACCACCCAAGGGTCCCGGGACCGAAGGGTAGTACCGTTCCACTACAACGGAGACGATGTTCCGGGAGGACCCAGGTAGTGACATGTTCACTACCACCACACCACTGACGGTGGTAGCACAACTGAAACCGTTCATCTATGACGTCAGTCGAAACGATAAGAGTAAGTCCGAAAAGAAGTCAAGACGTTTTGTATAGTCTCAGGTATGACATTAAAAATAAATAAATAAATAACCGACACGACCCAATAGTAACGAAGTAACACGTCTAAAAGAGATCAACGTAACTCGTCCCCGATGAGAAGTAACACCACCCGCCTGAACAGTGACGTCACCGAAGAGAACAACCCTTCGGACCCGAGAGCCGTGTACCCGAGTCATCAACGTCAAGAACCTGAGATCTCACACACCCGAGTCATCAAAACCGTGTACACGAATCAACGACAAGTCGTACACCTTAGAAAGGTCTGGAAAGTCGTTCTAAAGAAATTTCCAAACGTACATTTTCCTTCCTTTCATGTTTTGTTCATTATTGGATTTCGAAGACGAGTGGAACCAACACGAAACTCGGATCCGACTCGAAGTTCTCTTAGAGATTAGTTCGGGAACCGGAAAACGACACATCGTTTTTAACGGGACCTGAAGGGACCACCGGGTCTGTCACTTCTTAGACGGACGTCACACCTTTTTAACCCAAACTAGGGACCCAACCCTTCTACAGGACCTCTTCCCTTACCGACGGGTGAGGTCATAAGAACGGACCTCTTAGGGTATCCGTCTCCTCGGTCCGTCCGATACCGGGTACCCCAACGTTTCTCAATTTGTGTTGACTGACTACTTATGTGTGTGTGTGTGTGTGTGTGTGTGTGTGTGTGTGCTTAGTGGGTTGTGGTCAGAGGTCCCATTCCCTACGTGACTTTGTATCAAAAGAAGACTCCGAATCCGGGGTCAGTACTCCGGAGACTCTTTCCCCCTGAAAAGGGGTAGAAACAAAGATCAAGAAGAAAGATCTTCAAAGAAAGTTTCTTATCTTTTCTTCTCTTATCCATTAGAAAAAGTTTCTTATAGATGACAGAAGTACCTTTAAGGGTTGGATTTCCACGAAATCCCAGGGTAGTCCGTCAAACACACAATGTTTGGGATTTTCTATGGGGTAAATCCCCTGAGTCCCGACCTTGGGTCGAGTCCGAGAAGGTCGATTTGGTACAGGACCGAGATCCTCCTTCTCCCCAGAAAAATATTAGGGAAACCGGTTTCTCCTCGTAGAAAAACATGAATCGAAATCTACTCCACTGAAAATTTAAGTAAACAGACCTCCCCCGTAGACAATTGCAAAGTAGGCGGAGAGGACGTTAGCGGGAGAGAACGTTACACGTGTCCGTACAAGAGACGTCATCAGGGTCTCGGGAGGAGGGTCTCCTGAACTGAGACACCTGGGGTCCACTGTCAGTGTCTTGTGTCGATAAGTAGGAGTCGTACAAAGGGGTTCGGACTCCACAAGTCAAAGTTTATTGTCACACCTCTCAACCCCCGACACACGTAATCTTTGTCTAGAAAAAGTTGACTCGATGTCAATTCAGGACTGACTCACGGAAAGGGTCAGAGGGGAAACTAAGTTCCACTTCTTGTTCGGACAGAACAAAGGACTTTGAGACCTCAGAAATGAAGATTGGAGGTCACTTGTTGTCGAACTCGACCTTGTGTTCCCTCCCCAGAAGAGTACTTTTTAGTTAAGGTACTTCCCAGTCAAGGACAGTTATATACATCTCTTTTTTATACCGAGACATTTCTATGGGTTTTGTCACTTTATAAAGACGACTCTATTTATTGGGTATTCGACGTAAACTTCCGTAGGAAAAGTAAGAAACAAATCGGTAGAAGTGTAACTTCACTTTCCTAAAATTAGAAACAGGGGTCTCGTTTACCTTTTCTATGAGACTTTTCTTTAACTTGTAAACCTACGTCCTGTCATACTTTCAACCCTTAACAAAAGGTCGAA
Source organism: Capra ibex (assembly GCA_006410555.1). NCBI lineage: Eukaryota > Metazoa > Chordata > Mammalia > Artiodactyla > Bovidae > Capra > Capra ibex. Next base: position 31,280,046 of record SJYO01037955.1, read on the forward strand.
GATTGGTCGGTCCATAGTCGAAAAAACGATCTTTTACGACAATGTCATTAAAATTGTTAAATTTAAAACAATCCAAGATTACAAGTTTCTGTAATGAAACGGTTGTTTCAAGACAGATCAGTTTCGATACCAAAAAGATTATCAGTACATACCTACACTCTCAAACTGATATTTCTTTCGACTAACGGTTTCTTAACTACGAAAACTTAACACCATAACCTCTTCTGAGAACTCTCAGGGAACCTGACGTTCCTCTAGGTTGGTCAGGAAGGATTTCCTCTAGTCAGGTCCGACAAGTAACCTTCATGACTACGACTTCGACTTTGAGGTTATGAAACCGGTGTACTACACTTCTCGACTGAGTAACCTTTTCTGGGACTACGACCCTTTCTAACTTTCGTTCTTCTCTTCACTGCTGTCTCCTACTCTACCAACTTACCGTAGTGGTTGAGTTACCTGTACTCAAACTCATTCGAGGCCCTTAACCACTACCTGTCCCTCCGGACCGGACGACGTCAGGTAACCCAACGTTTCTCAACTTGTGTTGACTCACTGACTTGACTTGACTTACAATTTTTTACGTTCTTAATTCACAAGGGAAGTAAAACGATACACTTACGATGTTTACTCCAATCACCATAAATTCTTAGAGACACAGATGACTCTTCTACACGAAATATGATGTAGTGACTGAGAGAGTTCACGGTAACTCAAGAACCGGGTCTACTCTTTAGGATCACTAAGAAACGGGATATTGGTTTCTTACATTGACAAGGACGGGAGCACAAGAACCTGACGCCGACTTCGGACCCCACGACCTCGACTCCTTACTTTGAGCAACCGTCTCGACACACCCTTTTGAAGGAGTCACACCGAAGAACGGACGAAGTGGTACGCCTTGAACCACCGAGTAAACGTCTTTCGTGCGTAAACTCAACGTCATACGGACACACAGTCTCAGACAACAAGGAACGGTCCCCCTCCCTGTCTTTACAAGACACATAGAGAACTGAGACGAGGGTCCGACTCCTTAAGAGGTACTGGGGACTGGAAACCCCCAACGGACTATTCTGGGTACGAATGAGTCTATACTCTGAAACCTCACCCCGGGGACCGACCACCCTCTCAGGAAAGTAGTGATAATTACGAAACACAATGTCCGAGTATTTGTACTCGTAAAGAAAGGGAGGGAAGAAAGGGAAAAACAGAAAGACGAATGAAAAATCAAGTAGTCCAAGTAAAACACTGAGGAGTTGAACTGTCTGACTTTCACCCTCTCTCTGAACTTCTTAGTCATCAAGTTCTTCGTCACTAGTACTTAGTGAAGAAGGGATACCAGGTCCGTAACACGTCCTCTCTTTACTGGCAGTCGACACTACCCTCTACTCACGGGCCTACAAGACAATTAATACTCCAGTAAATGAACCGAGTACCAGGTGTGTTTACGGCGCATCTCTACAATGGGCGGAGAAGAAACCTCTGAACTGAAACACAGGTCCCAAAGAGTGCTCTACAAATGTATAATCATAAATAGAGGAAAAAAAAACTAGGTCGTACTGAGTATCCAGGTACCTTGAATTTATAATCGAAAGTCTTTCTAGATCAAGGGAAGTTTTTATAGAGGTAACTAACTGTCTATAATTATTCTTAAAACTCTTTACTCTTTTGTCCTCCGGACCCAAAATCCGAAACATTAACTTTTTTACAAAATGAACTAAAAAACTCTACCAGAAAGTCGTACTCTCCTGGTTACATGAAAATTGGTGGTCTATTGAGTACAGTCTCTCTGTGTCGGTCCAACCCCCACTACCGTATAAAAAGTGTACCTCGTTAGAGTGACTAAGTCCTCAGTCTCCTTGACTCTAGTTACGAATGATTGGTACACTGGAATCTACCCTAGGAAACGGAAAACCTGACACCGGATACCTGTCGTCTCACTCGTGGTGGACCCTCGAACAATCTTTCCGTCTAAGAATCGAGGATGGGGAGTAGACGACTTTGTCTTATATTTGAAATTGTCTTCAGAGTACCTTAAACGTACACGTAATTTTAAACTGTTCGTGACCGGACAGTTTGGGTCTCTGGAATTAAGATGAACTCAAGTAAGAAAGTGTTTAATGTAGGAAAACCATTTAACAAACGAGTCTACGGATCACTACGTATCTACATCAACCCCGACCCTCTGCGACGAGAAGATTAGTCACAACTACTGACTTTCCCATATTCTCCTTAGAATCTATCACACTATATTATCTTTTTCTACCTTTTCCATGTACCTGGGGACTTGTGGTCCATCCACCCAATAACGCCCGTCTACATGGGTGACAGTAGTACCCGACGAGAGACAGGAGACGTCAGAGAACAATACAATCTCAGGTACCTGTCGAAGGCCACTAAGAGTCCGACAAAGCAAGAGTAGAGAAACCACATACACGATTCATCGTTAGAGAACGAAGGTATAAAGTAGATCCGACAACTCTTCTCTTTTCGAAATACCCGGAACCTTTGGACTTCCTTTATTATTATTGGTTGTGACAACACTGAAAGTAGGGGAAGGGTTTCTCTTCCTCTGAACTACGATGTAAACCCAAGTCTTACTCTTCTAGAACTACAAATATTTACAAGGGAATACTCTAATATTCACACCGTAAAAGGTCTTACAAGTACTTTCAGATCCATATTTTCCGTTTCGTTCTTACCCCGAGGGAAGAGTCGAGACCCTCCTGTGACAGGTACGACTGTCCTGACGAATATTATCACGGGGACGGGGGAGTCTAGTGTTCCTACCCTCTGTACTGGAGACGAGGACCCGACCCGGTGGAATGAAAGTAATTTAAGATTAGAAACTGATTTATGTAACCCCGGACTCTCTTTCACGTGTATACAAAGACAAACGTGAAAAAGTATTCGTAGACAAACAATCATGGTTCTCCAGGACAAATGGAAGAAGTACCTAATATGGACCAATAGACAAAATTCCGAAAAGTTTATCAAATCGTGACTTTTAGAAGGAGATTTGTTTGTGTAATTTCTTTTTTCCTGGACTCTAAAGGGTTATCATACACAACAACCTAAACGACTAAAGGGACGAACTCTATTCGGTCCTCAAGTAAATCTCACTGAAAAGATATGGTCACGGAGGAAGGTCTGGGTCGAAGTAACCGAAGGTCTGGTGTGTAGGAGTGACGTTAGGGAAGTTCCGAGACGTCACTTTGACCGACCCTCCTGTCTCTCGATAAGACTCTTTGGCTAAATAGTCAACGTTTTCAAGTATGATTCGTCAGGGTAAAGCACAGTAACCGAGTGGGGAAGTGGTCCGGGACTGGTGGGCGGTGAGACGAATATCTGTCTAAAAAGAGACCTTTAAAAAAGGAGCGAACGAAACCAGGGTTCCTTACTCAGTGTGTTAAGTTTTTCCGTGTCGAAGGTCGGAGACTGATCCAGTAGTCTATCATGATGAAAGGAAGGTTTGTCCGAAGGAAAGAAGATTGTTCAAAAAAAAAAAAAAAAAATTCAAATGTTGACTTGAAGAGAGAAATGTTAGAAGGTTGTAAGAACCGAATAGAGATTCCTGGTTAAAAGAGGGGGTCAACACCCAAAAGACCCGAGAGAGAAACCGAAAGGAAAAAGAATGTTAAAAATAAACATATTAAAAATTTTTGTGTAGACGTCTTGTTTGAGTGTTCAACTCGACAAACAAGTTATTCCGAATAAATTGAATACTCTGCACATACATCTTGAAACTTTTATTAAATATATAAAGTTTATATACAACTATGATATAGATTAAAATTTATACGTATTGGGTATATTGAATATATTGTTCAATAAATTGAATAAATATATTTAAAGAATGGAGAAAAGATTAGAGATACATCGAACTATACCTTTCTTGTACTCGACGAGTATCTCAAAGATCTGTTTAACCACAAATAACGTTTATATCCTCGTCTGACACACACACACACAGAATTCTCACCCCGTCTCTCAACAACAAGTCAGAGTTTCTACACAGACTGAGAAACTCTGGGGTACCTAAGGTCGTATGGGTAGAGAAGATAGAAGGTGACAGAGGACCTCAAACGAGTTTAAGTACAGGTAACTCAGTCACTACGACAGATTGGTAGAGTAGGAGACGACGAGGAAAGAGGAAAACGGGAGTCAGAAAGGGTCGTAGTCCCAGAAAAGGTTACTCAGTCGAGAAGTATAGTCCACCGGTTTCATAACCTCAAAGTCGAAATCGTAGTCAGGAAGGTTACTTATAAGTCCTGACTAGAGGAAATCCTAACTGACCAAACTGAAGGAACGTCAGGTTCCCTGAGAGTTCTCGGAAGAGGACGTGGTGTTAAACTTTCATAGTTAACAAACCGTGAGTCGGAAGAAAATGTCAGGTTGAGAGTGTAGGTATGTACTGATGACCATTTTGGTATCGGAACTGATAGACCTGGAAACAGTCGTTTTACTACAGAGATAAAAAGTTATGTGATAGATCTAAACAGAAGAGGTCATCGTATAACCCGTGGATGGTTGGACCCCTCAAGTAGAAAATCGCAATATAGAAAAACAGAAAAGTATGACAAGTACCCCAAGAGTTCCGTTCTTATGACTCACCAAACGGTAAGGGAAGAGGTCACCCTCTTCACATGTCCTCTGTCACTACTCCTGGTAGGGGTTCTTTTTCTTTACGTTTTTTCCGTTTTACCAACAGACTTCTTCGGAATGTTTCTCGACTCTTTTCTTCTCTTCACTTTCCGTTTCCTGTTTTCCTTTCTATGTGGGTAAACTTACGTCTCAAGGTTTCTTATCGTTCCTTTCTATTCTTTCCGAAGGAGTCACTAGTCACGTTTCTTTATCTCCTTTTGCAATCTTACCCTTTCTGATCTCTAGAGAAGTTCTTTTAATCTCTATGGTTCCCTTATAAAGAACGTTTCTACTCGTGTTATTTCCTGTCCTTACCATACCTGGATTGTCTTCGTCTTCTATAATTCTTTTCCACCGTTCTTATATCTTCTTGATACGTCCTTTCTAGAAGTACTGGATCTATTGGTGTTACCACACCAGTGAGTGGATCTCGGTCTGTAGGATCTTACGTTTCAGTTCATCCGGAATCCTTTGTAGTGATGCTTGTTTCGATCACCTCTACTACTTTAAGGTCAACTCAATAAAGTTTAAAGTTTTCTACTACGACACTTACACGACGTGAGTTATACGGTCGTTTAAACCTTTTGCGTTGTCACGGGTGTCCTGACCTTTTCCAGTCAAAAGTAAGGTTAGGGTTTCTTTCCGTTACGATTTGTTACAAGTTTGATGACGTGCTAACGTGAGTAGAGTGTATGGTCATTTGATTACGGGGTTTAAAAGGTTCGGTCCGAAGTTGTCATACACTTGGTACTTGAAGGTCTATAAGTTCGACCTAAATCTTTTCTGTCTCCTTGGTCTCTAGTTTAACGGTTGTAGGGAACCTAGTGACTTTTTCGTGCTCTCAAGGTCTTTTTGTAGATGAAGACGAAATAACTAATATGGTTTCGGAAACTGACACAGTCAGTGTCTTTTGACCTTTTAAGACTTTCTTTACCCTTACGGTCTGGTGGAATGGACGGAGGATTCTTTAAACATACGTCCAGTTCTTCGTTATCAACTTTGACCTGTACCTTGTTGTCTGACCAAGGTTTATCCTTTTCCTCATGTAGTTCCGACATATAACAGTGGGACGAATAAATTGAATATACGTCTCATGTAGTACTCTTTGCGACCCGACCTTCTTAGCGTTCGACGTTAGTTCTAACGACCCTCTTTATAGTTATTGGAGTCTATACGTCTACTGTGGTGAGAATACCGTCTTTGACTTCTCCTTGATTTCTCGAAGAATTACTTTTACTTCTCCTCTCACTTTTTGTACCGAATTTTGAGTTGTAAGTCTTTTGATTCTAGTACTATAGACCAGGGTAGTGAAGTACCATTTATCTACCTCTTTACTACCTTTGTCACTGTCTGAAACACAAAAACCCGAGTTTTTAGTGATGTCTACCACTACCGTCGGTATTTTAATTTTCTGCGAACGAGGAACCTTCTTTTCGATACTGGTTAAATTTGTCGTAAAATTTTTCATCTCTGTAATGAAACGGTTGTTTCTAGGAAGATCAGTTTCGATACTAAAAAGATTATCAGTACATACCTACACTCTCAACCTGATATTTCTTTCGACTCGTGGCTTCTTAAATACGAAAACTTCACACCACAACCTCTTCTGAGAACTGTCAGGGAACCTGACGTGCCTCTAGTTTGGTCAGTTAGGATTTCCTTTAGTCAGGACTTATAAGTAACCTTCCTGACTACGACTTCGACTTCGAGGTTATGAAACCGGTGGACTACGCTTCTTGACTGAGTCACTTTTTCTGAGACTACGACCCTTTCTAACTTCCGTCCTCCTCTTCCCCCGTCGTCTCCGACTCTACCAACCTACCATAGTGACTGAGCTACCTGTACTCAAACTCGTTCGAGACCCTCAACCACTACCTGTCCCTTCAGACCGTACGACGTCAGGTACTCCAGCGTTTCTAAGTCTGTGCTGACTCGATGACTTGACTTGACTGGATCCAAACAGTATCGAAAGGAAGGTTCGTCGTTTGTAAAAAAATTAAAGTGTTAACGTCAGCGACAGACGTCACTAAAACCTCGGGTTCTTTTATTTTTGACAGTGACGAAGGTGTTAAGGGGGAAGATAAACTGTACTTCACTACCCTGGTCTACGGCACTAGAATTAAAAGAAATTACAACTCAAAGTTCGGTCGAAAAAGTGAGAGGGGAAAATGGATGTAGTTCTCCGAGAAATGAAGGGGAAGTGAAAGACGGTAATCTCACTATAGTAGACGTATAGACTCCAACAACTATAAAGAGGACCTTCGGACCTAAGGTAGAACACGAAGTAGGTCGGACCGTAAAGCGTACTACATGAGACGTAAATTCAATTGATTCGTCTCACTGTTATATGTCGGAACAGTATGAGGGAAGGGTTAGAACTTGGTCAGACAACAAGGTACAGACCAAGATTGAACAAAGAACTGGACGGATGTCTAAAGAGTCCTCCGTCCAGTCCACCAGACCATAAGGGCAGAGAAATTCTGAAAGGGTGTCAAACGACTGTTCTACAGGTGTCTTTACCCAAACATAGATTTCGAGACCAAGCCTTATACCTACTTTCGTGTCACTGTTGATATCCACTTCTACATTTTCTAGGAGCTAGCAGTAAACAAACTTTACCGGGATCTCGTCCCTCGTACAGACTTGAACCTCCTACCTACCTTCCGTGAGTAGGTCAAAGGGAAGACTGATCAAAGCGAAGGGAAAGAGAGACCTTCTGACACTACGGTAAACGGAACAGGTTACTTGTCCTTTCCTAAACTCTAGATAACTATTTACGAAATGTAGGGAAAAGACCTTTCCTAAGTCAAAAATTTTGATCAATTAAGACAAAGGTAAGTTGACAAAATTATTTCTCTACGTTCAAACTGTTTACCTAACAAGGAGGGAAAATTAAGTTGGAGATCGGGTCGGGTAACACTAAATCCAAATACCTCTTATAATAAAAAAATAATTAGTTTTCGAAACCTGAACCTCAACTCTTTGGATGTGAAATACGGAATGACGAGGATCAAGAGTCCTCGAGACTCCGTTCAGGGAATTATGTAGTGTCAGGTTCGAAGGAACAGACACCTTACTTCCGACTTGTTAAACGTTCCAGAGTACCTTAAGTCGTGGAGACTGTGACTGATCAGACACTGGTTCCATGAATGGCAGTAATTACATGGTAACAAATCGTTACGTTCAAAGTAGCTACCACAGAGTTTACCATTCTAAAGGAGAAAAATTTCCGACTTATGATAAGGAACCACCACCACCACCACCACCACACACACACACACACACACACACACATAAAGTATGAAAGAAACAGACAATAGACAACTACTTGTAAACCAATAAAAGTACAAAAACGAAAACACTTATTACGACACTACTTACACCCTCACGTCTATCGGGCGACACTGGGACTAAAGGTAAGAAGACTCATAGATGGGTCTTCACCGTAACCACCTAACATACCATCAAGAGGAAAATTCAAAAACACTTTATAGGTATGATAAAAGGTTTCGTCACCGTGACAAAGTGTAAGGGTGGGTGTCACATATTCCCAAGCCGAAGAGGTGTAGGAGGAGTTGGAACAGTCGAAAAGAAAAAAAATGAGGGGTACAACATGTTATGTAAGAAAAAGAAAAATTTTATAAATAAACCGACACGACCCAGAACTCCGTGTGTCCTAGAATCAAGGACCCGATCCCTAACGTGAGTGTACGAGACGTAACGTTCCACCTAAGAGTTGGTGTCCTGGTGCTCCCTTCAGGATCGAAAAAAAAAAAAAAAACGATTATCGGTAAGACTGTCCACACTCAACTATGGAGTGACTCCAAAACTAAACGTAAAGGGACTACTAATTACTACAACTTGTAGAAGAGTATGTGGGAAGCCGATAAGCATCAGAAGGAAATTTCCAATTTATCATATTCGATAGTCAGTCGGAATTCTTCTTTCCCTTAAGAAAGACATCTGAAAATTTCCGAGTCCCAGAGACACCTCTTGTCTTCAACATACATTTAACCCGTGACACCTTAAAGGTCTTGTCTCGACCTCGGAACACCGTATCGAGACTTGAACCTCGACCTTCTAGACCTAAAATTCGGACACTGATATCGAGCGAAGTCCCTCACACGTTATTTCGTAGACAACCGACAAAAGAGATTCAAGAGAGACGTAAAACAGTTACAGATGGAACCCTTATAAGGTGTCGCTTACGAATGTACCTCTTCACACTTATAGTCGTAAATGACGATGGTGATTATATACAGGTATTATATTCTTCCTACAGCCACACGGATCGACAACCATAATCTATAATCTATTGATTAACGTTTATATTAACCCTACAAACATTCACGATACTTACGATGTCCTCGTATATTTTATCCCTGGGTTATTCCAGAACCTAAACCCTCTTCCGAAAACCTCTTCTATTAAAAACTAGACTCAAACTTCCTGTTTACACTATTTTCCTTCTCTCGCAAAGACCTTGTACACTTGTCCAGTACCTCGCCCTTTATCGGTTCCTTCACGGAACCTCCTTGATGTCCTTTTGTCACATTTCGTCTTTCAAAAAGATGAGAGAGATCAATTATTTATAACTCCCCCTTTCCTGAAACTTTTATACATTTATAAGAGAAAGAGTGTCTGTAAGTAAATAACTACAATCATACTTGAACGTAGGATTATGTAGTAATAAATAACACAACGAGTACATAGAGTTAAACCAGTCACTTTCAGGAAGTCGGACCGTAGACACAGGAAAACTGAATAGTGATAAACTCGTGAGACAACAAAAACCCATGTCATTCTATAAGATCTGAATAGAACAGGAAAGGATCGAGATCTTAGTCGGTAATGAAGTCCCTTGACAAAGAGAGAAAGGACTTTTAACGAAGATACGTTTCTAGACCTGTAATCTACACGAGTGACGATAACCCACAAGGAGTAGGTCCAGGTGACTTACCTTATCCACACAGACGTATATATGTGTGTACATTTAGTTCTGTGTCAGTGTAGACCTCGATAGTCATATAAATAGACATGTAAATCTTCTAAGACTTAAATATGATTATTTAAGTTAAGGTCCGGTTGTTGTATTCTGAATAAGAACAAAAGAGAGAAAGGTGTAACCATTTGCCAGAAGAGACTGTCACTGTTTTGATCGAGGGTAATAAGACTCATATAAATCAGTAAACTAGTCAGGGGGATAAGTGTAGGTTATAAGGTGACGACAATACCGACGTCGGTGGAGGAAAGAACACATCTACGGGAACAACTGACTTAACCCGAGGAGGCAAGGTACGATCACTGGGCGGGTCTACGAAGTACACTCACGGGAGGAGTGGACTGAACCCGAGGGAGTACGGTCGGGTGACCCGAAACTAAGGGATCGATCTGACAGAGGGAGACCCCAACAGTGAAAAGAGACAAAGACGGGACTGTGGGTCGTGACATGGTGAAAGGGTAGTCGTACCTACGGACAGGGGGAAACAGACCCAAGACCCAAGACAACGGGACGTAGTGTGTAGGGAGGACACGGACAATAGAAAAAGTGAGACGAAGCAGGGGTGGAGACGAGAAGAGAGTGGAAGTTAGAGGACTGGGATCAAGACGTCGACGAATGAAGTGAAATGGGATGAATTCTCGATAGTGTGGCTCAACAAATCCTTCTCTTCTCATCTCTCTCCGATCCCTCTGCCTTCCCGTGAAACAGACATTAAACTGGCACAAACAGGGTCACCGGTGGTTTACGGAAAGGTTAAGTCTATAATACACTGGGGTACGACCCAACCACCGTCTAAGGGTCAAGAAGGGACCATAAAGAACACACGGACGGTTCACACCAACACGGGAACCATCGACAGGACCGGAAACAAAGGTAGGAATCGCAAGTGTAGAGTGATCGACAACAAGTGTAGAATATGATCGATAACAACAATGTGGGTGACAGGACCATAGAACCCCAGAAGACAAAAATATACTCAGTAGACGTCCCACAGAGGTTGTTGACAATATACTGATTCAAGGGGGTCACAGGTCTTGGTACGGACGAAGGATAAAGGGACACAAAAAGGTCGGTGGGGACCTCAAAAGAGTTAACAAGAAATACTTCGTAACACCTATATTTCATTGAAAATTAAAATAATTGTAATTAAATTTATTTAATTGGTTTTAACATTATAAATTATTATAATAATAATTTATAAATCACCCTTCTCGACAAATTTTAGTGTCACACCCGTTGAGGACAAAATTTGACGAAAACGAGATTTTTGGAAGAAACAATTGGGAGGAAAACTCCGATCTACGTTTGGATCCAATGAATATCCCCTCGGTAGAGGTGTCACTTAAGATAAACTGGAAGTTGAGTCGACATATTGAACTTTATATGGGGCTTCATATCGTGGGACTCAAATACATTTGTAATTTTTCCTTCTTACCCTTAGTCACTTTCCTCTAACTCTGACTTTCCCGTGTTCCTTTTGTGTAAAGTGAAGACACGAGTAATGTATCCTAAAAGAGAGACAACACTCATTGTCTACTTGGACATAGGGATCTACGGGATTGTTGCGTTTTAGTACTAGAAAAACAAGACCACTAACTCTTCGTGACGACTCTCTACCAACTTCCCCACACTGTCCCAATAGACTACGTACCTACAACAATTAAGACAAGTGGACCAATAGGTCCACACACTCTAGTGCCCCAGTCCTCCCACACCCCAATTCTCCTTTTACTTCTCCGTAGTCCCGGATTTTTAGAATCCATACGTATTGTCACTACCCCCCTCCCGTCTTTAGGGTCACATAATGTGCCTCCGCACTTACCCTTCTTTAATTCGAGGTTTAAGAAAAGCTTCTTTTTCTTCTTATGTCCAGTGACCTACCTCTCCTTCGTTCCCAATACACACTCGACTGAAAGAGAAAAACCTTCAACCCTCCCCAAACTCTCTTCCGTGACCCTCGGAGAGTGATGTGTCTCTCTCCTGGTGACTACTTTGTCCCTGGGACTCCTCGTTCCCTCAGGTTCTGAGCCTCGCGTCACTCTTCTGTTGAAACGGAACCTACCCTTAAAAAATAAACATTCATGGTCGGGGCGGGGGAGCGGGTGTAAAATTTCCAAAAAAAAAAAAAAATTTGCTGAAAAACTCCCACAGACACGAAAACATGTAAAGATCGACTCTCTTTTATTACGGTCCCGGAGCCCGCACCTACCCCCACAACCGGACCTAGAGCCCGTGCACCGGACTCGGGTCCATCGTCGTCCAGTGATCACACGTCCGACATGGGGGTGTCGGAACCTCTGCGGGGGGAACTTCGACTTGGGAGGATTGAAGACGTCTCGAGCACTCAGGTACCGACACATCCAGAGCCCCGAAGCACGAGACGCGAGGCGGACGACGAAAGGACTCCTGACGTCTTCAGGTAGAGTTGACCGAGGAGGTCCCGGCTGGAGAAGTCCCACTCGAGCTCGTCGACGCGTCCCACCCTCCGACGCGGGAAGACAGGCGTCGCGGTCAAGGGCGTCTAGGACCCGGGGACTGTCTGTAGACCCCCGACTGGATTGGACTCGACTCAGGAAGGCGATGAGTACGTGGAAGTAAAGCTAGAGGTCCCGTTTCTTGACGAACCGGACCATCCACCCCCAAACCCTCATCCCTCGGGTCCTTCGGCAGCCCGAGGAATGAGGCGCAAGGGAGACGCACGTGAGGACCTCGGATCAATCAGGCCTCCGACCGTACTTCGGGTGCTCCAACTGGTCTACGACGAAGAACTTCCACTACATGACGAGGAATAAGTGCCCCGCCTCGATCCCACGTTCGCACAGGTGCCCGTCCGTCTCGTATAAGTCCTGTTCCCGAACGAAACCCACCTACCCCTCTACGACCTATGGTCGCAGTCTAGACAAGACGATTGTGTTCCTCCTACTCTACGTCTCTTCACACTCCAATCCCAAGTCCTTCATTTCCCTTGAGGTCGTTATAGGACTCGAAGACTTGGGACCATAGGGTCCCGACACCTAAAGTCCTGGACGTACTCATCAGATCTCAAGGGGAACTGTTAGGTCCTGACTACATACTCGGTTCTCTAACACGACTTCCGACCAACGTCTCTAACCCGTTTGTACGGTCCTGACCCGTACGTCCGTGGAGTCGAATCTTCTAGATCGGAGGACTTAGAAACGCATTTTGGTGTCCGAAACCATCGACCCCTCGACTCCGACTATGTGTCCGATATAGTCTTTACCCTGTCTCCGGCGTAGACACCCGATTTCTAGTAAGGATGGGGGCAACAACCGGAACCCCTATGTCTCAGAGTCACACCGTCTCCTGATTCCGACCTCCTTCCGACGACGTAAGGATTCCAGAACTCGTCTCTCGACTATGACACTAACGATCCTGTCAATGACAATGGATCAGGTTCGAGCTAGACGAGCGACTTCTTCCTCGGTCACTTAGGTCCTCTGTTCCACAACTCCGTTCCTTATGTTGAAAAAAAAACCTTTCAGCCGACTGCCTCTTCTACCGTCTGATTAAAGAGTTTTATTGGTAAGACAGCTACAGACCTACGGTCCAAGAAAATACCTAATCTTGACCCCCCTCCACTCCTTTTGTTTCACTCTTCTGGTAAATTAAGAACGTCGATAGAGGATCTTACCGTTCGGAGACTGTCCCCATGCACAATTAAAGAAAGAAGAACATTAGATGTCCACCTAGCCCATTACTTGTTTCCGTCAAATCGAATTGTCCGTCTCCCCGTCCTAAGAGACTCCGTCCGGTAATACATACTAATATTATTGTTTTCACCGTTATTTTTTTTCGTTTGTTTCTTCCGAATTTCAATTTCTTTGTCTAGATCGTACTTCCTCAGTTTTAACTGAGAAGGGACATTGTAATGGTCTACTTGGGATGAGGTCTACGAAATACCGAAATAAAGTAAATTGAAGTTGATATTAACGGACCTCTTAGGGTACCTGTCTCTTCGGACCGTCCGATGTCAGGTACCCCTACGTTTCTCAACCGTGTGTGGGTGTTTAGATACGCCACCATGTTATCATAAGAGGTGAGATGTCTTCTTTTTTAACTCTGTTTCTTTTCAATTCCTTCGACTCAAAAACGTAGATCATTCGTCGACTCACTTGAGTCCAACAATCCAAAGACTAAGACTCGAGAATTTTACGGCGTACTTGGTACCAGTCAAGTGTCCATCCCACTTCTTTACCTCCGTCCCCTCACCCAACCTTTGGACGGACAAGTGTCGATCACTCTCCTCTCCTTAGACTTGTGACGTCCCCCAGAATCTCAGACTCGTAACAATAAAGAATTTGATTCGAGAATATTTCTACCTCCACTTCTTTCTTTTTCTTATTTTGTCCGACACGATTAGAAAACTCAAGGCCTGGGCCCAGTGTGACGAAAACATTTCGAAATCTCTTTTACGTAATTCACTTATGGAAGGGTCCCGTACATGAGGAAGTAGTTTCAAATCGGAGAAAGACGTTTATCATGTGTGAATCCTAGATAGGTCCTTACAGTCACTTACCCCTTGAACACCCATCGAATCTCTTATTAGAAAGTAGTTTTATGTAAATCTTTTTATCGAAACTTAAGAAACTACGGTTTCGGTAGAAACAAAACATCGTAGAAAGAGGGGGTGTCGATCAGTGAAATAAGCTGGGATAACTTTGTGTCTCTTAAAAGAAGAAGGGTAAAGTACTTTCATGGTTCGTTTTAGGACACCACATAAATATTCACTTGTATTTTCCTACCTGTTTTCGTCCCCTCGTCCCGATTCAATAATACGAAAATGACGAACACAAAGTCACTTCTTGAGGTTTGTTGAAAACAAGTCACTAGGTCTGCCACCTCTATCCCTGTTCCCTCGTGTCATAATTGTCCTAAAAACTTCACGGTCGATCTGTTTGGATCCTTCACTCTTCGGACTGGAGTCACCCTTGGTTCGTTCCTACGGGGACAGGTCAGACGAAGGGAGTCACACCTCACGTCCCGGGACAAGAGAATTAGGGAGGGTCCCAACCTCGGTCCTAACGCTCGGTGTGTAGTGCCTCCGACAGGACCCTAAGAGATTTCTTTCCTGACGTGAAACAGAGTCACACTAAGTCATTACACATCTGAACTCTTTATATTCAGTGAATCAGCACAGGTTGAGAAACGTTGGGATGTTCGACATTGGGTGGTCCGAGAAGACAGGTACCCTAAGAGGTCCGTTCTTATTACCTCACCCAACGGTAAAGGAAGAGGTCCCCTAGAAGGACCGGGTCCCTGACTTGGTCCAGAGGACGTAATGTCCGTCTAAGAAATAGTAGACTCGGTGGTCCTTACCGAACCTCCCCGCGTACAGGTAATCAAGCTGACAGTTTGTAGATTACTCTCGTCCGTCGTTTTAAGATTAGATTTAGTACCAATCGGACGTGGTGGGTGTATACCCAATCATCCATGAACTTTAAACTTTACTTTCTAGAGACGATTGTTTATCGAGTGGGAAGACTGGTCCGAAGTTAGATTGAATTAGAAATGATCTTTGGATGTTCTATTTATAATAATGGTGGACGGTAAAGATCCGTTCTTTTGACTCCGGGTTTACTCAAATCACTGAAAAATTTCCTGTGTGTAGTTCCTCTAACTTTGTCGACTGGAGGATAATGACACCAGAATTAGAGTCGTGACAAGACTAAAAAAAAAAAAAATTTAATCTCTTCCCAGTTCAAACTTTTCTGGACGAAGTGAAATATCCACTCCCTTGACGCCAACTCCCTCCGACCTGAGTCTTGACCCCATCGTAGAGTCCAATTGTGGTCATCCATGTTGGACTCAGGTAACAAAGAGTCAGTCTTATTCTTCAATGAAATTGGTACGATAGGAAGGGTTGACAAAATCAGCCAACAGACCGACTCCCTGTGTCGAAGAGAATCCTTTACTCGACATAAGACACTACTCGGGGAGAAGAGAGGAAAGAGGACGATGTCTGAAGACAGGGGAGTAGAGGAGGCGTCACCAGGAGAGGGAGTGGTAGGTAGAAAGAGGACGAAGACGGAGAAAGAAAGAAGAGAGAGGAGAGGGGTCAAAGAAGAGGAGGAGATTATGGAAACAAGAGGTGTTAAGAGAAAACAGACGGAGGGAAGAGGAGACTACGATATTAAAAGATAAATTCAAAAAAAAATAAAAAATTTTAAGAAACGGAGTCAACTTAGACCGACTAGATTCTGGTTATTTGGCACATTAACTGTGACAAGAACACTAACTTGGAGAAAGCAAGAAATCTGAGAACTTTCTACTGGGGTGACGAAGTATAAAAGATTTAACCACGTCAGAAACGAGTAGTACCGTCAGATCTGTCGATACACTCAGGTGGTCTCAGTTACCCCCCTAAAGATACATTCGTAAGGATACCACTACAACACCTCTGATTAATTTTGCGCTAGTACTACTAAGAATGAAATTCTTTTACTCTCTCTACAATTCGACTTGACATTTAAGACTAAATTAAATTAACATTGTAAAGTTACACGAATCATTTACTATCACCCAAACAAACAAACAAAAAGAAATATTAGTACCCGAAGGGACCACCGAACCTGTCATTTCTTAGACGGAAGTTACATCCTCTGGACCCAAGCTAGGGACCTAACTCTTCTAGGGGACCTCTTCCCTTACCAATACGTGGGGTCATAAGAACGGACCTCTTACAATACTTGTTTCCTTGGACCACCCGATATCGGGTACCCCAGTGTTTCAACCTATGCTGACTTTACTGAATTGTGAAAAATTAGTATGCTGACATATGTTGAAAATTTGAAAAATTTGTATTCAAAAGACTTTCCGTCCGGAACGAGTTATCTTTTAGACGGAGAGACCAATTTTTGAAATTCACACCAAAGAAGGTCCTTAAGGAAGAGTCGTCACAAGATCGACATCCTTCACACACGACTGTTGAGGCACTAACTTAGGTCTCTCAGTGACAGGCCCTAGGCAGAGGAACCGACATAAGATAGTGTGAGGTGAGTAAATGTTGAAAGTGTTCTATTATTATGGGAGGTTCCTCGTGGTTCGTCTTTTTGTAGACGTCTACGACCTTCTCCATCTCCTTTATGAGTATGGACTCGGGTCCTTAGGGTAAGTAGATCTTTGTTTCCGTAAGAGACTTTGTTTCCGTAAGGGACGAGATACCCCAGTCTAAAGATATTCTTTATATACGAAAAAGTTCTTAAAGGACCACTTGGGTCCACCAGGTAACAGTTTCCTTAAATAAACACACTCACACCACTAGTCCCGAGAATACTACTGAAAGAACATTATAATAATAATGTAATATGATAATTATGTATAAACCGAATTCCGTACCCCTGACCCTAGGGAGGGGGAAGCGTGGTAGGTGGTGACGCCGGTCCGGTAGTAATCGGAGTAACTAAGGCCGAGGTTTCAAATCAAGTTCAGGAAGAAGGAGGGATACAGACGAGAGTGAGATCAGGTAGGGGAGGAAGGGGTCGGGGCGGACCCGAGTAATGGAGACATACTAAATAAGATGTGTCTTGTCGCCCTCGGTGGAAAATTTATGTATTTGACCCAAAAGAGGTCACGTGAAGTCGGGGAGGCCACTAAAGGTGATATCCGATTTTAGGGGGTGGACGACGTCTTCGACTGTACTGGAGAGAAGTCCCAAAACAGGCGAGTAAAACGCATGGTGAGGAGCCCAGAGGTCGGAAGGACGGACGGAAACTACAAAACCCCTATGGAGTCCGAGAAACACACACGACGACAGAAACCGGTCTTGTAACAAATGGACGTAGGCCAAGGAAGACCGAGAAGTCAAGAAGTGAACGAACGAATAGTGGAGGAAACTCTCAGTCGACTCGTGACCGGGCGGCATGGTGAGATAATGGCGTAACGAACTGTAGAAATGGTCGTCTCTTGAATTAAAAACAAAGAAGTAACGGACTTTTGATAACAGACAGAGGGAATGACGGGGTTGATCTTACCTTCAAGGGGGGTTTGGTCTCCTTAGGAATAGAACAGAATAAGTGTACATAAGTAACAATGTACAAAGTATAGATCACTTATATTTTCTAAGTGACTTACTTACCTAAACAAAGGTCGAAACGACTAACAGGACTGAAAGTAGAAGGAGAGGGTCTTTAAATTACACGGTGGGCCTACCCCTAAACGTAAAATTGTCTCCTATAAACTCCTTCCGACTGTGGTTACGTCCTCCAGTTAGTGGGTAACCTCTTACAGACCCAAATTCCTCCCCTGTAAAAAGATCCCCAACCTCCTCGATGGACTTACAAAAGTCAAGTCAGTGAGTCAACACAGGTTGAGAAACGTTACGGTTCCTGACGTCGTGCGGTCCGAAGGGACCGGTAGTGGTTGTGAACCTCGAACGAGTTTGAGCACAGGTAGTTCAACCACTATGGTAGGTTGGTAAAGAAGGAGACAGTAGGGGAAGAGGAGGACAGAAGTCAGAAAGGGTCGTAGTCCCAGAAAAGGTTACTTAATCAAGAAACGTAGTCCACCGACTTCATAACCTCAAAGTCGAAGTCGTAGTCAGGAAGGTTACTTATAAGTCCTGACTCAAGGAAATCCTAACTAACCAAACTAGAACGTCAGGTTCCTGAGAGTTCTCAGAAGATGTGTGGTGTGAAGTTTTCGTAGTTAAGAAGCCGCGAGTCGAAAGAAATATTAGGTTAAGAGTGTAGGTATGCACTGGTGACCTTTTTGGTATCGGAACTGATCTACCTGGAAACAACCGTTTCATTATAGAGACGAAAAATTATACGATAGATCCAACCAGTATCGAAAAGAACGTTCCTCGTTCACAGAAAATTAAAGTACCGACGTCAGCGGTAGACGTCACTAAAACCTCGGGGGATTTTATTGCAGACAGTGACAAAGGTAACAAAGGTGTACCCTGGTCCCACGGTACTAGAAGTAAAAGACTTTAAACTCAAAATTCGGTCGAAAAAATGAGAGGACAAAGTGAAAGTAATTCTCTGAGAATTCAATAAGAAGTGAAAGACGGTATTCCCACCACAGTAGACGTATAGAGTCCAATAACCATGATGGAGGGTCGTTAGAACTAAAGTTGAACACGAAGTAGGTCGGGCCGTACTACATGGGACGTATATTCAATTTATTCGTCCCACTGTTATATGTTGGAACTGTATGAGGAAAGGGCTAAACCTTGGTCAGACAACAAGGTACAGGTCAAGATTGACAACGAAGAACTGGACGTATGTCTAAAGAGGCTTCCGGGTAGAGAACTTCTTAAAAGGTGTCAAACAACACTACGTGTGTTGTTTCCGATGCAGTTTCCGAAACCGCATCAGTCACTTCGTCTTCATCTACAAACAGACCTTGAGAGAACGAAAAAACTGCTAGGTTCCCTACCACCGTTAAACTAGAGACCAAGGAGACGGAAAAGGTTTAGGTCGAAGTTGTAGACCTTCAAGTACCAAGTGCATGACAACTTCGGACCGAACCTCTTAAAACTCGTAATGAAATGATCGTACACTCTACTCACTACCTTAAGGTCAACTCGAGAAAGTTTAGGACTTTCTACTACGACACTTTCACGACGTGAGTTATACGGTCGTTTAAACCTTTTGAGTCGTCACTGGTGTCCTGACCTTTTCCAGTCAAAAGTAAGGTTAAGGTTTCTTTCCGTCACGTTTTCTTACGAGTCTGATGGTGTGTTAACGTGAGTAGAGTGTACGATCATTTCATTACGAGTTTTAAGAGTGCGGTCCGAAGTCGTTATGCATTTGGCACTTGAGGGACTACAAGTTCGACCAAAATCTTTTCCGTCTCCTAGGTCTCTAGTTTAACGGTTGTAGGCGACCTAGTACCTTTTTCGTTCTCTTAAGGTCTTTTTGTAGATAAAGACGAAATAACTGATACGGTTTCGGAAACTGACACACCTAGTGTTATTTGACACCTGTTAAGACTTTCTCTACCCTTATGGTCTGGTGGATTGGACGGAGAACTCTTTAGACATACGTCCAGTCCTTCGTTGTCAATCTTGACCTGTACTTTGTTGCCTGATCAAGGTTTATCCTTTTCCTCATGTAGTTCCGACATATAACAGTGGGACGAATAAATTGAAGATAGGTCTCATGTAGTACTCTTTACGACCTGACCTTCTTTGTGTTCGACCTTAGTTCTAACGACCCTCTTTATAGTTATTGGAGTCTATACGTCTACTGTGATGGGAATACCGTCTTTCACTTCTCCTCGATTTTTCGGAGAACTACTTTCACTTTCTCCTCTCACTTTTTTAACCGAATTTCGAGTTGTAAGTCTTTTACTTCTAGTACCGTAGGCCAGGGTAGTGAAGTAACCTTTATCTACCCCTTTCTCACCTTTGTCACAGTCTGAAATAAAACCCCCCGAGGTTTTAGTGACGTCTACCACTGACGTCGGTATTTTAATCTTCCACGAATGAGGAACCTTCTTTCCAATACTGGTTGGATCTATCGTATAAGTGTTCATCCCTGTAATGAAACGACTGATTCCAGGCAGATGTTCCGATACCAAAAAGGACACCAGTACATACCTACACTCTCAACCTGACACTTCTTCCGATTCACGACTTCTTAACTACGAAAACTTGACACCACAACCTCTTCTGAGAACTCTCAGGGAACCTGACGTTCCTCTAGGTTGGTCAGGTAAGACTTCCTCTAGTCGGGACCCTAAAGAAACCTTCCTTACTACGACTTCGACTTTGAGGTCATGAAACCGGTGGAGTACCCTTCTCAACTGAGTAACCTTTCTGAGACTACGACCCTCCCTAATCCCCGTCCTCCTCTTCCCCTGCTATCTCTTACTCTGCCGACTTACCGTAGTGACTGAGGTACCTGCACTCAGACTCACTTAAGGCCCTCAATCACTACCTGTCCCTCCGGACCGCACGACGTTAAGTACCCCAGTGTTTCTCAGCCTGTGCTGACTCACTGACTTGACTTGACGTGACTTGACTCTACTCACGTTAACACACCATCAAACTCTTAAAAAACCGTAACGGAAAGAAACCCTAACCTTACTTTTGACTGGAAAAGGTCAGGACACCGGTGACGGCTCAAAAGGTTTAAACGACCGCAGAACTTACGTCGTGAAAGTGTTGTAGTAGAATATCCTAAACGTTATCGAGTTGCCCTTAAGGAAGTGGAGGTGATGGAAACGAACATCACTACGAAGGATTCCGGGTGAACTGAAGTGTAAGGTCCTACAGACCGAGATCCACTCACTAGTGTGATAGGACCAATGGACCCAGTACTACTAGAAAGAACCTATCAAGACATATAAGAACGGGTGACCTCTTCCCTTACTGTTTGGTGAAGTCCTAAGGACGGAACTCTTGGTGTACTCGTCATACTTTTCTGTTCTTCTATACTGACTAAAGTTCGGTAAAATCTGACCATGGTGGACGAAGAGGTACGACTCCCCCGCCAGAACACCGACCACTTGTCGCAAGAGGGAGGTGGGTGGTTCGGTGTCGTTAGTACCGGGTCACCAAAGGTCTAAACCGCGAGTGTAAACGACCCGAAAAAGGTAACCTCCTTACGTAACGATGTTCACTTAAAAGTTCTTTTATGTTTGTCTTAGTCCTTATAAACATAGACATGACTCGAAGACTTCGTGTACGGAACGTAAACTCCGAATTGTATTTACCGGATCGATCTGACATCTATCTACCTACTACCTACTATCCATCTACTATCTGTCTATCCATTTACCATAAAAGAAGTCAGACTAGTATTTAAGAGATGTCCGTCCCCCTTTCAGAGTATGACAAGAGATAAAAGGTTAGGACTCTTACAACGTGTCTAAAAGAGGTTAGGAGGTAATAGAGTCGAGATTTTAACCCTATTATTCTGACTAAAACGTTTTAATCACATTCTTGATCTCGATTAGGAACTGTCTAAAAATGGACCGTCACATCCAAGAGTCATTTACCACGATTGAACCCCTTCCCCGTCCGATAAACAAGAAAATATAAAGTTATCTATGACTAGCACCTGGGGTGACCCCTGGACTGAAACACCTCGAATACCAGGACTCACGTTTACTGTTCCTGAGACCTTAATCGGACCCCAAAGTTTGGACCGAGTCGACGAAAAATTGTCACGTCAGAACCCTTTCATTGAAGAGACTCAGAGTAAAAGGAACAAACATTTTAACAACAACAAGTCAGTGATTCAGCACAGGTTAGGAAACTCTTGGGGAAACTCTGACGTCGTGCGGTCCAAAAGGATAGGAAGTGGTAGAGGACCGCAAACGAGTCTGAGTGTCGGTAACTCAATGACTACGGTTGGTTGGTAGAACAGGAGACAGCAGGGGAAGAGGACGACGGAAGTTAGAAAGGCTCGTACTCTAGAAAAGGTTACTCAGTCTTTCGTAAACAGGACTTAAGCTTTTGACAAAGTATGGTAAGGACCCAATGTCTCACGGTCTTTCTACCACCACCAATAAAGACAAGGTGACTATAATGACACCGAGTACAACGAAGAACAAAAGAACGGGAGTTCACGGTGGAACCAGAACTAATAAGGGTTTTAAAATCCACTCGACCTTAGTCAGACCAGGAGGAGATATAGTCCTTCCGGAGGAGGAGCATGAACACTGGATTTAGACACAAAATCCGTCCGTAAACTTTCGACGTAAGAACCGGTCGCACACACAGAGTGTCAACCTTGCGACACAAGAGCAGGAGGTTCCTAGACCACTGTAGACAGAATTTAAGGACAGACGAGTTCCTTGAACCCACTTTACACACACCCACCCACACTCACACCCACACCAATCCTCCCCAACTAGACTGGAACCGTCCACCCGGAACGGGAGGACTGAGGATTTCACCTTAACACACCTTTCCCGTCCAGGGTCGGGAGACCTTACGCTCGGGGACCAAGTCTCGACCACGTACCCAAGGGTCACTCCCGAGTCAGTGAGGGACTGTGTATGGACCGTCCGTCGAGTCACAATTCCTCCGCGGAAACGTTCTTTTGGTAAGGTAAGAGTTCTTACACTTCTTGAACAAAATTTTTATTGGAAGTAACAAAAAAGATTTATATTTTCATCGTGTAGAATAAATTATCTTATGAACGGTGTAAGTATCTTTATGAATTCTCTCTTCACTTAGGGGGAGAGTAAGACGGGGTAAACTCGAATTCAGGTTTTTTTTTTTTTTTTTTTTTTTTTGGTGGGTCGGTTAAACAGATTACTGAATTCTTGATTTTTTCGTTCATGACGAGACACGGGACTCCGTCTGAACCTTGAAAAGTTTCGTCTCCAAAAAACAAAAAAAAAAAATTGTCTTTAACATAAAGGAGAGGAGGGGGTAGTGTGAGGATGGAAACAATAAGTAGTAGTAAAGTGTGACTACAGGACACACGGAAATATTTTACTCCCCCGCTACTGAGTGTAGAAAGTAAGTGTCACTGAATAAGTGACCACAACATGAGGACCTTATCGAGAATTATCTCTCTTTGTTCATACAAGGACTTTAGATACAATTATTCTCCTGACATATCTGAACTTCTGTTTTTTTCTTCCTTCTTTTTTTCAACGAGGTTTCCCACCTGTTTATTCGTTCACCGGAATAAGAGGAAGTGAAAAACCACGTCCAGTCAAAAGTCAGACCAGAGACGGAGGGTGCCAACAGAGACTACGTACCCACTCTCAGTCTGCCTCACTCGGTATATAAATATAACTAAATTCACTCCGTTTCATACCCAAGATAAATTTCTTCCCCTTTAAGTCGAGAAAGCATTTGCCAATAAGGTTTATTCGTCTGTAACTTAGTAACAGGGGTTTAGGTTTGTATAGCTCCCTGCTGTGGTGGTGGAGAGATCACGACTCACCTTTAAAAGAAGAACGTGTATACGACTGGTTCACCCTCTTTAACTGGTGTAATGCACAACATTTCAAAAACTACATATTGTGTAAACGGACGTACAGTCAAATTACTTTGAGTTAACTTTGTTCTTTTCCTTTAAGGTAAAACACAAACACTTTTAAGGTTGATGTAGCTAATAAAAACCAAAAGTCCGACATTGAAATTTATCCATATGTCACGGGTATGGGCATCTAATAAAAAAAAAGAGTGTTTTACTAGTAAATAAATAATCTAGTGAGAGAGACGTTTTGTGTGGGAGAGAAACATACCACGGTCACTCCTTTGCCTCCGTACGCTTCGAAGGTCTAAAACTACTTCGAGTGTTCTCATGCACCATGTTGAATCTTCACTTATTTTCTAGGGTAAAGGATAAATTAATGAGATTGGTAACCAGAAACGTGTCTGAAGGTCTAAACGGAAATCTTTCATTTACCGTCTATGAGAAAGAGGAAGAAGGTGTGCTTTGAAAGGTCCACTAAAATCGTTCTCCAGTAGTCACCACCAGAACCACTCGTGGACTTTGGGTACCTTTGACGACGTAAGAAGTCTTTCCCTCCTTGATACAAACCATGGCGAAGGGAAGTTCCCAGGACACTAGGGGAAAGAGGACTGTCCCTTGTACGGGATGGAATAGTAAGGACCGTCCTGAGAGGGACCCACAGACCTCTATAAACTCTCCTGGACGGGTGAAGCTCGAGGGTTTCAGTGCAACCGAAACCCCGTCCCAAAAGTAGTGACAGAGGCAGTGGACCTCAAAAGTAGAACCCCGGACAAGTAAACAGTATAAAACAAGAACACTTCCGTACACCCGATCAGTAACCCTTTCGTTGGTCTTATTTCTCTCCTACCCCCCCGGTGTAATTAAACGTGGAGAGTAAGACAGTCATTACTTCGACATACCCTCTAAGTCTACCTCCGTTCGAGAACAGAACCATCACGACAGAGGATACACCAGATCCCCCACTCTTCAGTAGGTCCAACTCCTGGTTGATCTACGCTTTACCTTTCTCCCGCGAAGTCAACCTTGGTTACTACCCGGAGAACGATAATCAATGAACTCTATGTTATACAGTTCGTTTTATAAACGGAAATCGTCGATCTGATGACATACCCGATTGAACACTCCTTAGAAAGTGTTCCTTCGAACTGAGTTCCAGTAACAAATAAAAACGACCTGTCTACTTAGTGGTAATAGCTTTTCCGATACCTTGTCTCACCAAAATCACTACTTAACACCTCGGTCTCCCGTACCTACCTTAGGGTCCAGACAGGGGAAGAGTGACATACTAGAATCTACTCTATCAGTTAGAGGTAGACGGAGCTATATACCCTTACATTTGTCATCGATAAAATACCCCACACCTAAGTCATTCAATTGTATATTGTACACGAATTTTCTCACAGAACTTACAGTATTTATAATAGATAACAAAAGAGAATAATAATAACGGTAATAAAAAAAGGTAAACATAAGACCCAGACAAAACTCAATACATACACACGTATACACGTACGAAGTGTTCCGTCCTCAGACATTGTATAATACTACCTTTAGTAAAACTTCTACCTTAATTTAGTCCTTGGTCTCCGTACTTCGGTCGTTGACAGTTGTCAATGTCACACCGGAAAGAAAACGTTTTCCTCAACTGGTCTCTTCCGTCCTAAGAAAGTATTCACTGAAAATTCAACAATGCTACAAGACGGGGTCCGGAAAGAAAGAAGATATCGCTAGTCGACGAAAGCACCACCCGACTGGTAAAACACTAATAGAAGGGAAAGCTTTTATTTGTAGGAGTACATTAATCTGACCGGAATCCAGTCAACGAGACATCTAGTTTACACGTGAGGTCAACAGGATTGGGGACAAACGATGAGTAGAGAGGGATGGAGAGGAGGGAGATGGAGAGACAAACCCGTCAAAGTGAGGCCAGACAAAGGAGTATCAGGGAGGGGAAACGGGGTGACAACGGGGTACGAAAGAAGAGGAGATTAGGTACCTTAGGGATAAGGGTATCCCACTGGTCTTTACCGACGGTGTAGGAGAAGGACCGACACTAAATATAGACCACTGGGACCAGAGAAAGATCGGACCCTACAGAACGGACGGAAGGAAGCATTACAGTCCCAAATCCTATGATTGCAAAATGCCCCAGTCTCCATCTCCGACTGGTTCTCCCTCACCTCTCCTGAGAGACTCATGGTGTCTCCTCGGAACTCTGACAACTGAGAGGACCCTTCCGGGACCTGAAAGGTAGTACCCACGGTTCACCTACGGAGTCATTTCACTCCGACTTAAGGTACTCTTGACTCCTCTCTACCAACTACAATCGCCCCAAAGGTGTCCGCCGAAACACGAACGACTGGCACCAACCAACCGAATCACCTTAGACGGGTGTCGACACCTTCCCTTGACAAAGGTCCGTTACTCAAGTCCCTTGTCTCTCCGGAGTCCTCCTGGATTAATAATTTCAGGTACCCCCAATTTCTTCCGTCCCAGTCGAGTTTCCAGTCCCCAGTCTAGGAGAAAGGTACGTTAAGGACCCTTTAGTGAAGACTCAAAGGTCCGGTTTTATCTTCAACTCCAAGCCTTTTCTATCTCGTCTTTCAGTCACACACGAGAAACTTTTCTACCCCTCCCTATCCGGACCGACTCACTCTTCTCTTTACCTTTCGAAAGGGGGTTTTCAAATTTTTTCTCGTCACTCTAATTTCATATGGTACTCTCTGCTTCCGGAAAAATTGGTCCGTTAAGTCCTACGGACCAGAGACTTTGGATGTCGGAAAGGAACTCCCTTCCGGGTTCCCAGAAGGGAGAACAAAACAAGTTCCTTCCGGTCGAACCCCTCCACGTCGAGTCATCACACCAGAAAAATTACCTAAGAAGTGGGTAGTGACCGGATTCCCCGATACGGTAAAAAATTAAAATAACTCTGAAGTAGACAAAACACTACTTTTTTTAAACTTCTACTTAACCTTGTGTAAGTTACGTCACACCCATTGCGGTCGACGACTACATTGGTTCCGAATGCACCAATGTATTCGTGCACACATTGGTATACAGTCTTACTGGGAGAGATGGTGTGGGGAGTTCCCCTTTTCTTGATAACAAAAGTTATCTTTGTCTGTTCAGTCTCCAATCATTACTATCGTGCACCCGGTCTCTCCTACAAGTCCTGTCATAGAGGACCCTACCTGGGAAGGGAAATGGAGAAGGTGGTGGTTGTACTCAGTGACGCAGTACGGGAGGAGGTCTCGTGACACCCTACTGAAACCGAGAAGTCAGGGTGGGTGTAGGTATAAAGAGTAGAACGAAGATGGGTCCCACCTAACAACTCGTCTACCACGATTCTTTTGACCGAATGTTATACCTCTTTTCATTTTGATCTCAGAGTACGTCTAGACCTGAGATCCACCTAATTCCTGACTTTACTTTTTCGATTTTTATACTTCAGGTCTCTTCATGACTTATGATAAAGTCACTAAATTAGGACCCTTTACAAAGAATTATTTATAAGGTCATTTCGTGTTCGATATTTCGTTTTGTAACTACTTACACCAATATATTTTAACTCCTAAAGGTTCAATGTAACCCTCTATGGTCTTTTAAGACTAGAGGTTTTCTACATTCTTGAAAGATCTTTAGTTAAAGATCTTGTATATCGATTAGTTTAGATCTTTTTCTACCCTTTGTATTTTTATTGACCTTTTCGTATGTTCGTCCTTTAAGTGTTTTTCCCTTTAGATTCAACAATTGTGTATAATAACAATTATGTATATTGTATATACTTCATTGTGAGTTTTAATAACTAAGTCTCTTTACGTTTAATCTTCTTGATCTATTGTGAAATATGGACCCTTCGACTGTTTCTAATGTTTCAACCATTACAGTTTAGAATTTTCTCTATCTTTTATCCTTAGGAACATGATAGATCGTTCATAGGACCATATTGTAAACTCTGTCACTAAACTATTGATAGTATATCAGACACTGTACAAATAGGATAAGGACCCATACATGAGACCCCCATAAGATTCTATTCTAGTACTCCTCTGTATGTTCCCTACGAATAATATCACGACCAAAACCATGGTCTCTTAACTTCCAGTTGAATCTTCTTGCGTAATTATTTTTACATCAACTATGATGTCTTATGTATGAAACATTGTCTTCTTTGAGCGATTTAAAGTGGTATCGTTGTACATATCTAGAATTGTTGTATCTGTATTTTTTTAATTATTTATCACACCCTATGTACTGTGTTATGATAACTACATTTAAGTTGATGTCTCGAAGGGACCACCGAGTCACCATTTCTTAGATGAACGGTCACGTCTCTGTGCCCAAGCTAGGGACACAGACCTTCTAGGGGACCTTTCCTTTACCGTTGGGTAAGGTCATAAGAACGGACCCTTTAAAGTGCCTGTCCCCTCGGACCACCCGATGTTAGGCACCCCAACGTTCCTCAACCTGTACTGAATCGTTGATTTGTTGTCGTTGTTTAAGTTGATGTATAAGTTTTATTCCTAGATAGATAGATAAAGAATTCTTTGGATACGTTTAATTTTACATGTACAATTAGTGTCTCATACGTATGTTCACTTCCCTTCACCCAGAGTTCCCCTTTAAACGACTCTTAATCAAAAGATAACGATTTTGTTTACCAGTGTTTGATTCACCGAAACTTTGTTGTGGATAAACAATTGAGTCTCAAGACATCCACTCTTTAGACCGTCTTGTACCGTCCCAAGAGATAACTCTCATTGTGTACAGGCTTTAGTTCCACAAAGCAACCGACTCAAAAACAGATGTCTGAGACCCCTTTTCAAACAGAACTTCGAATCAAGTAACACCAACATCCTGACACCAAGAAAGACCGACATTCAGTCTCTGATGACCCAGGATCTTAGGTGGACGTAAGGACCGGTGTACCGATGGGAGAACAGAAGTTCGATCGTTACTGCGTAGTCTAAGAGAGTACGAAGGGTAGAGAAGAAAGAAGGGGACACTGTTCAGTCTTTTTTTGAGACTACAGGTTCCCGATTATACTAATATAGTACCGGTGAGACTATTAGAGGTATAAAGTTCCAGTTGGCTAAACCATGGAATTACTACAGTAGTTTTAAGGAAATGTCGTCGTTGATCTAATTACAAGGTAACTTATTGACCCTCTACTAGACTTGAAGACTTCACCGGACCCTGACAGTCTACTCAAAACAAAGTCACAGGAACTAAAGGACCTCTCTCAATGTACCAACAACAAGTAATCAAACAGTTAAACTGTTAAAATCGGTCGTTTCTGGACTAGGAGTAGAATTTAGAACTGAACTAGACCTTCATTCATATAGTATCTGACACGGTACTCCTTGAACTAGAATGGAATATATATTACTCGACCTACGTCGGGTCGATATGTCCCTCGGTGAAATCCGAATAGTTCGACTTCAGGTACAAGACTTACAATGTTTTGTGGTGCGAGAACACTCACTGAACTGAAGTAGTCCGACGGAGTAGACAAGGGTTGTCGAACGGTTCATGTCGTCCACGTAAGGGGTTTCTTCCCCGACTTATAACAAGTGGTGACCGAAACTTCTTATCAAAAAGTCAATGTAAAAGGTCCAGGAGAATCGGACCCCGACAAAAGAACCGGAAGAACCGTGTGTCGGAAGAAGACGTAGATCACAAACAAACGAACTATAGTCTTTAAGTCGAAGGACTGACACGTCTTTTTTCTAAGACGGACTCTACAGTTCTAAAGGAAGACTCAGGTATGAGCTTTCAACAGTTCTCTCATCTTGTAGTCGGGTAGAACAAAAAAAAGTTTCACCAGGGAAACCGTTACGTATCTCATCTTTTATACTCCATTCTTTCTCTGAAATACGTCGGTCTCACTGGATTCTTTAGGTAACTAAACAGAGGTAAACAAGATCCTCCTGATAATCCCTACATGAATGAAATACGACAACGATCAGTAACGGAAACACGGAAAGATCTCATTATCTACTCTTATTTTTACGTGTACTCTTAGTCTCTTTTTCGGGAGACCGTAAATCTGAAACTTGAAGTACAAAAGTTAATTAACCATAACCAAGATTCCTTGTGGATGTATTAATACACACATACTATTACCATAAAAAGGTCGGGAAGGTGGTAACGAGGTCAGGTTCATTGCCAAAAGAGCTAATTTTTTACAAAATTAAACTTCATATCAACTAAATGTTACAACACAATTAAATACTACATGTCGTTTCACTAAATCAAAATGTATATGTATATGTAAATGTATATGTATATACATTTTGATTTAGTAATATACATTCTGATTGCCATTTCGCAGACGGATGTCACGTCCTTTGGACCCAAGCTAGGGACCCAGCCCTTCTAGGAGACCTCTTCCTTTACCCTTGGGTGGGGTCACGAGAACGGACCTTCTAGGGTACCTGTCTCCTGTCACCATCCGATGTCAGGTACCCCAGCGTTTCTCAGCCTGTGCCGACTCGCTGAAGTGAAAGTGAAATTACGGACACACACACACACACACACACACACACATATTATATCTAAAGTGTCCACCGTGTCACCATTTTTAAACGGACGATTACGAATATAGAGATGAAGTATAGAGGACTATTACGTACTCAATGAAAAATATTCATTGTCTTACGTTTTCGGATTTATACTTTGTTATCGATTTACAAATGTACGGTCGACATCACGTTTTACTACATCCACCTAAGACAGTCTCCTCTCGTGTACAAAACCCACTTTCCAATCTATCGTTCAAAAGGTCAGAAACCCTCGGTGTGTCAGAGACAGTGTCGAGGAGTCGAAAGGACAACGTCACACCTTCATCGGTATCTGTTAAGAATTTACTTACTTACACTGACACAAGGTTATTTTGAAATAAATGTTTTTGTTCACCGGACCCAAACCGAGTACCTGGTCTCAAACGGTTGGGAACTTAATATAGGAAATTAAGAACATTCTTGGGACATACATCTCTGATAATAATAAAGATGAAATACCTACTCCTTTGATTTCGGATCTTATCAATCGATTAAACAGATTAAAGTGTGATTTTTAATCTTTTCGGTCCTAAACTAAAAGGTAACACTGAAGTCTTGAGTCGAGAATAGAAACTCGATATTTAATAAGTACTGATGGTGATTTCTTTATTCATTTGTTTGTAAACCCAGAATACAAAATAATAACAACTAACTGAGTCTTTATGTCAAAAGGACTCGATGTTCATGTTTTAAAATCGACATTGAAAAGTAGTCAAAGAAGCTACACTCATTCTGACTCGAAAGGGACGAATACGGGGTGATACACTAGACTAGGACCAACTTCCACGAGTCTTCACAGACGGATATTAAACCCTCTGGAACCAAGTCAGGGACACAACCCTTCTAGAGGACCTCTTCCTTTGCCGTTGGGTGAGGTCATAAGAACGGACCTTCTAGAGTAGTTGTATCCTCGGATCACCCGACATCAAGTACCCCCAGTGCTTCTCAACCTGTGCTGGCTCGTGTTCCGTGTACGACTCCGACCAGAGCTTTCGTGACAAGGTTCGGAAGAACAATCGGAACTTGTCGGAAGAGAACCCGGTCCAGAAATACTCCCCTCACTACGAACGTTGAGGTAGTCAAAATTAAAAACACCTACTGACCAAATCAGACCAAATCAACGATTCACCTACTGACTCTCGATAAATCATCGTTGGTAAGGACACACAATGGTTCCCAGTAATTCGAAGTCATAACTATTTGAGTTTAATCACGTAACAACCTTGAATAAAATCTGAGATTAAGTCATAAAATACTTCTTTGGACCACCGGGACATTACGAACCGTTACATCGTCCCCTGGATGACGGGAGGCTTATACCCGCCGACGTCAAGACGTCAAAACCTTGTCTTCGAAGATTGGTCAATGGTAGTCCCACCGTGAACCGAAAAACTTAAACGATGACGTGCGCACACACACGCACGACTCAGTGAATTCAGCACAGACTGAGAAACGTTGGGACACCTGACATCGGACGGTCCCAGGAGACAGGTACCCTAAGAGGTCCGTTCTTATGACCTTCCCGCAACGGTACCGAAGGAGATCCCCAGGAAGGGCTGAGTCTCTAGCTTTGACACAAAGGACACCAAGGACGTAACATACACCTAAGAAATGGCAACTCGGTGGACGCTTCGGGTATAAACGATGAGAAAATTTTTTTTTATATAGATAAATAAATACGTGAATAAATAAACCGACATGGCCTAGAATCAACACCGTACGTCTTAGAAATCAAAACCGTACACTTGAGAAATCAAAACCGTATACCCTAGATTAAGGGACTGGTCCCTAACTTGGGTATGGGGGACCTAATCCTCACACCTCAGAATCGGTGACCTGGTGGTCCCTTTAGGGAATGATAATAAGAACTAAAAATTAATGTTTAACGGGAATTCAAATCAAACAATAGACAATATATTAATTAGCTTATTACACATCACCATGTGTAAAGCAGTCCTTACAAAAACTGTGTAAAAGTTCGTCAATCTGTATGTACACACATGTATATATATATCCATGTATTTACACATACGCACATATACAACTTCACGTTTAACTTACTGGGGTATGCGATAACAAGTATGGCTGCAAAAAGGTAGAAGGGGTTTAGGTGTAATAAAAGGTAATTGTTAAATTTTGTACCCTTTCAATCTACTCGTCACTTAGGAAACGGAGGCGATTCATCTGAAGATAATTTTTTTTCAAATTCAAGGTACCTAGTCTTTCTCGAGAAGAAAAGAGTCGTGCGATAACGTCTGGAATGGTTCTCCGTGTTTAACTTACTTTTGAAAATCTTCTCTTCATCTTTTGGTTAAATAAAAAACTGAAGGGAACCTTTACAGAAAGAATAGTGGTCGTCTCGTAGATCGTCATGTGTCCACTTTTATGTATATAAAAGTAGAAGGTAGAAAAGTCCTCCCTCGAAAAACATCGTGGAGGGAGAGGGGATTGACGTCAGTTTGTCGACCCAGTTTACTATACATATTGAATAAGTAGACACCGATCCCTCCCTACACAAGGTCACACCGTAAAAAGATTTAGGTTAAACGTCTGTACTGGACCGAGTCGGAGTAAGAGATCTTGTTCGGACTGAGATCATTCCACGTGAGTAGTCGAATATATTAACTCCTGGGCTTAGTGTCTTCACGAAGGTCATTAAAGAGATATCTTGATACTCAGATCGTCTCCGAACATACCCCTTCTCAACAAACGTCAAACCAGGTTGATAGAGTGAAGGTTTCTTAAAAGTATATTATTTAATAGTGAAGAAAGAGTTAGTATTAAACGACTCATTTTGGGGTATATAAATCTCGATAGGTGACCTTTACTAGACAAAAAACGCTTTTATTTTTTGTAAAGACGTGAGTATATTCAAAGGTTCACGATGTAAACGTAGTGATCAATTCTTGGAATACCAAAATACACCGTAAACTTCGGGTTTAGGATCTACATGTTTGAAGGGAGAACCGTCTTCCAAGACGGTGGAAGTAACGAGACAGCAACTTTCAGTAGTCTCAAACGGTGACCGATCACTTTACTGTATGGTTGGGATCAAAAGGAGGGACTTTTTACACCCAGGTGTCACGTAGGACTCCATAGAGATCTAAGGACTGGTGATTGACTAAAGAAAACCCACGAGACACAAGAATGAGAACCGATTCTCCCGATATGTCTCAAAGTCATCTACTAAACTAAGAAATGTTTCTATTCCCATAAAATTCGTCCAAAAAAACCCAATGAAGACTTCTGGAGGAGTACACATTGAGAAATTAACAAACTTCTTGTCTTTTCGAACACATTAGAAATAGGAACTAACAACAAGGCAACGAGTCAGTAGACCGAGAAACGTTGGGGTACTGATGTCGTGTGGTCCGAAGGGACAGGAAGTGATAGAACGTCCCAAACGAGGTTGAGTACAGGTGGCTCAGCCACTACGGTAGGTTGGTAGAGTAGGAGTCAGCAGGGGAAGAGGAGAACGGAAGTTAGAAAGGGTCGTAGTCCCAGGAAAGGTTACTCAGTCAAGAAGCGTAGACCACCGGTTTCATAATCGCGAAGTCAAAGTAGTACTCAGGAAGGTTACTTATAAGTCCCAACTAAAGGAAATCCTAACTGACTAAACTAGAAGAACGTCAGGTTCCCTGAGAGTTCTCAGAAGAGGTTTTGGTGTCAAGTTTTCCTAGCTAAGAAGTCACGAGTCGGAAGAAATACCAGGTTAACAGTATAGGTATGTACTGATGACCTTTTTGGTATTGAAACTGACATACCTGGAAACTAATCCGTATCTACTTTAGAGAGGTCAAAAGGAACGTTTGAGACAATGTTATACGAACGGTCGACGAAGATTGTGTATCGAGGGTTTAGGATTACCGGTCAGTGTTATTTATAACAAAAAGTAAGTGTAGTAACGGGTTAACCCAGTCGTAGAGAAGGTCTACCGAGAGGAGGTTCTTTACCACGGGGAAGGTCACTACTGAGTCTTCATATCGGAGTAAGTAGTCCACCGAAACAGTACAACCTCAGGAAATGAAAGGTAGACGACTTTTCGATAGTTCCACACTTCACTCCGAGAGGATCCACTAAAATCCCCGGTCTAACCCTTCACAGTAGGATCGGTGCTGATGTATTGAAATGTCTCGTTCCGTACGACCCTTAACCCCGACAAAACACACCTGTCTTTTTTTTTTTAACCCTAACCACTTGTCTGTCCGTCCGAGTCGATGTTTATGGTAGCGTCCTAGAAAGAGGGTGTAAACACAAGGACTTGACTACCAGATAAGGATCTGTCGGTAAGAAACCTTACAATTTTCTATTTGACTCCGTATAATTTTACATCTTCTCAAATTTTATTTTGTTTTATCTGATTATCTTAGTCTCTTGTTTACCCACTAACGGTCTTCTCTCTCCCCAGCCACCCCCCCCCCACCAACTCCCTTTATCGACTTCACCAAATTCTCCATGTCTCGAGACATATATTATTTATTCAGTTCTACATTATATGTAGTATTCCTTATATCGGTTATTATAACATTATTGAAACATTCCCCTATCTACCAATAATCTGAATAGTTCCACTAGTAAAGTATCACATACGTTTTCAGTTTAGTAATACATCATGTGAACTGTGATTGTATTATAAAATGTAGTCGTTACAACAACAAATCAGTGATTCAGTACAGGTTGAGAAAACACTGGGTGGGTACCTGACATTGGACGGTCCCTATGGGACAGGTACCCTAAGAGGTCCGTTTTTATGACCTTACCTAACGGTAAGGGTTGGGTCCCTAGTTTAGGCGTAGAGGGCACCTGTATGCTCGTACCGTCCGGTATCTGGTATCCCGACGTTTCTCAGACTGTACTGACTTCGTTAAATCGTGTCGTGTCGTGTCGAATTTCGGATCGACCGATTGACCGTAACCAATAGGACTTCAAAGTCACAGTATTGGAACTCCGTAAAATGTCCGAATTCAAAACCAAACGAATGTACCTGGTGGTACCGTAACCCCGAGGGAGTCCTATTACTCAAGGAACGAATTAACGACATTGTTCTCAATCGACTGACCGAGGAGTCCGTTGGTCGTCCCGTGAGAAGACGAAGTGGGGACGAGACTTATTTTTGAGCTACTGAATCTTACTCCTTTAGATAAAAAAGTCCGCACAAACACAAGAATAAGTATAACAAAGAATAAAGATACACCTGATTTAACGGATTGACTTCGAACTTTTTACATTTGAAGTCCCGGTAAAGGAGATAATTTTACTTGACCGTCTACCAGAAATGACCTCTTTCCTCCGACGGAAGGTCCCGAGAACTCTGGGTCTCGAGAGGTTACCCCGACGACATTTGGGTGTACATTAGTGTGAAACAAGGAAAGGGGACCGTCACCCGAAGTACCCCATCTCGTATCCTCAATTCTGGTATCCGAACCCAAACTCAGGACCCAGTCCGAGAACTTCGATAAACTTGAACCTTATATTCACTTGTATTGGTAAATTTTGAATCGTGTTATAGACCTTATATCAAGGACCATATAGAATCAAGAACAGTAACAACAGAGAAGTCATCCACTCAAACGAGGACTGGTGTCAGATGAAACCCTAGAAATTATTAAACTTCGAAATCTCCAACCAAAAGAAGTAGGGAAAGATGGAGTTAAGTGAGAGTAAAAAAAAAAAACTACCATTTTACTGTAGAAATAGAGTAGACTACCAAGGAAGATTGAAAAAAGATGTTCCATACAGGATCTGAATGACGTGTTTCTGTATATTGTATAAAGTAAACCGAACGGATCATGACATTTAGTTGGTCTCGATCGTCCATCTTATAGTCCACAAAGATAGCCTTTTACACTTCAAGGACAAAAATCTTTTTGGTCTTCTAGAATATTGTCATCCGGGTGTACCGTAACTCCAGTCTTAGTAAGGTATCCCCGACTCACAAGAAGGTGTGGCACGAATCCACTTTCACTTCTGTGAGTCAACACAGACTGACAAACGCTGGGACCCTGACATCGGACGGTCAGAGGAGACAGGTACCCTAAAAACTCTGTTCTTATGACCTCACCCAACGGCAAAGGAAGAGGTCCCCTAGAAAGGTTGGGTCCCAAACTTGAGTCCAGACGACGTAACGTCCGTCTGAGATATGGTAGATTCGGTATCCCTTCGGGGGTACCAATCCACTACTAACAGATTAAGTGATGTCGGGGGTGGTGAAGGACATAAAGTAGACTGTGATTCCAACTCCACCCCGAGAGTGGTAAATAGTAACAAAAACATAAAAACAAAAGAATAAAAATTTTGAAAAATAAAATATAACCTTATATCGGCTAGCCTCTTCCGTTACCGTTGGATGAGGTCATGAGAACGGCCCTTCCAGGGTACCAACCTCCTCGGACCATCCGACGTCAGGTGACCCAGCGATCCTCAACCTGTGCTGACTCACTGAAGTGAAAGTGAAAAGTGAAAGTACGTAACCTCTTCCTTTACCGTTGGGTGAGGTCATAAGAACGACCGTCTTAGGGACCCTGCCCCCTCGACCCACCCGACGGAAGATACCCCAGTGTGTCTCAGCCTGTGTTGACTTCACTGAATCGTCGTCGTCGTCGTATCGGCTAATTGTTACTACACTAGCAAAGTCCACCTGTCGTTTCTTTGTACCGGTATGTATATGTGACATAGATAAGAGGGGGTTTGAAGGGA
Organism: Capra ibex; assembly: GCA_006410555.1. Lineage (NCBI taxonomy): Eukaryota > Metazoa > Chordata > Mammalia > Artiodactyla > Bovidae > Capra > Capra ibex. The sequence goes on from SJYO01037955.1 coordinate 31,316,858, forward strand.
AGATAGGTCCTATTGTGACTCGTCTCCAGGGACACGATATGTCATCTTGGTACAACCAATAGGTAAATTTTAATTTGTCTCACATGTACAGCTAGGGGTTGAGGTATTGATAGGGAAGGTGGGAGGAGAGGGTGGACCTTTGGTACTCAAGAAAGAGGTTCAGACACTTGGACAAAGAGAAAACATTTATTCAGGTACACAGAGGAAAGAAAAATCTCAGATGTGTATTTCCTACAGTATGTTATAAAGAGGAAGAGACAGACTGAAATAAGTTCTGTTAGAGATTCAGGTAAGTACAACAACGTTTACCGTAATAAAATAAGAAAAATTACCGACTCATTAATAAAAGATTGAAAACTCACCATAATAAAAAGAGTACGTAGTGACATGTTTTTTCTCTCTCTTTGTTTTCTATCTATTCACCACAATTTACATAGTTCTTTTACCCTCTTTCGGATTAAGAAACACTCTCACTTCCGGTAAGGACATAGATTCATATTTCGTGTACGGTTGAAACTTTCTTCCTTTCGGTCGTACGAAATGGGTAAATATAATGGTCAAACCAGGGACTTCCGTCAACTCGACCGATGGACCCCTCTTTTTCTATGATTGATTTATATTAATTCACAGTTTTATATAACCCACTATTTATACTATCCGTCAGACCTCCTCCCGAAAGACAAAAAGAACTAACTCAAATTAACAACAAGTCACTGTAACGTATCAATGATTTCAGATCTTTAAGGGAAAAGTAATCCTTCAACCCTGAAAACCTCTTCTGGTATCTCTACTTTCTCCAGAATGTCCCAGATTGGGTTAAGGGAATAAAAGGTTATTTTTTTGACTCCGGGTCTCTTTATCACTTATTTGTAGTGTGTCAGTTTCGGTCCTGAGTTTAGATGTAGGGTCTCGTCACGAAGGCACAAGACTCCCAACTTGTTTCGACAACATATAGAAATCCTACTCCAAACGGGGAATCTCTCTTCCCAATCTTTGAAGTATCTCGTAGTACACTGAAAAATAAAAGGTCCGTAATTTTACTTCCATTAGTTCCAAATCCGTAAAGGGGTCTCACATCCTTCAGACATTGACACCTTCTACCTTATAAGGTACTTCACATCTAAGGTTCTTGTCTCTCCCCTGATCCCTACTTCTTTTTTTATATTATCAATAAATCTTCATTATAGCATCCCTTCGTCAATATTTTTGTTTTACTTTGTACCGAACTCCTGAGGATTTAGAATTAGTTTGTGTAAACCTTATTGTTTACAATGATAGACTCAGATCTGTCTCATCTGTCAAAACCGTTTAGTGTTTACGTTGTTAGGATTTACGTCTCGACCTTAAATCATAGTCACTGAACCAACCGTCTCTAGGTAATGATATAACTTTTGAGAAGTTATTTGGAAAACTTCTTTACTTAAACCCATTAATCCTAGACGACTCCTCCAAGTCTCGTCTCTTTCCTTCCTTCACACAACTACTTAACCTAATTTTATATCGAATCTCAGCCCCCCCCTCCAAGTCCTACCCCCTGTGTACATGTGGGTATCGACTAAGTACAGTTAAATACCGTTTTGGGTGATGTCATAACATTTCATTAATCGGAGGTTAATTTATTTAAATTTTTTTTTATACCGAACCTCATTCGATTCGGAGTGAAGTACCCTTTATCTACCCCTTTGTCACCCTTTTCACAGTCTGAAATAAAGAAACCCGAGGTTTTAGCGACGTCTACCACTAAAGTCGGTCCTTTAATTCTGTGAATGAGGAACCTTCTTGTCAATACTGGTTGGATCTATCGTATAATTTTTCGTCTCTATAATGAAACGGTTGTTTCCAGACAGATCAGTTCCGATACCAAAAAGGTCACCAGTACATACCTACACTCTCAACCTGACACTACTTTCGACTCACGGCTTATTAACTACGAAAACTCGACACCACAACCCCTTCTGAGAACTCACAGGGAACCTGACGAGGTTGGTCAGGTAGGATTTCCTCTGGTCAGGACCCATAAGTAATTTTCCTGACTACAACTCCGACCTTGAGGTTATGAAACCGGTAGAATACACTTCTCAACTGAGTGACCTTTTCTGGGACTACGACCCTCCCTAACCCCCGTCCTCCTCTTCCCCTGCTGTCTCTTACTCTACCGACCTACCGTAACAGCTGAGCTACCTGTACTCAAACCCACTTGAGACCCTCAACCACTACCTGTCCCTCCGGACCGCACGACGTTAAGTACCCCAACGTTTCTCAGTCTGTGTTGACTCGCTGACTTCACTTGACTTCGGAGTCCTTCCTCAAAAAGAAAAAGAAAAAAAAAAAGTATATCTTAAAATTCATTTTACATAAAAGACGGATAGTCTAAAGTCAACGAAATTTCAATTACCCATAACCGTCACAATCATCTCTCCCGTGTGAGTACAGGACGACGAGCCTTACCTAATACCATGTTCACAAGTCTCCCTACACAAAATTATATCTAGTTTTATTTTTAAACATACTAAATACTGGACTACTAAGGTAAAGATCCTAAAATAAAGGTCATATAGGAGATTTTAAGTCGATGGTCTTATAAATGTTTTCGTGACTAGTGTTATTCTTTTTCTGTATTTATCTTTTGTTTGGTTTACGGGTTGTTATGTTAGTCTGAAAGAAGTACGTTATCTTTTAATTCCTCGGTAAGAGTCATAGAACCCACTATTAAACTACTACTTCTTTTCTTAATTATTATAACAATTTACACTCTTTGTTGTACTATACAAAGTTTTAAAATTTAATATTTCTAATATCTATAATACTTTCGATGTCCTTACAGTAGTCCATAATATAATGGACTATAATGAAAGGACTCGATATAAAAGGTTTGAAAGAAAAATAAAAAAAATAAAAAATTTAAAATTTTAGAAATTAAGAATGTACGCAAGGGTTTGTACTTGGAGGGAGGGTGGAGGGAGGGGTATTGTAGAGAGACCCAGTAGGGGTACGTGGTCGAGGTTCGTACGACATAGGACGTAGTCTGTATCTGACCGCTAAGTTAAGAATGTACTATCATATGTACAATCTTACAGTAAGAGGGTTTAGTAGGGTGGGAGAGGGAGGGAGACTCAGGTTTTCAGGTAATATGTGTAGACACAGAGAAAGGGACAGAACGTATGTCCCAGCAGTAACGGTAGAAGGATTTAAGGTATATATACACAATCATATGACATAACCACAAAAAGAAAGACCGAATGAAGTGAGACATATTAGCCGAGGTCAAAGTCAGTAGAGTAGTCTTGACTAAGTTTACTTAACTCTACTGTACTAGGAGATGTACCTTTTGGGGTTTCTGAGGTGGTCTTTTANGTACTAGGAGATGTACCTTTTGGGATTTCTGAGGTGGTCTTTTAATGATCTCGATTAGTTACTTATATCATTTCAACGTCCTATATTTTAGTTGTGTGTCATTAGGGAACGTAAGGATATGTGCTTATTACTCTTTCATCTTTTTCTTTAATTCCTTTGTTAAGGTAAGTGGTAACGATGCTTTTCTGATTTTATGAATCCTTATATAGATAGATTTCTTTGATTTCTGGATATATATCTTTTGATATTTTGTGACTACTTTCTTTAGTTTCTCCCGTGATAATCAACCTCTTTATATGGTACAAGTACCTAGCCTTCTTAGTTATATCACTTTTACTCATATGATGGGTTTCGTTAAATGTTTAAGTTACGTTAGGGATAGTTCGATGGTCGTTGTAAAAAGTGTCTTGATCTTGTTTATTAAAGTTCTAAACATACCTTTATGTTTTTTGGAGCTTATCGGTTTCGTTAGAACTCTTTCTTCTTACCTTGACCTCCTTAGTTGAACGGACTGAAGTCCGAGATGATGTTTCGGTGTCAGTAGTTCTGTCATACCATGACCGTGTTTCTGTCTGTATCTAGTTGCCTTGTTTTAGCTTTCGGGTCTCTATTTAGGTGTGTGTATACCTGTGGTTTGAAAGAAATATGAAAATAAAGAAAATGAATCGTTATTTTTTAATATGAAGTCATTAATTTTTTTGGGTTGGGGTGTTCGACTTTAAAGGAGAGAGTCGACTATGATCAAAATCAAGACAACTGATGTCTCGTCAAATAATAGAGGAGATGGGTAATTAACAAAAGGTAAACAGAGTTCTAACACACGTTTACGGTTTGTACTAGATGACTTGTGTAAAAATTTCCAACATACACATTTCGATAAGAGAATCTCAAGGGTCTACCAGGTGTGTATTTCGTAATAGTCTTCCCTTGTTAGGTACACCGAGAAAGTCAGAGAAAATTACACTACTATCGATCTAACAACAATCGTCAGGGGAGATGTAAATTAAATTTAGATAACGAGAACCACAGTTTCTTACTTTAAGGGGGACGTCCCCTTCGGGACTTAAAAATTAAAATATTTATAATAGTTATCAGGACCGTTAAAGTTAAAAAACTTTCTTTTGTTTCTTATAATCGTAAACTTTTCAGAGTTTTAAATATCTACCATGTCAACTCTGAGTCTTTATTTTCCTAAAAGGGTTCCAGTGTCAGTTACGGTGTATACGGATTCATTTACAATCGGAGGACACCGTGTGATATAGAACTTCTCAGACGTATATATTAAGTAATTGTCTTTCCTTCACTTTAATGAGGAACTATTAGTGTTTGTGTTTTACCGTCGGCCTTTTACCACTGAGAGAAAAGGGAAGGGGCGACCAGTTGAAAATCGAGATACACTCATGAAGAGAGAAAGACATGAGACAGGAAAAGAGAAAAGACGGGAAGACAAGACGAGTAGGTCTAGTTTTTATCCTTCATACAGTGACTACTGTGGTTAAACCCTACCGGGGAACTACGAAGTACACCCTTCATAAACCCAGAGAATCTAAGAAGACTCACCTCATAGATAGAGATCCTGTTCATTTAGGGTTAAAAGAAAAGTATTCTTTTTTCGAGTACAAAATAATACAATTTTTCGAACGAATTTTTAGAGACATATTATGATTCCCTACTAAACGTACTATATTGTAATTTACTCTTTTCTTCCACCTCTTTTTCAATGTTTTTCAACGTTTTATCTAGAAAAATCCAAACATTTCATCACGACCTACGGTGTACCCTTAAGTCGTCCCCGACAAACGGTCGTTGAAATTAACAGGAGGTATACCCGGAAAGAAGTACCGAAGAACTCGAATGAATTCGTACCACCGATCCAAGGTTCACTCTCCTGTGTCATCGGCAGTCGGGAAAAGTTGCCATCCAGGTCCTGACGGGGACGTAGCGAAGGTGATATAAGATGACTAGTCTCATCAACTACTGGGTCACTTCTAAGTTCCCCTATCTCCTCATAGAAGGTAGAGAGTAACACAGACAAACACACCACCCCCACCCACCCATGTTGTTTAAAATCGGTAGACATTAGGTAATTTTCTAGGTCAATTTTCTGACCGTTTTCTGAACTTGTTCATGAAACGTATTTTCCCTATAATCGTAATGGTTATCCGCACTTTTGCACGAGTTATTAAAGAGACTAAGGAATAGTCTCTTTAGTTCAATTTCAACGTTCTATGGTGATATATAGTTAGTCCTCTCGATTCCACTTATTTGTTTGTGTGTGTGAACTGTCATGTCAGCCACTACTCTTACATCTCATTATACTTGAGAATTTATAACAACCACCCTCGAATTTAATTATGTATCGTAATCCTTAAAGAAAGCGTACTAGACATCTGGTGAGTATACCGGACGTTCAACCACGACAGACAGGGAACTCTCAACTCGACCCCAATAACTAATCCATTGTTAAGAAGAAGTGCACTCAGAAAGATACGTCGAAAAATCCGAACGAATATCGTACCACCGACCCAAGATTCAATCTCCTTCGTCGTACACACATGTATACCTACACCTGGGTTTTCTTTACGTATATAAACACGTTGTCTTCTATGTACCACGTTCTGACAAGTACTATCAACACAATCATTATCTTAGTTAGATCTCTGTTTGGATTATAGGTAGTTGTTACTTACCTATATATATTTGACACCACATAAGTTCGTTACCTTATTATATGTTATTATTTTGTCTATTTGATAACGATATGAATTGTTACACTTACGAAGATTGTTTTAATTACAACTTACTTTTTTCGGTTCGTGTTCTTAAGAATAAGAAACTAAAAAAATTATACCTCAAGTCCCAACTAAAGGAAATCCTGACTGACCAAACTATAGGAACGTCAGGTTCCCTGAGAATTCTCAGAAGAGAACTCTTAACGTGGTTTTAAGTTTTCGTAGCAAAGACGTAGTGAGTCGGAAGAAATACTAGGTTAAGAGTGTAGGTATGTACTCATGACTTTTTTCGGTATCGAAACTGATGTGTCTGAAAACACCCGTTTCACTGTAGAGACCAAAAATTATACGATAGATCCAAACAATATCGAATGGAAGGTTCTTCGTTCGTAGAAAGTTAAAGTACCGACGTCAGTGGTAGACGTCACTAAAACCTCGGGTTCTTTTATTTTAGAAAACGACGAAGGTGAAAAAGGGGAAAATAGGTGGTACTTCACTACCGAAGGGTCCACCACGGTCACCATTTCTCGGGTGGACGGTTACTCCTTTGTATTCTCTACACTCAAGTTAGGGACCCAGCCCTTCTAGGGGACCTCCTCCCGTACCGTTGGGTAAGGTGATAAGAACGGACCTCTCAGGGTACCTGTCTCCTCCGACCACCCAATGTCAGGTATTCCAGGGTATCTCAACCTGTGTTCACTTCGTTGAATCGTACGTACGTACGTACTACTCTGGTCTACGGTATTAGAATCAAAAAATTTACAACTTAAACTTCAGTCGAAAAAGTAAAAGGAGAAAGTAGGAGTAGTTCTTCGAGGAATCAAGAAGAAGTGAAAGACGGTAATCTCACTATAGTAGACGTAGAGACTCCAACAACTACAAAGAGGGACAAAAACTACAAGTAACTTTCCTAATAACGACTTCGAGGTTATGAAACCGGTACACTACACTTCTCGACTGAGTAACCCTTTCTGGGACTAAGACCCTTTCTGACTTCCGTTTTCCTTTTCCACCGTCGTCTCGTACTCTACCTATCTATCGTAGTGACTGAGTTACCTGTACTTAAACTCGTTTGAGGTCCTCAATCACCCCCTGTCTCCCTGGATCGTACGACGTCAGGTACTCTCGTGTTTCTCAGTCTACGCAGAATCGCTGATTTGTTTGTTGTTTACACCTCAAGTTATTTGTTTTGATTAGATACCATTACCTACAGTCTTATTGTCAATGGAAACCCCACTCACCACTATGCGTCCCCATATATTATTTTCGAAGACACAACCGTTTTTATAATTTGAAAAACTAGAACCATCACTCGTGGGACCACACAAGAAACATATGTTTAAGTGACCCGACAGGGAAATTCTACACGCGTAAAAGGACATACAAACGAACTCGATTTCCATCATTGAGCAGATTTTGACTTGAAGAGAAGGAGGATGGATTTGGACGTGAGGAGTGTAGAAGGGTAGACTCGATTACCGAGGGGATAGGAAACCCAGTAGAGGTCGAAGTGAGAGAGAAGGAGAGTATACGGTTTAAGTAGGTATTAAGGACAACCAACAAGTCGTATCCAGATCGAAGGTCGATGAAACAGAAGGAGGTCACCTTGACTGTGAAACCAGGAAATAGTGGAGGATTGACCAGAGAGTCGAAGGTGGGACAGGGAACGATGTACGACAAGAATCTAGCTATCGGTCTGTAGGTGAGTTTCGGATTCAGTGAAGAACCGTGAGGAGGCCCCCGGGGGTAGAGTATCTCTCATTTTCGGTTCCAGGAGTCGTGCCAAATACCCCAGACCAAATACCCAATACCCCAGACCGGGGTAAAGGAGTGACAAAAAGAATATAGGAAAGTGACAGTTGGTGAGACCAGAAGAAGAACAAGGAACTTGTGTCGGACACGTGGAAGGGGTATACCGGTAACAGGAAGTGTAAAGAAAAAGGACTAGTGTAAAGGGGGGTCTTTCGACGTACCGAAAGTGGAGAAATTCAGAAAAGTCTGTAGTGGAAGAGTACTCTGAATGAGATTGGTAGGACCAATTTTATGGAAAGGGAATATAAGGGAACGGTACGAAACTTAAAATCGAAACATGAAGAAGAATAGAAGACTGTTGGACATATAAAATGAATAAATAAAACGTATAACAGAAACGAGAAGTATGTCTGAGGGTCCTTTGAAACTTCGTTAAATATCAAACCCTTCTCGAAGGGACCACCGAGTCGTTATTTCTTAAGTGGACATTACGTCCTCGGTGTCTTCTACGTCCAAACTAGTGACCCATCCCTTCTAGGGGACCTCCTCCCGTACCTTTGGGTGAGATCGTAAGAACGGACCTCTTAGGTACATGTCTCAACGGACCACCCGATGTCAGGTACCCCAACGTTTCTCAATCTGTGTTGACTTCGTTGAATCGTGTGTACGTTTCAGACCCTTCGAGATCAAAACTGGCAGGACGAAAGTCTCACGAAAACGTAGGACAATAACCCAAACCAAAATGGGACAGTTAACCGTCTCATGTACGATAATCGTGGTTTAAATAACAAACACCTCTACTCCTCTAACCCCGAATCTCTTCTTCCAGTACCAGGATCTTCACCTTCCCGGTTCTGAACATGTAAGTACAAGTTCCTTGACTAAGGTTCCGGTCATAGAAACACATACCAAGGGATACCGGTTACTGAGATTGATCTCCCGTCTACTCTATGACTTCTCTTGGGCCACTTCTCCACCCGGTCCCCCGTCTCCTTCACTGACCCTGAATTAAATCAATACATCGTTCTATCACCACTACTCATACACCTGTATTTTTACTGTCTGGGACCGAATCTCTATCGATCGGGCAACAGGGGTCACTGACGACACCTCAGTTCACTCCTGTCAGGACCGAACTAAGGTACAGGTCTCCGACCTTCATCTCGTCTTCCCGTCTAAGGAATCACTGGTTTATGGAGTTGAAGTCTTGTTACAAGGACCTAACACTTCAATATAAGGAAAAAAAAAGGAATTTTATTTTGAAACAAATTAATACCTAATTACTTAAAATGTTGTAACGTTCTCTTTGTCGAATAATACGTTAATAAACAACGTAAAGACCCATGTTCGTTATTCATTGGGTTTTTACTGTAATTCTTTAGTCAAAGTCAGTGTTATTATTCTATGAATCATTACGTAAATTCTTTTCGTCACGCTATATAAACTCGTGATTTTCCATATCTTGAGTTGATTCTCTTTAATCTCTTTTTAGAGTTATTTATCTCTCTATAAAGTCACAAAATATTTACCTAATATTCTACCAATGTATCGAGATATCAAATTATTTTTAAAGATTCGACATGTGAATGTTGACCATTTAAAATACCAGACATTAAGTATGGAGTTATCTCGATAAATTTTTCTAACAAAAAAAAGTTACTGGACAGACCCAAATTCACGATCCTACATAAGTACAGTCTTTCGATTAAAATACAAACACGAAAACTTTATTTCTGACAACTTATATATACTCAAATAATTTTGGTCCTATAAAAGTATAAGGATTAAGGTTAGAGATTGACAAATTGAGGAATTGTAAGTAGTAGTATCTAAAACCGAAGATTTGACATGTTCGAAAAAAAATACAGGTGTCGATTCTTTTGAACGTTTCATACAAAAAACACAATAAACAATTTTGATACTCCTCTTCTTCTCCCCTCCTCTTTTATCCCACGGAACCTATTTTTACTTCGGTTTTCGACACCGAGAACAATCCCATGTCAGTAAAGTCATCGGGTGTACCGTTAACTCGTCAATATAACTCTTCAAAAAGAAGTGATTTACCTTTGACCGCTAATCTAAAAGGTGTCACTCCCGGAGAAATTATAACGATCTGAAGAGTCCCACTCTTCAGGTGCATAGTAGATCAGGAAGATAATTTGTAGAAAGAAAATTCCACACCCCTTCAAGGGACACTTCGTCGTAGACGGTACAATGAAAATAAAAAATAACCCTTGTACCAACGAAATGTGGCGGTACAGTTGAAGACGACATGTCGTTGTACTTGGTCGGTATGTATGTATATAGAGGGGGAAAGACCTAAGGGAAGGGTAAATCCAGTGGTGTCCCGTGCCTTGTCTCGAGAGACGGGGTGTGTCGTCCGGGAGTGATCAGTAGAGAAAATATGGCTCGTCACGGATATACAGTTGGGGTCAGAGGGTTAGGTAGGGTGGGGAGGGGGGTAAGAAGTGCAGACACTGAGAGAGAGACGAAACGATTACTGTAGTGGATATGGTAAAAGGATCTGAGGTGTACATACGTAGTTATCTGTTACAAACAAAGAGAGACTGAATGGAGTGAGACATACTGTCTGAGCTCCAGGTAGGTGCAGAGACGTTTACTGTGTCAAAACAAGGAAAGACACCGACTCGTCATGAAGTGGTATATATACTTGGTCAGGAGACAGCTACCTGTAGATCCAATGGAGGGACAAGACCGATATCAGGAACAAACGACCACGGGCATCTGGAGAATCCCGAAAGGGGTACCGTGATCACCATTTCTTGGGCGGAGGGTTACGTCCTCTGCATTCTCTACACCCAAGTCAAGGACCCAGCCCTTCCAGGGGACCTCTTCCCGTACCGTTGGGTGAGGTCATAAGAACGGACCTCTTAGGGTACCGGTCTCCTCGGACCGTCCAACCTGCACTGACTTCGCTGAATCGTGTGTGTCTGGAAAATCACTAGAGTCTATAAGGTATCCTAAATGCATTCTTAGTCCAGGTTTAAAGATTTCTAATAAAGTGAATGTAAAAATATAAGAGAGGTAGGTTGAAAGGACCATTTATTTAAAATCTGTCGAATGTTAAATTCTCCTGGTTATCGTATTTGTATTTTCTATCACATACACCCCCACCCCCTAAACATTTTTCGGTTTTTATAAAACGATCACCTAAATGACACAACCTTTGTAGACCAAAAACAGTAAGACTTTAGACCTCTCTTTTACTTTTCATCGTCGATAACAGACTAATTTTGTACGAATTATAAACCGATGTCCCTCGACCTTTAAAATCCTCATACGTTAGATTCTCTTTAAGTAGTATGTTTAGAATAAATTCCCTGAAATTGAAGTAATCACCTAAAAATAAAAAGGTATGGATAAAATTTCGTAAAAAAAGACGATGGTCTACTTGCAAGACAAATGGGTATCGTAAGAGGTCTCTCACTTTACACCGTACGAACCCAACCCCCAAAGTACTCCCCTCTAGACGGAACACTCCTAGTGTGAACGCAAAGGTAAGGACGACGATGCAAGAATCTGGAGGTGCTGAATCGTAGTAAGACACGTAGTGACAGAAGTCACGAAAATTGGACTTAAACGTTCAATTTAAATTTGAAGAACTCCTGACTTTACAGAAGGAGAATACATGAGGGAGTTAAGGTCCGGGGGTTGTAAAATTTTTGATGTTTCAGAAGTCGGTAGAGAGTTTACTCAAACTGATATCTCAGTCTAGTTACTATTCTGAACTTGAACTTAAGAGTAGATTCTAATGTAACCCACTCCCTAAATCTCTGTTCTTCGAAACCAAACCCATCACCGAGGTTGTGAACGTTTAACACTTGGAGTCAAAGAAGAAAACATCTTACCCCGTCAATTACTGGGTAAGGAGTGTACTGGAAATGACAGTATTTAAAACATCAGTCTAGAATCACTTGGATAGTCGTCGGGAACTGTATTTATTAGGGAAAGAGGAAAGACAATGTGACACAAGTATACCAAAGGTCCTGTGGTTTGAGAAAGACATAGTCACCAGTAGGGAACCAAAGAAAACGATCAGAGAAGAACTGGAGATTTTGATTCATTCGAGATTTTGATTGGACATCGGTTGAAAATAAAGAGAGATAGAGATGAGTAACCACTAGATTGGTTTGTGTTTATATCCGACTGTATACAATTACTGAGGGTTCAATTATAACCGTCAGGTATAAGACGAGGGAGTCTGAAGTCTGAGTACAAGCAACTTGACTAATAAGTTACAGAGGTGGACCTTCAGATGATCTCTAGAGTTTGTGTAGGTTCTGACTTGAGACCTGGAGGGTTGAGAAGTGAGAGATTTGAACGAAAGGGGTAGAGTCAAATACTAATGAAGTAGGCAGCAGGGAGAATAGAAAGAGAGTGAAGGGTACGTTTGGTAACCCTTAAACAACCGGGATGGAAAATTCTTTTGACGACTATCAACCTTGTAGGACTAAAGTTGAAGTCATAAAAAGAGTGGTTAAGGTTACGGTTATAGTATCAATGTGGGGTACGAATATGGGGATATATTATAGAAAACTTCTAATAACCTCCTTTTGCACATTTAACAGAGGAACGAAGATTTTCTTCGAGAGGATGTACCGTCAGAATCACTAAGAAACTCTTTTACAGTCGAACACAGTGAAGGACGAATTTTAAGACGTTATCGAGGAGTAGGGTAGGATTTATCTTCGGTTTTAGGAGGGTGTGTAACTAGATGTTCGATCATGGATATTCCAAGGGTGGGAGTTTGGTAGAGGTGATCTCCTAAACATAACCAAAAAGGGAGACGGACCTTACGAGAGTGGGATCTGGAGAACAAATAGAAGTAATTTTACAGTACAAGGGGTACCCCGACTGCGACTGGTAGTATAAACTTTAACGTGAGGGAGTGTATGTTTATCGTTGAAACAGAAAAAGGGTATCGTGGAAAATAGAACATTCAATGGTAAATTGTAAATACAACCTACAAGGAAGACAACGTTACATTGCATTCTAAGTATTTAGGTATACCCTTCTTGGTTACTCAAGTATTGAAAGGTCTTAACTGTTCTCTGAGTTAGGAGTCTACCTTCTTCGTAGGGTTCGGAACTCATCCTGTTTATTTGTATTTAGATCCACGTAAAGTAGTTTTTGTGAATTGTAGTGGTTTTCGTTTATGATCTGACCATATCTTAAAGAGTAATAATTGTCACCTCCAGTCTCCTGTTATGTTATCCCGGGACCCCCTTTTACTGACAATTGTAACTTAAGACTTAGACGGTTTTGAAACAATGAGTTTCACACTACCTCCTGGTCGTCGTGGTGTCAGTAGCCCCTTGTTCACTCTTTACATCCCAGGTGGGGTCTGGTTGGCTTAGTATCATCAAAGTGTTCTTGGGGTCCCCAAAACAAAATATTCAAACAAAATTGTTCGAATATTTTCAAACACTTATAAGTGTTAAATATTTCAAACACTTAGGAACTTGATTTAATAATAGGTTTACTCTGGTTTTGTTTATCTAAAGTTTGTTTCTTATTCTCTTGGAACTATTTTTTAATAAAGTTATTCTTCGTGTAGGTTGGGCTTCCTTTCTTTCTACACCCTTTGTTTCTTTAACCGTTTACATCCATTTGGATTTCTTAAATTCTACATCGGGAATAAGAGTCCCTCCAATGCTATGACGACTCTTCTCCTTTGGTTGTGCGTGTCCTTTATCCCGTGGTAATCCATGGGACCTTCGTCAACAGTCCTTTGGAGCTGAGACCAGACCTTAAACGGAAAATTAGATGGACTTGGAGTTAAAAGAGTAAATACTTTACTCAATTCAGTGACAAAAAGTTTAAACGAACTGGGACTGGGTGGCATTCTTTACGTAAAATGTAGAACTGGGTCAAGTAAGTATACTTTGGTATCTTAAATTACAATTAGTCTTAACACGAAAGGAAAAGACACCCGTCACGAGAACTTACAAAAGATAAGATAAAGGAAATATTTAAACGACGAGATAAAACTGAACTTTTACTATTTTGACTTCCGAGGGATTTCGAGAAAAACCAAGACGACGACGACGACGATTCAGCGCAGTCAGCACAGACTGCGACACTCTGGGGTACCTACCGTCGGGTGGTCCGAGGGGACAGGGACCCTAAGAGGTCCGTTCTTGTGACCTCACCCAACGGTAAAGGAAGAGATCACGTACTTTCACTTTTCACTTTCACTTCAGTGAGTCAGTACGGACTGAGAATCACTGGGGTCGGATGGTCCGAGGAGACGGGTACCCTAAAAGGTCCGTTCTCATGACCTCACCCAACGGTAACGGAAGAGGCGAGAAACCAAGACTGGTATATATTAAGTAAGAATTGCTATTTATAATTTAGTGTATGTTAGAGATCTATTGACCAAGAATTTGAACTGACGTGTAATCTTGGAGAACCCAACCACAAAGGATTAATGACTACGAACACACGGTGGAATCTCTAAGAGTAAATTAACTATACCGTACATTGGGTTCCAGTCCGAAACATTTTCGAAGAACGTACCAGGTGTTGATTCGGTTGAGAACTCTCGGTAACGATTGTCTCTCAGGGGACATAAACTTCGTAGAAACGTTTACCTTTATCGAAAAGGGTCCTAGACGAAAAACCACCGAGGACTGTCGAAAACATTTTTTTTTTTTTTTTTTTTTCCAGTGTGATCACATACATTTCTAACTGTAAAAAGATCAAGGACTCAGGAAAGAGGACGAATTTCAAGTATGAACGGGAGAAACGAAGGAACCCACGAAACGTCTTAGTCAACGACGGAGAGACAGGACATGGGATGAACCAACAAAGATCGAGATCGAGGTAGGAGTAGGGTAACAGGGACCTGTAAATTCGTACAGGATTAGTGGTCTCCTTTTTTGTTAAAGAGGGGCAGAAGAGAAAGAAGAGAGAAAACATCATTTTGAAGGGCACACTTGTTTCTACAGACGACGGGGGAAGTCTGAGATTGGAGAGTAGTTGATTGATGGGGGACGGAAGGTGGGACGGGGAAAGAAGTTTTGGAGAAAACAGTTCCAGTAGTCACGGAGAATCTGACAACCCAAGTTACCTGTGTGAATTCCCGAATTGAACGAACTTGAGAGTTATCGTAAAATATGAGAATGGAACCAAAAGATCCTTGAAATATGAAAGAATTAAACAATCAAAGTCCAGTGAAGTAGAGAGTGAGTGGTGGGGACAGACGGGGGGGGGGGGGGGGGCGGNNNGGGGGGGGGGGGGGCGGCGGGGGAAGGACCGAAATGAGAAAGAGTCTCGAATCAAGGTAAAGAAACTAAAGTAAAAATACGGTACGAAAGATAGAGTAGAAAAAGGTAAAGATAGATATACTTTATTGAACATTTAAGGGCAAAAAACGGGGTCTATAAACACAAATCGAGATTCACGTAGGAATGACTATTAGAGGCACACCTACAGTGTGTTTGAGTTAAACAGGTTCCGACTTAAGTAACAGGAAAGGTTGGAAAAAGACAGTCAAAGCGACAGAGTCATTTACCATAGTTATAGTGGGTCACCGTGTTCGATCTCAGGACGTGTAGGAGGTCCGAGGAGGAGACAATAGAAGGTCTCGGCTACTTAGTAGTGTAGGACAACTAAGATGGAACACGTAAAGAGAAAAGAAAGAGTGACAGTGGGTAGGACAATGACAGAAAGTCACGGTAGGTGGTGTGGGACTGACGTCTGATTTCTAGAAGGACGGACGTACGATTGGGGACCTTAAGTAAAAAGTGAATGACGGAGACATATAAAACTTTTACATGTAGACGAGTACAGTAAGGAACAAATTTTGGGTAATTACAGAAAGACACTGGAGTCTTATGTCAGATTTGGGAAAGGGTGACGAATGTGTCGAGAAAGGGAGACCGAGGAAACACAGAGGTCAGTAAAAAGAGACAATAGTAAGACATAGTTGTTATGACCTCAAAATAGAGGAGGTCTCAAGGTGTAAGTGAAGACGGAAACCCAGAAACAGAAACGATAAAAAACAGAGGGAGAAGGACGTTGTCAGTAATACATCTATTCTTTTTATTTAAAGTCTTCTTCTTCCACTGAACGACCACCTATGAAGTAGACAACCGAATAATCTTCTCTTGACTTTAGGGTTTCATGTTGTTTCTTTCTATTATCGTACCTTAGTCTGTGTAAATCTTACACACAGATCTTAGTCTGTGTGAATCGAAGTTGAAAATCGAGGTAGTGAATGACACACTGGAAACAGTTTACTGTATTGAGAAAACATTAGGAACAAAAGGAGTAGACATCTTACCTCTACTACCATCTTGGAAATAGTAATCCAAGGACACTCCCACTTTACTCTTTCATCTACATTTACAGAAAAATGTTTGTAACCGTGTATTATTTGCAATGTACTTTTAGACCATAACACAACAACTAAACAGTAGTAGGAGTCGTAGTCAACCGAATTAAAAAAAATCAAAAAACATACCTGATCTACCTCTCGGTCTGACATCCGACGTAAGAGAGGATTTATACCGAGTCAGTGACAGTCGAGAGTCCCATCCTTCCCTTCGTACAATGACTCCGTTTTTGGGTCTTCTTGAATGTGGAACACTGGTAAAAATTTCTTTATCACCAAAAATCACATCTGAGATCTAAAATAAATAATTAAAAAATTAACTTCTTATTAACGAAATCTCTTAAAACAACAAAAGACGGTTTGTAGTTGTATTTAACCGGTCTCCGTATGTATACAGGGGAGGGAGAACTTGGAGGGAGGATAGAGGGTGGGGTAGGGTGGGGATATCGAACAATGTCTCGGGGACAAACTTAAGGGCTCTGTATGTCGTTTAAGGGTAACCGATAGATAAAACGTATACCATTACATTGAAAGGCACAATGAGAAGGTACGTAGAGTGGGAGAGGAAGGATGGGGAGAGGGGGCACAGGCATTCAGACAAAAGACAGATGGGATGTTTATTAAAGTAGTCATGGTAGAAAGATCTATCTAGATAGAAAATTTAAGAGATTTACACGATCAATACACGACAACAACAACAAGTCAGTGATTCAGGGTAGACTGAGAAAAATTGTGGACCTGACGTCGTGCGGTCCGAAGGGACAGGAAGTCATAGAGGGTCTCAAACGAGTTTGAGTACAGGTAATGCAGTCACTACGGTAGGTTGGTAGAGTAGGAGACAGTAGGTAGTCTCCCGTTTGTTTTCTTCGTTCTTGATGTTAGGGTGTCGGAGATCTTACTTTCATTACACGATCATTAATATCTTAACCCAAAGGGTGCACCGAGTGACCACTTTTTAGACGGACGTCACGTCTTCCGTGTTCTCTGCTCCCAAACTAGGGACCCAGTCCTTCTAGGGGACCTCTTCCCTTACCGATGGGTCAGGGTTAGGGTATAAGAATGGACCTTTTAAAGTACCTGTCTCCTCGGACCACCCGTCGTCAGGTACACCAGCTTTTCTCAGCCTGTGTTGACTTGTACGTGTACCATTTTTTACTTATAAGAGGTACAATATATAAAGATTACATAGAATACATAAACTATTTATGATGGACGGAGTTATTACACAAAAAGGGGGTAATTTTTTCGAGATTGTCTCTGACTTTTTTCCTAAGTACCTCTTCCCTCAAACCGTGATCAAGATAGTAAACTAATCTTGACTCTAGGAAAAAAATTTTAAATTTAAATAAATAAAATTAACCTCCACTTAATGAAATATTATGACATAACCAAGACGGTGTGTAGTTGTACTTAGACGGTGCCCGTATCTGCACAAGGGGCAGGACTTGGGGGGAGAGTGGAGGGAACGGCGTGGTAGGGAGGCCCAGTAGGGCCACGTGGTCGGGGTTCCTAGGACATAACTTGGACCTGACTGCTAAGCAAAGGACATACTATAATATGTACAAAGGTACGGTAAGATTGTACCTAAAATCACTTATCAAAAATTTTGTATTTTTCAACCGTACTCCAACAAACAACTACAAAAATGTAAAGTACATCCCTATAATTTTTCAATGTCGGTGAAAGTCGACATTGACTGGTCGTAGTAAAATAAGGTATCTGGTCACAACTCTTTCCTGAATCGATCCGTCGGTAGTACTTACCAGAAATGTAGGAATTTTCTGACACATAAATGACTTATGTCAACACATACATGACTGATATCAACATGGAACCATAGGTACCCCCTAGGGTTTTAGGTAATAACAAGTTCAAGGAATATATTCTATCACACCATATCGTCCGGGAGGTATAGGTGTCCAAGGGGGTAGGTACTTAAGTCGTTACACCTTGGACTTCTATACCTCGTAGATGATATGTAAAGATCTAGGAAATCACTGAAGATATATAACTATCTCCCTCGTCCCCTCTCTCCCTTGATTATGAAAAACTTTTACACGTCACGAAGAAGGATACAAGCCCTAGATAAAATTCGAGAGAATCAGTCCTGAGACACTAATAATATTGTGTAACACAATCAACGAGTCAGTACAGGGTAAGAAACGTTAGGATACCTGACATCGGGTGGTCCTAGGAGTCAGGGACCTTAAGAGGTCCGTTCTCATGACCTCACCCATCGGTAAGGAAAGAGGTCCACTGGAAGGGTTGGGTCCGTAGTTTGGCTCCAGAGGACGTAACGTCCGTCTAAGAAATGACAGACTCGGTGGTCCTTACGGGGATAATATTACGTAATAGGGTAAATTGTGTTGTGACGAAATTTTTCTAACTAGTTAATAGATAAACCAACGCAACTCAGAATCGACGTCGTGCGTTCTACAAGTCAGAAGTAACGTCGTACGTCATAGAAATCAACACCGTAAGTTTGAGAATCAACGTCTTACACCCTAGATCAAGGGACTGGTCCCCACCTGGGACCGGGGGGAGGTAACTCTCAAGTCTCAGGACCGGAGACCTGGGGGTCCTTTCACGGTCATATTGTCAGGAAATTCTATATCTACTGGACACATAATGTTTACTCGTTCGACTTCGAGTGTCGTCTAGATCCGAGTAACTACCTCCTTGGTTCTAAACATACTGAAATTTCGTGTTTAAGAAAATTATAAAGTAGTAGAATAAAACTTAACGTTTGTTTAGATTAAAATATGTAAACATAAATGAGGAATCTGACGTCATCTGAGATTAATTTATATTAATATAAATTAAATAAAAATTCACAAGACATTAAATGTAAGAAATGTTTCAGTAAAAAAAAGGTCTACTCTTTCCGAAGACAAAAAAGAAAATATCGCGTCCGTAGTACTGAAGAAAAAAAGACAGTGTCTACATCTGTAAATAATCTGTTTGTAATTAATTGTTCCGTCCGTGTTCTGTCACGCGTCTAGACACGTCATTTGAGACAGAGGAGAAGCCCCAAGACGGAGAGACTTCGACGAGTAAGATCCGTCTGCACTGGTGTAAGGCTCCGTCCTACCACACGTCAGTCAGTAGGAGGATTAGGGTAGTCACCCACACCCCGACTGACTTCTAATTCGGGGTGCACGGGACAGGTACAAAGACCAATACGACCTAAGAATATGAAACGAGTATATTCTTGTCTCTCACCACCAGTTGACAGAACCGTCAAATATGTAAAAGTTGTAGAAAAATAAAGAAGTTACTCTAATGTAAAGAGTATGAGTAGTACGATTACTTGTCCTGGGGTCAGAGTGATTATTAAAAAATATATGTAACACGATTAATCGTACCATATCTGACAACTACAACTGAGTCTCTTCTCCTAATCGTCCTCGGGGAGTCCCTCACACCGAGAAGTAAAATTACGGTCGACTGGCGGGGTGGTCACTGTGAACGACTAAGACCCATCCAGAGGAAGATTTCCGTCCCCAACGAAAAATTTACACAATTTAGAGGTCTTGGAACAAGTTAGGGACCGTAACTCTTAAGGAGTTATTCGTAAAGAATTTACTTACTTATCTGTTCTAAAACGACGTTTCTCTAGGGTGTGGACCTCCTCATTTAGACAATGGGACACGTTTAAAGGGTTACTATCGTTAATATCATGGGGAGGGTATTTTTTTACTTAGTACCCTATAAGTGAAACGAACCGACCGCCAACGATTGTAGATGTCAAACTTTCTTACAAGTTCCGTAAATAACCCCACCACTCTACTCCTCTCCCATTCCTAAGTCTCCTCGTCACGGAATCTTTCTCATCCAATCCGACAAAGGATAATCGAGGAGGACCTACAATTGAAGTCTACGGTGGTCTCCTCTGACGAACTCCAGAAGTATTTTGAAATTCGCCTCCTCAACCACTCCTGTAAATACTCCTCATTACCCCCTTCTACGTCCCTTGTCCCTGGGTCCATCGGTAGGCTCCGTACCAACGATTCAACGACAATGGTATCGTAGCGTCTCGTCTCCGCAGAAACCACTATACGTGGTGGGGACGTCTCTATGACACCCGCCGTAGGAGAACAAACTGTTTACACTGGACGGACACCAATCTTAAGTCAAAACATAAACCGGGTCGTATCAAAAAAAATCCTCTATCATCGAACTCGTATACAAGCTGTCTCTTTGTTTGAAAAGTTGAGTGGGGGAAAGTCTTTGGAGAAACTAAGCAGACCCTTTCTCTAAGAGAGGAAAGGGTCACTGTTTGATAGAGTCACTAAACCGTGACCCTAGTCTTTCTCCCTTTTAGTACCTCTACCCTTGTGGAATCGTCGTCCGTCGAAAACTAGTGCCGATAAACTACGTTGATTACCGTAGAGGAGGAGTCACGGTCTGTAGTACAGAACGAGTAGGAACGAGTTGGAAGTCGTGACAAAGACCATGTGTCATCCACGAATTATTTACAAGGATCGTACTTATTCAAGTAAAACTCCGAAAATAAAAAAGTTCTTCCTTTGGCGTTTCTTTTCATTTCTCTCGATACATTCCTGTCTATCTTAGACAAACTCCCTCTTAGTCTTATTCCTCGGACCAGTGCAATTCACGAAAAAGACCACATACTGTAGTATACTGTAGTATTGTGTCATGTAGTACGGTACAGTACGGTACTTCGTACAAGAGATCAACAAACAGAGTCCGATTTGACAGGTCCATACGAAACTCTTGTGTGGTCGAGAGACTTTAAATTTTCGAGGCTAAAAAAGTAACGGATAAAGACACCATATTTATGAGGTGGTACCAACCAAAATCCGAAGAGTCTATCGAGTCACCATTTCTTAGATGGACGGTATGTCCTCTGTGTCCAAGTTAGGGACCCAGTCCATCTAGGGGACCTCTTCCTTTACAGTTGGGTAAGGTCATAAGAGCGGACCCTTTAGGATACCTGTCTCCTCGGACCACCTGATATCAGGTACCCCAACGCTTTCTCAGTTTGTCCTTACTCATTGTTTATTGTTGTTTGTCTTTGTCACCGAAAATTCACAATCAAAGGACACCGACGACTTTGTTTACTGGTGTTTAAGTCCTCGTATTCAGTTGTTTTTAAATAAGAGAGAGTGAGGACCTCCGGTCATAAGCTCTTAGTCAAAGTGACACGACTTTAGTCCTACAGTCGTCCTGGTGTGAGGGAGACCTCCGAGATTCCCCAGAAGATTAGGAACGGAGAAGATGGAAGACCACCGACGACCATCACGAACCGAACACTGGTGTAGGGAGATGGAAGACAGAACGACCGGTGTACCGGCGGAGGAGAAGACATAGTCTAGAGGAAGACGTGAGGAGTATTCAGAAAGATATTCTGACGTAATTCCCAGGTGGGTCCATTATGAGGGTAGAGTTCTAAGAATTGTGTAGAAGTTTCAACAAAATAACACACACACACAAAAAAAACAAAAAAAAAAAAAACGCGGAATACTTAATTGTAAGAGGTCGAGGTCCTTAATCCTGTACTATAGAAAACCTCCCGGTAATAAGTTCTTTAATGTGAAGACAAAATTGAAGACGAGTGTTTTACGGATTAATAAATCGATTACCATGAGTGTTCGTCCACGTTCTCTGTCCTATGGTGACTTACGCTCGAAGAACGTCCTTCTCTAACGACGACGAGGAATTAAACATAGGAGATCTTAGGGATCAACCACGGTCGGTTGTACTCGATCACGAATTTTTCATGGGAAATTAACCAATTCCCTCTGGAATCACAGTAGGGGTTTCGGTCAATTACATTTTGGTGTAACCAACTAATAAAGATCCTTTTTGGAGGTCTGACACTCTTGACATCATCCTTGTTGATCGACTTCCGAGAACTTGTACCAGTTTTGTGTATCGAACCATTTTCTCAAATTACCCGGTACCGGATTTGCCTGTCACAACTCATGAAACCTTTTGGGTGAATAGACGTTACTGAGTCAAAGACTTACAAGGGGAGTCCAGTCTAAAAGGTCAGGACTACAAAAACAAAAAAAC
Organism: Capra ibex; assembly: GCA_006410555.1. Taxonomy (NCBI): domain Eukaryota; kingdom Metazoa; phylum Chordata; class Mammalia; order Artiodactyla; family Bovidae; genus Capra; species Capra ibex. The sequence goes on from SJYO01037955.1 coordinate 31,339,094, forward strand.
AAAAAGGACACAGGAAACAGGAGAATCCTGATACGGGAAACTCGTCCCTAAGACACAAGTCGAAGGGGGGGATAGATGGACGTAGGTCAGGACGTTCCGACCGTATCACGGGACTTAAAGTACAGAGGTACTACTAAAACTCGACGTAGTTTACTGACTCGGTGAACGGTTTAACTGCGCACACAGGGACACATACACACATTCTGATGACTTACTCACATTTGATCTTGTCTAGAACATAAAAAGATTTCACTAGTTCAGGTACATAGTATTACCGTAGAGGAAGTCAAGGACACGAACCAACTATGTCCAACACAATGGACCCAGGAGTGTCCTCCGGTGTCAGAACCACAAATCTCGTAGAAGTTCTTACAACCGCGGTGTGGGAAGATCAGGACCCTGTATGAGACCGAAAGACGAGAGATGGTGAGGTAGATCGCTGCAGTGGGGTCAAGGGGAGACGGACGAAACTCCCCCTCTGCCACGTACGTCGTATATCTTCCCCCCGGGAGACTCAACGAGAGGACCAGAAAACAGTTTTGGTTCCGTGACTGGTTTGTTGCTTCCGGGTAATGGTAGGAAGCGTTGGAACAAAAGTCTACCAGTAAGTTAGGAAGACTATCGGTTCTTTCTTTCTCTCTCCTTTATGCAATTGATTTGTATATGAAATACATCCGTAACCCATTCCACCAAATGTTATATCAAAAAAAAAGAAAATTTTTTAAATAAATAAAATTAACCTCCGATAATGAAATGTCATAACATCACCCAAAACGGTATGTAACTGTACTTAGTCGGTACCCACATGTACACAAGGGGTAGGACTTGTGGGGAGGATGGAGGGAGGGGTAGGGTAGGGAGACCCAGTAGGGTCACGTGGTCGGGACTCGTGGGACAGAGTACGTAGCTTGGACCTGACCGCTAGACAAAGTGTATACTATTATTACCTTATAATGAGTCGGTAATTTTTCTTATGTAAACTTAGTCAAGATTACTCCACCTACTTTGACCTCGGATAATATGTCTCACTTCAGTCTTGCTTTTTGTGGTTATGTCATACGATTGCGTACATATTCCTTAAATCTTTCTACCATTGCTACTGGGATATACGCTCTGTCGTTTTCTCTGTGTTTACATATCTTGTCAGAGAACCTGAGACACCCTCTTCCGTTCCCACCCTACTAAACTGTCTTACCGTAACTTTACAGCGAGTCAGCACAGGCTGAGAAACGCTGGGGTACCTGACATCGGATAGTCCGAGGAGACAGGTACCCTAAAAGGTCCGTTCTCACGACCTCACCTAACGGTAAAGGAAGAGGTCCCCTAGAAGGGGTGGGTCCTTAGCTTGGGCCCAGAGGGAGCAACGTCCGTCTGCGAAATGGCAGACTCGGTGGTCCCTTCGGGGTCATATAATAGAATACATTATGTTATATCAAAAGATAACTTAGACAAACTGTTGGATCGGTCACCCCGGAATAGGAGTAAAACACCTACTGCTCTAAGCCCGTACCGGTTTCTTCACCCGTTCAAGCATCCGTGCATTTCATCAACCCCTTACTTCCACGGGCTACTTACTACCAGTCAGTCATTCGGTCCATGATATTAAGGGTGAAGTGTTTTTTACATAAGTATCAGGTCTCACCAAGTCTTACGCGACTTAAAGAGAACACCCCTTGGGACGGGGATGGTAGTAGACAAGAACGACCGTAATACTCGGTCGAGTGAAACCGGAGACACGAGTCGACACCAGTGGACGTCCAGTTATAAGGACACAAGGAGATCCAGGGTCTCAAAAAGAGGACCCTTTGAGGCAAGCTGTGATCAACCTTCCCCAGAATAAAATCTCTCTTCCGAATAGTTTCACACTCGTCAAATAATACGATAATTACTGAGAAAATTAGGGTCACAAATGGTTGGAAATAAAGAATATAGAGGTCCTTTATCACACAAAATAAAAGGTCCTAGTGACTGTATTTTAACTGTTTTGACATTCTACAAATTTTATATTACTAAACTACATATGTAACACTTTACCAAGAGGGTAACTCCATTAAAAATGTACAATGTCGTGTGTCAAAAAAAAAAATTTCACTCTTGTAAATTCAAAATGAGAGATTCAGTCGAGGTTAATATGTTGTGTCAGAATAGTTGAACAGTAATACAATATATACTCTAAGAGTCTGAAATAAGTATAACATATATTATCTTTCAACATGAAAAAATGGTTGGAGAAGGATAAAGAGGGTGGAGAGTCGGGGACCGTTGGTGAAAAGACATAAAGATACTCAAGTCGAAAATTAAAAAAATCTAAGATGTACATTCACTATGTATTGTAAATCATGAATAGAAAAAACCAGACCTAATAAAATGTGTCGTCTTACGGAAGGTCCGAGTAAGTACTACAACGTTCACAGTCCCAAAGGGAGAAAAAATACCGACTTATTATAAGGTGACAAACACATATAATATGTATGGTGAAAAAGAAAATATAAGTAGGTAACTACCTGTGATTCCAGTAAGGGTACAGAACGAATAAGACTTATCACGACGTCAGTTATACCCTAATGTTTATGTAGAAACTCTCGTACGTAAACAAAGGAAACCTATACCTGGGCCTTTGCCCTAACTCCCTGGTATACAACACAAAAAGTCCAAAACTCTTTGGAAGTAGGACAAAAGGTATCACCAATATCTTTGAATTAAGGGTAGTTGTCACGTGTCCCAAGGGAAAAGAGGTATAGGAACGGTTGTGAACAATAGTGAACAGAGAAACTGTCATTGATAGGATTTTCCACCCGAAGGGTCCACCGCGATCACCTTTTCTTGGACGGACGGTCATGTCCTCTACAATTCTCTACACCCTAAGCTAGGGACCTAGTCCTTCTAGGGGACCTCCTCCCGTACCGTTAGGTGAGGTTATAAGAATGGACCTCTTAGAGAACCTGTCTCCTCGTACCACCACGGACCATCCGATATCAGGTATCCGAACGTTTCTCAGCCTGTGTTGACTTCGCTAAATCGTACGTGTGTACGTATGTAGGATTTTCCAAACTCCGCTATCGATTGGGTTGTCCACAATCCACAATCTTCCGATCTTGATTGTCCACACACTCAAAGTCCACTATCATAAATTTATCTGATGTTGTACACGTCCCGTTCTCCGAAGGAGTTGAGAAAACCGGTCCTTCCAGTGTCCAGGAACTGGTGAAAATCCTCATATTTTCACTTCCATTCAAGAAAAACAGATCACTGACCCTGACACCCTCCGGTCCGTAGATTTAAAAACTTTTTAAAAACAACCTCATATTAACAAAATGTTACAACACAATCAAAGACGACATGTTGTTTCACTTAGTCAAGATACGTGAGTATATAGGGGAGGAAACATTTGGAGGAAGGGTAGAGAGGGGGTGTTTAAACAACTATACTCTATTCGATTTCCTAACGAACGATTGTGAGAACAATAGCCTTATAATGGAATAGTACGGACCTACATCTCCAAGAAAATATCTTCTTCCAAAGAGTCTAAGGAAGATTAGGACGGAAGACACTTAAGAAACGAAAAGTAAAACCTACACTAAACTAGGATATTATAGGCCTTTCTTCAGTCCGACGAAACTTCCCGAGAGTTCCGTAGTCAGCAGTGTTTCCAGTAGGTAGGAGGTCATAAGTAAGGACTTCCGTCAATTTAGGTGTGTTGAGAGTAAACTTTAGTGTCCCAAAACTCAATATAAATAAAAATAACTTCATATTAAATGTATATTGTAATATAATCAAAGACCACGTGTTATATTACTAAACTATAAACATATATGAAACCTTATCAGTGGTAATATTCAGATCAATCGTAGACAGTAGTATGTACCAATTTTCAAAAAAAAGAAGCCTACTCTTGAAAATTCCAGATGAGAGAACCGTCGACAGTTTATAAGTTAGACCATAGTAATTGATATCAGTAGTACGTCAAGTAATGTAGGGATACTGATTAAAATATTGACATTCAAATATGGAAAACTGAACAAAACGGTAAAGAGAGGGGGTGGGTTCAAAATTAAAAAGTTTATTTTACTTCTATATAGACTCTAAACCCGAAACTTACCCCAAAACTTTGACGGGAAACGTGGTGACGAAACAGTACCTTAACCTTACCGTTCATCGTCGGGACTATAATTGTTTCAACTTTAACTGTATTGAACTAAATGTTATTTTTTTCTAAGGACAAACAAAGCTATCGTCCGCTTCGAACCGACAAGTCCTACGGAGAAGTAGGAAAGTAGGGTAGAAAGGGAAATGAATAAGAAGTTCCTCTCCATCCTGCCTGTCGGAGACCAAAGACCTTTGTGACCCGTCCAAGAGAAGACATAGTAGGGAAACTTGAAGTCAAAAAATCGAAGTTTAAACAAGGGACACTTTTATAAGAAAGAGGGACCTCCACCAGTTACTTTGACAGGCTCGACAAAAGTCAAACCTCATCACCAAGAAGGAGTCGAGGAAAGGGGTTCCTTCAAGAATTGGAACCAATCTTAGTGGACCCCTTGAAACCTTTAAGAACCGTGGAGATAGGGTGTTGATTTATACACCTAAGTCAACCAACCCTCCGTCGACTGTGACCTACACACTTCAGTGGTCCACTGAGACTACATGTCGGTTCGAATCTTAACCACCGAATTTCCTTCCTCGGTCACCTCCAAATCTACCCCGACCTCCTCTTCGTCTCACAAATCCATCGACCCCTCATCCCTACTATCCCTTCTTTTTATTCCTTTCTCGTCTTTACTCATTCCGTATCCACTCTTTCGACTTACTCCCTTTCTGTCCGAAGAGTCTAGAGTGAAAGCGATCTAACCAGGTTCCTCTTTCGAAGGGGGATAAAATCGAAGGAGTCAATTTACTAAAGGTCCCTACGATTTCGACGACTACGGTCCTATACTTCCATAGTCTGTAACTTTCTCTTGATGGTGAAGTCTAACGGGTGACCGACTAAACCTAAATACGTACCTGTTTTAGTTCTCCTCCCTCGTTAGTTTGAATGATTAATGTCTATACTGACACAAATCGCATTTTGTTAAAAATTTAATCTCTCAACGTATTTCATTTATCACCTTCAGGGATTCGAACGGAAGTCTCTATTTTGAAGTACACTAATAAGAAGACTTTAAAAATACGTACAACTATGAACGTGTACACATAAACATTTATGTGTGTATATACATACGTATGTACATATCTGTGTGCACACACAGAATATCAACAGTCTTTACCCATACCAATACGACCCCCTTTCTGGGAGTACGACCCTTTCTGACTTTCGTTTTTCTTCTCTCCGGTCGTCTCCCAATCTATCGTAGTGGCTGGCTGAGTTACCTGAACTTAGACTCGTTTGAGACCCTCTATCACTTCCTGACCCTTCGGACCATACGACGTCAGGTACCCCAACGTATCTCGACCTGTGTTGACTTCGTTGTCTGTTGGGATTTGAGCCAACTTGTGTCTTTTCAAAGAGTAATGTCATAATGTACGTATAACTGACCCCTTGGATAAGTAGTATCAATGAGGTTCTAGATCCAACGATCTCCGAACTAGAGTTGTGAATGAAAGGTCTTTTTGAACCCTCTCCCCACTCTTGAGACTCCGGGGACGACCATACATTTACAAGACCGGACATTCACTGTGTACAGTGAATACGAGTGTTGAAGAACCAGTATTGATCTGTACACCGGTGTGGGTTGATTTCCCCGAGCCTTTACAAGTCAAAAGGTGTCTTATTTTCCTCATACCCGTAGTCACTTGTTGTGTCACATTTACGACGGATAGGTATACTTACACACATTAAACTTTTGTATAATTTTTACACATGTATAGTGATTGTCATTTGTACCTCAGTATGAGAAAATATTGACCTACGGAAAGTATATCGACCTCTTCCTTTGCCGTTGGGTGAACGGACCTTTTACAGTACCTGTCTCCTCGGACCACCTGATATCAGGTATCACAGCGTTTCTGAGTCTGTGTTGACTTGCTGAAGTAAAAGTGAAAGTATACCGACATATGAAACTGTAGAAAGGTGCAGTTATATACAGAACGGATAAGATTTCAAACGTATCATCGTACAAGTAAGATAAACGGTTGAATAGAGAGGTCTCAAATGGTATACGGTCCGGGAGACGACCCATGACCTGACTTATTCTACCTGTACCGTCGGAACGGGAGTACCGTGTGAGACACCTCGGGGAGATATCACATGAGTGACACCCAGACATGACGTCAGACAGAAGAATCTTTCGTATAATTTTTCGTCTCTGTAATGAAACAGTTGTTTCCGGACAGATCAGTTTCGATACTAAAAAGGTCATCAGTACATACCTACGCTCTCACCCTGATATTTCATTCGACTCGTACTTTCTTAACTACGAAAACTTGACACCACAACCTCTTCTGAGAACTCTCAGGGAACCTAACGTTCCTCTAGGTTGGTCAGATAGGATTTCCTTTAGTCAGGACTTATAAGTAACCTTCCTGACTACAACTTCGACTTCGAGGTTATGAAACCGGTGGACTAATTTTTTTACCTGAGTAAACTTTTCTGGGACTACGACCCTTTCTAACTTCCGTCCTCCTCTTCCCCTGTTGTCTCCTACTCTACCAACCTACCGTAGTGACTGAGTTACCTGTACTCAAACTTGTTCGAGGTCCTCAACCACTACCTGTCCCCTCGAACCACACGAAGGCACGTACCCCAGCGTTTCTCAACCTGTCCTGAACACACTCAGACTCACTTGAGGCCCTCTACCACTACCTGTCCCTCCGGACCGTACGACGCTAAGTACCCCAGGGTTTCTCAGCCTGTACTGACTCGCTGACTTGACTTGACACACTCACTTGACTTGACTTAACTACAGGAACAACACCCTGTAAATCTGTTATGTTTATTATTACATCCGTCGTATTAACACGTAAATAGAAACCCGCGAACGTGTTCCCAAAAGAGAGAACGGTTGTCATCCCTTATTTAATATTTAGGACCGTCAAGAGGTACCACGGGTCTTTCTAAGTCAAGTAACATTACCTCCACGGTCAGCCAGAGAGATATCACCCCGAGAGGTTCACCTTAAAGGTCCACAAACAACGACATGATGAGGAGTCGAATAAGGTCGTAAATTAACGATGACTTTGTCAAGTGGATTCCAGGAACCAAGGAAGGAAGAGAAGTCGGAAGTGAAAAATAAATAAAAAATTTAAATAAAATTAACCTCCGATTAACGAAATGTTATAACATAACCAAAGTGAAATCTACCACCCCACTTGTACCACCTAAAGGTCTCGGAAGACACAGACCCGAGAATTACTGACACTCTCCCTCTCGGAGACTCTCCTCGTAACAAGTGGGGGTGACCTGGGGCGTAGAGTTGAGGGGACGTTCCTCGAGATCCTCAAACAGACGGATGGTGAGGAAGAGACGTATTGAAGGAGGGATCTTAGGAGAAGGTAAAACAAGGGTTCACACGAAGATCTACTATGAATGAGTTTAAAACCTTAATTCTGTCTGACAAAGGATCAGAGTCAAGATACCCATCTAAGGCGTGGTGAGGGTATAATAAAGTGTACTAAATCTCCCAGACCAATCTATACTCTACCAACCTATCGTAGTGGTTGGGTCACCTGTACTTAAACTCGTTCGAGGTCCCACCACCTCCTGTCCCAACGGACTGTACGAAGTCAGGGACACCAACGTTTCTCAGACTGTCCTGAATTGGTGTCGTCCCCCAGACCTCTAGATATAAAACAAACAAAGACGTGAAAGAAAGGGTCTAGGGAGGGTACATAAGTGACAGGAGGTAGTTTCTCGTAATCCACCCCCACTGTGGCAGAAATAGAATAAGGGTACCTTACAATAAAATCCCAACCACACAATTTTGTATAACTCTGTAAATTTTAACGACTCGACCGGTCGGAGTACTAAAAGAAAAGAGATGACGATCCCGTCACGGTAGTACATGTGACTCCCGGTCCCGTCTACGAACGTCTGACCCAACAGAACTGACAAAGTCGGGTACCCAGGATGTCACGAACGAAATCCCGACCTTTATAACTCTCGTAAGAAGGGTCGAAAGAAGACGACACGGAAATCTCAAAGGGTTCTTTTGGGTCTGAAAAAAAAAAAATTATGAAGTTATTTTAAAAATAAAAAAAATTTAAAATGAAATAAAATGAAATGTCATGACATAACCAAAACGGTAAGTAGTAATTAGACGGTGCCCACATGTGTACAAGGGTTAGGACTTGGGGGGAGGGTGGAGGGAGGGGTATGGTAGAGATGTTCTGGGGATATATACAACAGATGTTCTCTGGGTAGAGTTTTGTTCCCTGTGTATGTCTGACTTTCACTTCCCGACCTTTTTCTATAAGGTACGTTTATCTCTGGTTTTCTTTCGTCCACATCGTTATAAGTATAGTCTATTTTATCTGAAATTTTGTTTCCGAGACTTTTCTCTGTTTCTTCCTGTGATGTATTACTAGTTTCCTAGTTAGGTTCTTCTTCTGTATTGTTAATATTTATCTATGCGTAGTGGGTCGAAAACGACATGCGTTTTCAGGGAAGAATTTTGGTTGACGGACTTTCATTGTTTGAAAAGTTCACAGAAAATTTTTATGAATCTTGAAACATTAATGATTTTTGTTCTACATTTACAGCCACAGAAGAGACCCTCCTTTTCCTGTAGGAACCCGACAGGGGACTTCTGACAAAGTTCGACGGTCTCCTCAATAAAACCCTCGACTCAAAGACTGTCCACTGTCGAACTCTGCACTAAGTATCTCAGCCTTTCACGTGACGAAAAAACGAGAAGGGAGTCGAAGACCTTTCGGTCGGAGAACGTCTGAGACTCCCTTTATAAGTCCACACACACACAGAGTCTGTGGACGGTTCGGTCTCTCACGACTCTGTCGGAGGCGTCGACACTCCCGTCGACGATGGAGAAGCAGATGACTACACGGTAGGTGTCACCGTCCTGACTTCCCTTTACCTGGCACCCTTCCCAGAGTCGATCCGTCACCCGTGTGGGGAGGGATGGACGTCGTGACAGAGGTCCGGTCCCCTATAGTACAAGAACCAAATAAATGAAGTACCCATCGACCCGATATTTGACTCTTCTCTCATGTCGTACTACTCTTAGTCGAATCCGTGGTCCGACCTAGGTTTCCTTGCTCCAAGAAACTTCCGAAACAGGTGGTGGGGAGGTGGTCCGGTCGCAATGGAACGAACGAACTCACGGAAGTTGCCGTGAGAAGACTTTATTCTCTGCCATTTCGCAGACGGATGTTACACCCTTTGAATCCAAACTAGGGACCCAGTCCTTCTAGGAGACCTCTTCCTTCACCGTTGGGTGAGGTCATGAGAACGGACCTTTTAGGGTACTTACATGTCAGGTACCCCTCTCGCACGTCAGATACCCCAGAGTTTAGCAGCCTGTTCTGAGGAGTTGAAGCGAAAGTGAAGACTTGACCTCTTGGTGACGTGAACCGGCTTCCTAGCAGACCAGTGGGAAAGGAGAAGTAATACTCGCACCTTAAATTCTACCGGTTCCGACGAATCTATAATCGGCGGAGGAAAAGAGGGTACGAATAGAAAGTGAGGAAGGCCGACGGGGAAGGTAAGGTTAGTTTGGGTCTATAAATAAGAAGAGACTGTAAAGAAAGAAACCTGGAACTCAGGTCAACAAGGAGACCAAAAAATAAGGGGAAAGGGTCACACAAAAATTTTAAGATAGGAAGGAAGTTCAGAGGAAGACCCAAGGTAGGGACGATTCTCCGGTCGTAACGACTAAAACAGGACATGATTGTGACTATTCTGAATCATAAACTACTAACTAGAACCAGTTTAAAATGTACACAGAAAAAACTAGATTCTACAGTTCTGACATAGATAATAAAGATATAATAAAATCTCGGTCGTCCTAGTAATTATTGATAACGACTTTGGTAGAACAACTATCATGGTCTGAAACTCTAAGTAAAATTTTTCCCCCGACGAAACTGTTTGTCTAATAACAAATCTTAAGAACATGACTTTTATACTATGTTTAACTCAATACCTATAGTTTAACTTATACTCCTATTGTATACCACGAAGTACACCTTTACATAATTTGTTTATCCTTTTAACCCAATTAACCCCATTTTAAACCCATTCAAAATTTCAGAGTAAAACTTTTTATATTTTAAGTTAAATTTTTATACTAATCTATTGGAAGGTACATATAATCACAGGTCTACAATTTGGATGGAGGGACTTCGAAGACAACGACCTACCAAATGCAAAGAGTCATAAAGTGTGATAAGTCTTTTAATAAAAATTCTTTACCTTGTTTTGTCTCAAATAAGAGATGTTGAAATTAAGGATTAATTTTGTTTATTTTTGTAAACTGTAAAAGGAAATTTTTAAATTCGTCTAAGAGTAAAACACCCTTACCTTTATCTTTACTAATAAGAATTAAAATCTGTGTAATCTCTATGTATACATCGGTATTTCTTCATTTTCTCCCCATATAAAGATGTTTCTAAATAACTCGTGGGCGATTTACCGTCCATCATAAGATCTCTGTTATCACTTGGGTGTATTCTTAAGTATGAGAGGATCTCGAAGGTATAACTTCTTCTATAGGTCCTTTATTTGTACTATATTTATAGATGAAACAAACTACCACTAGTCATGGTTCCTCTTCTTTTATGTCGTTCGTCCTTTCCTCCCTTTTTTAATACCCCTACGAATTCACCTATCCCACCGGTCTCTCCCGAAGTTACTCTTCTATTGAAATTCAGGTCTGGGGACCTCTACTCCCTCCCTCGATACTTTTATATACCCCTTTCCCGAGGAACTGACTTTCTTGTCATAAATGTTTCCGGGACCCCGTCTTTACACGGACCACAACTTCTAAGTCGTTTTTCCGGTCACGTCAACCTCAACTCACTCACCCCATAACCCATTGACCCCCACCCCCATCTGCAAGGATCCCGGAGTCTAGGTAACAACCCTGGAACGGAACAGAGACTCCCTCGATCCTCGGTACCCCCCGTCCAACTCCTCACGTCACTGTGCCGTAGTGAATATAAAGTGGACGACACTACTCGTACCCCGAAGGGATCACCGAGTCTACCATTTCTTAGACGGACGTTACACCCTCCGGACCCAAACTTGGGATCCAACCCTTCTAGGGGACCTTTCCCCTGCCGATGACTTCACCCTGTTCCGTCTCCCGACTCTTTGGTTAGTTCTCTGGTGTCCTACCTCCCTCACCTGGGAGACTGGACCTCCCAGAAGCACAGACTCCGGTATAGTACGTGCAGCTATACCGTCTTTCCAACTCGTGTGTGGTCTATAGTTCCTTCCCGGAGAAGTATCTAACAATAACAAGTCAACGATTCAACACGACATCCAATGTAGTAAATTTAGAACGTCTTCAGGTCTTTTTCTCTCACTCCCGATCTTAATCCCCTCCTCTCTCCCTCCCTCGACCCCTACCGCCCCCTCTCTCTCTGTACAGGAAACAAAATGTCTATCCAAGACTCTCTACTTCCTTAAGGACTTCAAGTGTGTCACTGACGTGAAAATCCTTCTAACTCCTCGGTCTCTCTCCCTGACTCCCCACTCCGGGTCCTATGGATTCCCGTACACGTGGAACGAAACTGGTCAACGTGTGTACGTCTCACTACAGACTTAAGGATGTAGAGGTCCTTTGCCTTGAGTCCGGATAGGAGACACCCTTGTACAAGGAAGTCAGGAGGAGTCCAGGGTCCTACTACAGAAGAGTCGGACGGAACAGGAACGTCCTCGGTAAGAGGTCTCTTCGGACCCTCTCCTTTCGGGAAGTGCGGAAGACGTCGAAGAGAAACAGCAAACGACAGACGGACACTCCCGTCTTTCGTGTTCCTGTGTCGGACATCAAACTTTTCCACATAAGAACGAATCTCTTAGGATACCTGCTCCTCGGACGGTCCGACGTCAGGTACCCCAACGTCTCAGCCTGTGCTGACTGCGCTGTTACGTGTGCACATGACTCCTTAGACTTGTGAACCGGAGACAGGAGTTCTTGAAAAATCAAACCCCACCCCCTTCTACCTTGTGGTTTTTATTGGGTCATCTCTCTGTCCTTCGACCGGAAGTGGCTTCAAGAAGTCTTTCCTCCCGTACCCCGGTTCCGACGGTACAGTGAAGGAACGAGTCCTGGTGTCAGAACCCCCCGTCCTTGCTCCCCGTGGCTCACTCCGTCCCCTCCTTCCTCGACACGGCGGTTGGACCCTGGGGAACCGTAGTTCACCCCAACTACCGACGAAGACTCTTTGTTGTGTCTCAGGACCAAGAGTCCCGTCGGACGAATCTCCACTCTCCCCTTTGTCTACATACACGACCGAGACAGGGGGAAACAAGTCTCTAGAGAGGTACACCAGGATAAGGAGACGCGAAGAACTCGTACGTACCAACTCACAGTCCTCACCCACGGTACCGTAGAGAGTGGAGTCTCAGTTGTCTCTTCAGAGTCTTCTCCACTTATCATCCGTTCTCACCAATGGTCGACGGCAGACCGGTACGGGATGTCTCGACTAGTGTGAGGTCCGTCGACTAGTAGTCTCACCGACACCCCTGTTCACTTATCTCGGGACCCTGTCCACTTCGAGTCTACTAGACTTGACAGGTTACGGGGGTCCTGTGTCGGGTTCCCTCCCACTGACCGGTTCAGACGTCAACTCAGACCACAAATCTCTCACGGGTCCCCTCCCCCTTGTCTCCGTCACCAAGTTAGGACCTTCCGACAGACCTCTCCGACTGAAACTACGGTCAAGTTTCCACGGTCCCAACCCAACATAAACCAACTAATCGGACACGTGACCTGTTTCTGTGGTCAGTATCCTGTTTATCGACCTTAGATCGAGCATGAGACGAGTGGTACAACAGGGGCTACCCAACCTGCCGTCATCCCTTTTCTTCCCCGTAGAAAATTTTAAATGTAGTCCTAACGGGACGTCGGTACTAATCGAAAAGTTCCCGTAACAAGAACTGAAACAAAGTAACGATACCTTCGTCGGACCATTGGTTCCGGTCACTCGGGTCCCCATTCAGAGACCAGGAAGTCAAAACGTCGTCGACGTCCTGACTAGTTTTCCTGAGTTTGAGGACTCTTTAAGACAGTAAAACAGTGGAAAGGAGGGTGGGGTCAGTCGCTACCGAGGTGTGTTCTAGTCCCTCTTATCGGTGCCGTTCCCCGACTCAGTCGTGTTTTGACGGGCCGTAGAGGACACACGGGTGTCGACGTGTTCAGAGGGATCTCTATTTTTCTTCATCTCCTCTGAAGTGGTTCCGTCATTAACCTCACGTAACAGTTAGGACACTTTACACCTCAACACAACAATGTTCCAGTCACTTTTGGTCATGAGAGTCTGTTATTATCAAAAACAGGTAGTAGAAGACTTTTCCCCCTGGCCCACCTTCTACCCTCGACCGATCCACTTTAAGTGTAAGGACCACAGTTCCCCTAAAGGAGACACATCCCAGTGAAACAGGGGGTAGATCACCTGATTATTTCACACCTTCGTTCACCCATCAGTCAAAGTAACACTTATGGAGTCTATAAAGCTCACTCAACGTGTCCACTAATTGGGGTATTATGTACCTGTCTCTCGGTAGTTGTACCGACTACATCGGTACATTCATAGGGGTCCCTCACAGTCTTAGACTTGAACCGGAACTTTCTATCAACTATATAATTATTTCCAAGAAAACATCGTTTGGAGTCTTTGGCTATACCAATAGGATTCGGTCTGTTTTTTCCTTAAATAACCTGCTAAACTTTTATACAGACCTTATAGAGTCTCTTAGTGCTTACCTTGTTGGTTCTCACTCTTTAAAGTCCTTGGTTTCGTTGTTCACAAACACCTGTAAAAGAGGTTTCTTAAAGACAATTGCACCGAGTCGACAGTGACATGTCAGAGTGTATCCATACGGTTCAAGATTAAGAGTCTTCTATTTCAAAACTAACCGAACTTATAAGGAGACCTGCGAAGAGAGTAACTCAGGAGAGACAACTAAGTCTCTTCAAATTCACTGAACAGACCCTAATGTCTCGTACACTTATAGTTCTAATTCAAATCCTAGAGTTTAAAAAGTTATGAGATACGACGGGTCCGGGAGAAGAAACCCATCAAATTCTAAAATTTTGAGGACTAGTGAGGAAAGTTGGGTCATCGATGGTCTTTCGATTAAGAACGACTGTCGGTCCCTAATTCCCAGTCAGTCGATTCAACGGGACGTGTCCTCTTCGACACTGGTCCACCTACTCCTTAGTCCCCGTCTCAAATCCGGCCTCCACTACAGGAGGTAGAGGATGTTCCGAAACTCCAGACCCGAACCAATCGGAAGTAGTGACCTCAGACTAGAATGTCACCTCGCTAGTGGACAATTAGACCACTAGTTGGACCTTGGGAGACTAGTTACAAACACAGTGATTCACACCCACTTGGTCTATCGACAATCCCTATGGAGTAAGCCCTACGTCGTCCTTCTTGTGTCGTAATGGAAACTTCCTAGGAATCAGTATACAAATGTATATACACACTTTCTTCGACCATAGGTGATAAATTGGTATACAGACAGACATACGGTCTCTTCCGTTACCGTTTGGTGAGGTCATGAGAACAGATCTTTTAGGGTACCTGTCTCCTTGGAACATCCGACGTCAGGTAACTCAACGATGCTCAGCCTGTTCTGACTCGTTGAAGTGAAAGTGAAAAGTGAAAGTACGTAACCTCTTCCTTTTCCGTTGGGTGAGGTCACAAGAACGGACCTCTTAGGGTCCCTGACCCCTCGGACGACCCGACGGCAGATACTCCAACGTGTCTCACCCTGTACTGACTTCACTGAATCGTCGTCGTCGTCGACACACATACGTATATATATACATACATAGTTCGATGTTCGAACTGAGCTAAGTATATATACATATACACATATTTAGATACGTACGTAAGCACTACTTGTATATACGTATGTGTATGTAGACGGTACACGTACTCAGATTAGTTCGAAGATTGAGTAAAATCGTGAAATACCTTGTCCCATGTTCCTTCACTTGTCTGTTTTAGTCTAATACTCAACGAAATATCCTGTTGACTGGACCAAAGACGTCCTTCCTTTCTGTCCAGTTGGACGACATCCTAGTCAAGTCAAGTCAGCGAGTGAACACAGACTGAGAAACGGTGGGGTACTTAGCGTCGTGCAGTCCGGAAGGACAGGTAGTGGTTGAGGACCTCAAGCGGGTCTGAGTACACGTAACTCAGCCACTACGGTAGGTCGGTAGAGTAGGAGACAGTAAGGGAAGAGGAGGACGGGGGTTAGGGAGGGTAGTAGTCCCAGAAAAGGTTACTCAGTTGGGAAACGTACTCCACCGGTTTCATAACCTCAAAGTCGAAGTCGTAGTCAGGAAGGTTACTTGTGGGTCCTGACCAAAGGAACTCCTACCTCACCAACCTAGAGGAACGTCAGGTTCCCTGAAAGTTCTCAGAAGAGGTTGTGGTGTCAAGTTTTCGTAGTTAAGAAGTCGTGAGTCGAAAGAAGTGTCAGGTTGAGAGTGTGGGTATGTACTGGTGACCTTTTTGGTACCGGAACTGATCTACCTGGAAACAACCGTTTCATTATAGAGACGAAAACTTATACGATAGATCTAACCAGTATTGAAAGGAAGGTTCCTCATTCGACATCCTAGTTCGTCTGCATTTTCCGTTTTGTTGGTTTACGGTTCCCACCTGGAACAGACAAGGAATACACTTGTCTACTTGACATTTCTCTAAAAAAAAAAAAACTCTTTTGTCGTTTTTCAACCTAACAAATATTGTGAGTCTTTAATGAAGAGTTGGAACAATCCACAATATTTTCGTATCACCAATACAAACTTCTACAGGTATTTAAATTCACATCACAACCCCACTTTACTGTTCTACAGCACTAAATGAATTTTAGTACTACAGACTCACACGTACAGACGTACAGTACAACCAACGACCTCCCAAGATAAAAGTCATGCTCCCCACCCTGTTCCATAGGTCTCGACTGAACTCGTGTGGACGCCCTTTGTAGGAAAGGGGACTTAACTAGTCAAACCGTCCTTGTAATTCCCCGAAGGGACCACCGAGTCTGTCATTCCTTAGACGAACGTTACGTCCTCTGGTCCAAACTAAAGACCCAACCCTACTACGGGACCTCTTTCCTTACCAGAGGTGATAAGAACGAACCTCTTAAGGCATCTGTCTCCTCGGATCGTCCGATGTCAGGTAGCCCAGAGTTTCTCACCCTATGCCGACTCGTTTGTTACGAAAACGAAAGTTTGGCGTCGGGATTTTATGGTCACTCTCCCACGGTCCTCGGAACAGAGACACAATGAAAGTTTTGCAGCGACGACGGTTGTACAAGTAATAAAGAAAAGTTTGGACGACCCTTACACCGACGACCCGTAGGAAACCGGTGGTCGTCGTAGGGAGGAGACACCTGACGACTAATGAAGGACGAAAGAACGGACTCCCGGGGTACCCTCTGGTGCCTTTTGAGGACAGTTAAAGAGGTACCGGGACCCCTCACATCCGAAGGGGTGAGACGTGCGGGAAGCCCCACCGGGTGAACACCGGACCCCTGGCTTACGGACCCGTCACGGTTGACCGTAAACCTACTGTCCACACAGGAACAGGTGTCAAGTGCTGTGGGTCCACCCTCTCGTCGACAAAGAGACTCCTAGACTCTGGGCCGTCGACAGTCCGATAGGGGACCGACTCAAACACACCGGTAGGTCAGACCACCCTTCGAGTGTACCACAGGTGTCGGATACTCTCGAAAACACAGGGACACCTAGGATTCTAAATGAGTCTCGTTTTGGTGGGAACCAAATATCCTAGGTACGTAGGACTCACACACACAGACGTACTCAGTCGGAAGACACAGGACTTAAAGTAAAAACCACTCGACCCTGAAATGAGACTCTCTGACCTCAAAGGTCCGAGGACCTCACTTACCTCTTGAGGGGACGTCTTGTGAGACCCCTGTCAGTCTCCTGGACCTCCTTTACATTAACGACACAGACGCGTCTCTCCCACCACTGCGGACGGGACGGAGAGAGTGTCCCAATGACCTCCTTACTTCCTCTTACACACCCCTCCCCGAGACGATCGTAATGTACCCGAAAACCTCCTGACCTGAACGAATACGACTCTCAGTGAACGAGGAGTGATCATCGGGGAGAAAAAAAGAGTCCGACACTAGGTTCCTAGGCGAGAGTTGACTTTAAGTTTGAGCGAACGACCCCGTGGATGAAGACCGAAAAACTTAGTACGGGGTAAGGAAAGGGGTGACTGACGCGACCCCACACGCGTACGAGTCAACGAAGTCAGCATAGGCGGAGACACGCTGGGATATCTGACATTGGACAGTCTGAGAAGACAGGTACCCTAAGAGGTCCGTTCTTATGACCTCACCCAACGGCACGAGAGGAGGTCCCCTAGAAGGGTTGGGTCTTTAGCTTGGGTGTAGAGAATACATAGGACGTAACCGTTCACACAAGAAATGGTGATCATGGTGGACCCTTTGGGACCTCAG
The DNA here is from genome assembly GCA_006410555.1 of Capra ibex. Classification (NCBI taxonomy): domain Eukaryota; kingdom Metazoa; phylum Chordata; class Mammalia; order Artiodactyla; family Bovidae; genus Capra; species Capra ibex. The sequence continues at coordinate 31,356,723 of SJYO01037955.1, forward strand.
GGACCGTTTACTTTCGGGTACCTTGATAGGTCTCTTTCTGTTGTAATGAAGAAAGAACATGGAGGTGGACCATATAAGATCATAAGAACGGAAAGGAAGGAAGGAGGGAGGGAGGGAGGGAGAAAAGGGAGGGAGAGTAAAGTGGAAGAAGGAAGGAAGATAATGATTAGTCCCAAACACCTAAGAAATTAGTTATCTTTAACTATTCTTCAGTCCGTTCAGAAATAACCCTAGGTATGACGTCGTGTTCCCTCACTTTTCTTTGTCCAAGGGAACAAGTGAGGGGCTCCCCACCACTCGACCAGAAAATTTACCGCACTCCCTTCCCCGTCCAAGTCCCGAGACCTGCCTCCCACCACACCCACCAGACGGGCGAAGGACACGACACACTCCCTGGTACGTATCATGGGGCGAGGACGAGACCTGTGGAGTCTTGACCGTCAATCCGAAACCAAGAAAACAAAGAACGACAAGTATTAAACGGAGTTGACGTGTTCACCAAGATCATTTCTTGGGTCGACGGTCACGTCCTCTACATTTTCTGTACCCAAACTAGTGACACAACCCTTCTAGGGGACCCCCTCCCGCACCTCTTAGGGTACCTGTCTCCTAGGACCACCCGACAGCAGGTATCCTGACGTTTCTCAACCTGTGTTGACTTCACTGAATCGTACGAGTACGTATGTCAATAAAAATCAAGGAAACATAAGACAAGGACCTCCTCTGTAAACAGGTCCACGTGCGAGACGTCATTTTTCAGGACCTAGGGTCGGGTAGAGTGAAGAACCCTGTAAAAATATGGTAAGGTCACTCAATAGGAGTTTACATTAATGTAAATAATAGAACTTATACATGAGTAAATAACCTGTCCGTCTCTCTACTATATCCGGAGAGAGTTTTAACGAACAAAGTCAATCCCCTCCATGCGATTAGGTTAAAGACAATAACTACCGTTGGTGACTACTGACAAGTCTTCCTTGGTAGGCACCCGTCCACAAGTACAGGGTCGTGTCTAACGTCCCGTTTCTGGACCTGTACGAGGTGATGGTAATCGATCACTAGGTCCGTTCCTGTCCCCGCGGGTAGACGAGACCTTAATTAACCGTAGGAATACTCTAGTAGAACTAACCTCCACTGATTCTCAAGGGACAAGGGAGGGTACCTCACTTCGACCCTCGAGGTACCACTGTCCCCGACACAATACAAACAGAGTGAACAGAACGTGACCTCACGAGGGAATGTGCACCATCCAGGTGTCATTCACAAATTAAATACGGTTTCTCAGTCTTCTTTTGTCGAGACAAGGGTCAGGACGAGGGTCCCAGAAACATTTTACAACTTTTTTAATAGTGAGAGAAAAGAGATGTCCTCTGAGAGACAGGGGTTTCATTGTATCATTGCTAAGGATCTTCACCAGGACAGACTCCCAGGACGGTCCTGTACCCTCCCAAGTCACACCCGTCGACTACACCTTTGGTCCTTTGTCCGGAAGGATTACTACCTGAGTGTCCGAAGGGACCACCGAGTCTACCATTTCTTAGACGACGTTACGTCCTCTGGATCTAAACTAGGGACCCAATCCTGTTAGGGGACTTCTTCCCGTACCGTTGAGTAAGGTCATAAGAACGGACCTCTTAGGGTACCTGTCTCCTCGGACTACCCGATGTCAGGTACCCAAGACTTTCTCAGTCTGTGTTGACGTACTGATTGTGAAGTTCCTACCTGGTGTTGTGCCCCCAGGAAAGTTGAACTACGGTAAGTCAAGAGCGAAAACTACTGAGTACAGTGGTGGTCTAGTGGGAATACATACATCATTAATTTCACGGATATGAACGAAAGAAGAGAGTTCTTTGTACGTCAGTAGTACTTGGTCGGAAACACCCTTGCGACTTCGAAAACAGGTGTTACGACTTGTTCCCATCTCTGGAGTCCGTCAAACGATCTGACCTTGGAAAGCTGTACGTGTCTCGACCGGCACGTGGAACCTACCTATCGTGAAATTAACACAAATTCGGGGGTACAAGAGAGAGAGAATGTTTCGACATGAAAAAGATTTTTATTATCCCTGGAAATCGGAAGTAGAGATCGTTAGACTAAAAAAAAAAAAAAACGTTTGGACTGTTAGTTCTTTTATTTCGTCATCCAACACTGACGTTTATGACACATAAAAAGTACAACGGATTGAAGAAGGTTCTTACCCTTTGAAGAGAACTGATTCTTTACTGTTTTACGAAGTTTCCTTTTTCTATAATGAAAAATTTTCCCCTTCATATCAGAGTGACAGAGTATTAGTACGTTTCGTGAAGAGTTAGATCTCCTGGTGTTTATCCGGGTTTACCTCGTTTAATAGAGTATCGATTGCACAGTACTCATGCTAATCCAGTATTAGTATTGTTTTACCAACCGGAAGAACAATGACTCGAGTCTCTCTAAGGATAGGCCCCTGTTCTTAGGGGTGGTTTCCACCTCCTTAACCTTTAGAAGTAACAACCAAATTAAGTAATTTCAGAAATCCATAACCGACAGAGACCACAGACCGTCACCTCCACTGACGTTTACGACCCACCTACCCATCTACACTAATTTTCTCCTAGTTTTATATCCAGAAGGGTCTCATAGTAAGTAGGGTGACACAGCACGGTGTTACGACTTTCAACGATCGTAACATCTTGCACCCGTCAGAGAATTTGAATGTGAGTAAAACGAATAACTTTTGTCTGAGGACCCTGGGTCAGACTAGTTCTCCTTTAAGAGTCCCCATGAAGACACCCAGTGCATATAGTCTCAGTAAACTTCCTCACAAACGTTTGACATATATCGGAAAGGTATTATCTACTACTATAAGAAACTAAAGATCATAATATACGTTCCTTCTTGTTTATACACATACGATGTTTTTTGGAAGAGTCTATTAAGATTGTACGACGGAGGATATAAGGAGTAATAGGGTGTGGGTAGGGACAGATAGGAGTAACCTCTTGACGATCGGGTCTTTTTCCTTTAATATTAAAATCTTTACAAAAAACCATCCAAATAACTCCATTGTAAATATACGATATGTTAAATAGATGAGATTGACATGTCAAGTCTCTAAAAATCATTTAAATACGTCAACAACTGAGTAGTGGTCTTATGTAAAACCTTATAAAGACATTATGGATTTTCAAGTGAGAACGGATAAACGTACAGTCAAGAATGAGGGTAGGATCGAGTCCCGTTTGAGAGAGGAGATTCTCTCCACGTAAAATTTCTATAAAACACATCTTAGTATTTCTACATCAGAAGACACAAACCGAGAAAAGTGAATCGTATTATAAAAACTCCAAGTAGAAACAAAAACGTAAACATTCACCAAATAAGAAAAATAACGACTTGTTACAAAGTAACATAACTAGATATTATTAAACGAAGAGACAAGTGGTTGACTACCTACAACCTAACAAAAGTCAAAACTCGATGACACTTATTACGACGACATCTATAAACGTATGTTCCGGAACACAGTTATACAAAAGAAAAGAGAACCTATCTAGAATCCTCACCTTAACGAACCAATATACATTTCATATATAAATCAGGAGACTCGTTTGGAAGACGGTTTGGAAATTGGTTAATTGGTTCAATTAACACGGTAAAATGGAAAAGTGGTCGTAATAAACACTCAAAAACAAAAAGGTCTAGGATCGGTTGTGAATCGTAAGGATCTAGAAATTTAAGGACAGAAAAAGTCAGTGATTCAACACAGGTTGAGAAACACTGGGGCACCTTACGTCGTACGGTCCGACGGGACGTCGATAGGTTGGTAGAGTAGGAAACAGAGGGGGAAGAGGAGACCGGGAGTCTGAAATAATATCTTTTTAATTAACATTACGACTTTAAAAAATTTTTCCTAAAGATATGATCTTTGTTTGGTTTTTATTTTGATTGTAAAGATAAGTGTCATAGTAGTTTTTGTTAACTTTTTAATGTTTAGTCAAAAATTTGTCTACAAGTTCTACCCACGTCTACCCATACACCATATATTAATACCAAACGTAAACACAAAGGGATTATTAATTACTACAACTTGTAGAAAAATACTCAAATCATCCATGAGAATAGAAATACGTTCACAGATAAGTCTAAATGATTAAAACATTAACCGAACAGAATAACTGAATATTCATACACACGTACACACATTCATAAGAACGGACTCTTTAGGGTACCTGTCTCCTCTGACCACCCGAGTTTTCCCCACCCAGGTACCACCCAGGGACCCCAGTGTTTTCTTAGTCTGTACTGAATCGTTGATTTGTTGTCGTTGTTATATATTTTAGAATACACATTATATACACATACATACACACATATATGTATGTACGTGTGTAATACATACAGAAAATAGTCTATGACACGTGCATAAAAGACACACACAGTCGAAAAAACAAAAGATTTTCTATAAAAAACTTATATTTTTAAAACCACTTCAAGTTAAACAGTTGAAACAGAGTACTAAACACGGAAACCGTAATGTATATTCTTTCTAAAAACGGAGAAGGCTCCAGTGTCACTACACGAGGAATCTCAAAAGAGAGGACGTAAATCCAGACACTAGGTGACACTCAAATCAAACTATATACCACATTCCATCCACAGGTGGAAGTAAGAAAGGGTATACCTATAGTCGGAGTAAAGGAAAAGACTAAAAGGATAAGAGAGACGTAATTCAACGGAACCTTTAAAGTAATTTTGAATTAACTGAATTCTCATTCCCAACTAAAGAATCGAGAAATAAGAGAAGGCCACGAGACCTATAGAAAGGAATTGTGGTTATGGTGTGAGACAGAAACAATGACGTCAAAATGTCATTTGAAACTTTATTCCCTCAGGAAAAAGGTTGAAACAAGAAAAAATATTTTGAATAAAACCGACAAGATCCATAAAAAGTAAAGTTATGTTTAAAATCCTATTAGAAGAATTGAAGAGGTTTTTTTTAAGTGAACTTTACAACTATCCCTAATACGACTTTATATCCAGTCAAACCCCTCTTAAAGGGGTTTGACACAGGAGTTAGGAATTTGTAACATACAAAAGGTTGAGAAATCTTTAAGAATTAAATAGAGTCACTACATTACTACAAAATATCTGAACTCCCATATTTAAAAAAAAAAGTCAAAATAAATAAATAAATAAAAAATGAAATGTTATAACATAACCAAAACGGTATGTAACTGTACTTAGATGGTACCCACATGTGTACAAGGGGTAGGACTTGGGGGGAGGGTGGAGGGAGGTGCAGGGTAGGGAGACCCAGTAGGGTCACGTGTCGGGGTTCGTGGGACATAGTACGTAGCTTGGACCTGACCGCTAAACAAAGTGTACACTATTAAATGTACAAAGTTACGGTAAGAGGGTATAGTAGGGAGGGAACGGGAGAGGGTGTCTCAGGTTTTCTGACAAGATATGTAGACATAGAGAAAACGACAGAACGTATTTAGAACTTGGAGACAAATTTTTAACTAAACGTTAAAAGTTAAGAAAAACTACTATGACACTTATCTTGACAAAGTAAAAATCAAACAAAGATTATATGTTTATTGAATTTTTTAAAAAAATCGTAATGTTAATTAAAAAGATATACAAAACTACTTTCAAATGAAAAAAAGTCATCAAGTCAAAAAGGATACCAGGGATCCACTATACGTGACAGTATCCCAGTAAAAGTTTTTCAACTTTTGTATTAAAAGTACAAATTAATTAAATTAATTTTTTGAGTCAAGTAATTTCGTCCTTGTTCGTCGTATCATTTCGACCAATTTTTGTTTTCGTGTACTAAGTACAGTTACATACCGTTTTTGGTGATGTTATAACATTTCATTAATCAACGGTTAATTTTATTTATTTAAATTTTTTTTCGTGTTCATTCTCAACTACCATTTTCTCTTAGGACCCTAATCTTACAGTTCAGTCTATGTTTTGTCAAATTATAATATGTTCCGCTTTTGATTGGAAGTCCCAAGAGAAGAGATGACTGTTCATTGATAAGAGTAAAGATAATCTTTTCTCAGTGAAGTCCAAAAGTCAGAAGATGTTTAAGATTGAAGCGTCTTAGATCTGAGAATAGTCTCCATTTTTCATTGAGTTTATTCTCATGTAAGGAAATCTCTTAATCTGTCGGAGACTCATCCGGACAAACTGTCACTCGGTCACACTTTAGTGTTCCTGTACAACAGTAGGAAAACGTAATAAAGGTTCAAAACCCATTAAAAAGTAATACAACACATCGTAGTACCAATCCTTTTTTGGTCGTATCAAGTGGGTGTATGTTCGTTGGGGGTTTGTACAATAAACCACGGTTTAATAACACAGTCAGAGGACATTTGAGATCCAAGAGTACACGAGAATATCTTAGGGTGTATAAGGATCATCCCTGAAAATAATGTTACGTACAATTAATGAATAAATTAGTAGACACAAGAAGTGGTCTGACATTCGAAGCGTTCCTGTCCTTACAGAGTAAACAAGTTACAATGTAAGAGTCCCAAGAGTGCCTCTTCGACCGTGTGTCCTTTGTTGATTCTTTACGAAGAACTAACCCATCTAGTTTCACTACTAGAGTCTAGTATAATCGTACTTTAATTTGTTTTCGGACTGTATCACCTAAGTCTCCTTCGGGTCGGTCGACGAAAGGATCCCGTTACGAACTACCAGTCGACGAAAAATTGTCACAAAGAGAATTATTTCCCGGTTGAGTTGGGATAAAAAGGGACAGTCGTCTTTCTTAACCTCCAATAAACACTTTAATTTTCTGAGAATGAGGAACCTTCTTTTCAATACTGGTTCGATCTTTCGTATAAGTTTTCGTCTCTATAATGAAACGGTTGTTTCTAGGTAGATCAGTTCCGATACCAAAAAGGTCACCAGTACATACCTACACTCTCAACGTGACACTTCTTTCGACTCGTGGCTTCTTAACTACGAAAACTTGACACCACAACCTCTTCTGAGAACTCTCAGGGAACCTGACGTTCCTCTAGGTTGGTCAGGTAGGACTTCCTCTAGTCAGGACCCACAAGAAACCTTCCTTACTACGATTTCGACTTTGAGCCATAAAACCGGTGGAGTACGCTTCTCAACTGAGTAACCTTTTCTGAGACTACGACCCTCCCTAACCCCCGTCCTCCTCGTCCCCTGTTGTCTCCTACTCTACCGACCTACCGTAGCGGCTGAACTACCTGTACTCAAACCCACTTGAAGCCCTCAACCACTACCTGTCCCTCCGGACCACACGACGCTAAGTACCCCAGTGTTTCTCAGCCTGTGCTGACTCTCTGACTTGATTGACGTAGATGCGGTCGTAGAATTCTTTTCGATAAGAAAAAATCATCGAGTCACACATACCACGATACGATCGAAGACCTTTCTTTAGTGAGTTGTAGTTGTAGACGAACCCCAATTTGTCTTATGTTCCACGTTCCCATCTGTTTTTTTTTTTTTCTAAAAAAAACAGACAAAAGAATAGTCAAAATGTGTATATGAATTCAGGTACGATGATGATCCTCCGTCTATTAAGACTTCGATCACTGATAATTAAGTGTATCTTTTTATCCGGTACCAAATAGTAGAACTACCGGTGTCACCACCTCGAGACTGTTCGGTGTTTCCTCCAAGACATCTACTGTGTGTACATGTAGATCTCGTCGCCAGGGGTTAGAAAAACCATGGTCCCTGATCAAAGGACCCTCTATTAAAAAGGCGGCAGAACACCCCGTCCATGCTACCCTTACCAAAGCCCTACTGAGTTCGTGTAATGCAAATAATACGTTAAACAAAGACAATAGTAATGTAGTCCAGGTGGAGTCTAGTAGTTCCAGGTGGAGCCTAGTAATCCAGACCTCTTACCCCTAGGGACTAGATCTCATGTACGGTCTTGCATTTAACAAACCGTCGTCCAAAAGTAAAATATTCCTGGCATCAAGTGAGTAGTCGTCGGTCAAGAGTGAAATTTGAGGGATTTCCTCTTCTTACTTTTGATTTCCCTCATACTAAGAATTTCGACACTTATGACGAGATGGTTCGAGGTTGGGTTCTTGCCTGATAAGAATGACAACTCATCTGGCTAATAACCTTTCAACCGGTTTCTCAATGACACAACTCGTATTTAAGTTTTTCCCTCCTCGGAATCTTGGACTTTACAGTAACTTGTTTTTCTATTCATCGCTTCCGACAAGAGTTTTCCTGTTTCTTCTTAATCTTGTCTTCAAAGTCAGTTCTTGTTGAAGACACTCAACCTTAGGACCGATACGGAGATGGAAGGTATAGTCTTGAAGCAGTTTCAGAAAAGTCGACGGATTTTCTAAGATAAGAGCCTGACATTTCGTGAGGAGTAAGAGGTTCCGGGTCTGACGTCTGTGGAGGAAACACTTTGGAAGGGTCTACCTTAGTTAACGAAAGAGTAATCATGGAGGTGTCGTACCCTAGACAAGGAAGAGTGACGGACGAAACATAATTGTCAATAAGTACACACATAGATCTTCCGTTATACGTTCGGAATAAATATATACGTAGTGTACACCACCCCGAATAGAATTATGTGAAGTTTCTCATCCATGAGTTTTCCTTAGTTTAGATCACCTTTGCATCGGTCACGATCGAGTCAAGAATTCTCAGTACGTCTCGACGGAAATTCTGTCCTAAAAGTAATACGTTTCCCCACTTTATGTCGGATCACTGAGGAAAAGTTCTTGAGACCTCTTTCTCCTAGAGTACAAAGTGAGTGTACGTATATGAAATAATGCATACGTATTTCCGTGTGTGTCCTTGAGAAAAAGTAGAGAAAAGGATCTTATATATAAATTTTAAGACGGTAATAAAACGAGTTAAAGGACTGGAAGGTATACAAAAGGTTTACTCATTATCTTATGGAATAATCCTTCTCAATACAGGTCTAATACTACCATTTATTCAAAGTAAAGAGTAAAGTTTAAACTACTTAACTCTCTTCTACGGGTTTGGTGACACCTCTCCCAGACATTCCACTCATCTGCCTTACCTGTCACACGGTTCTTACTTATCGTCACAGACGACACTTGGGTTGTGTCCCGGTGCATCCACTCCGTCCACCGTCACACACCTGGTCTTAAAACGGTAGAGACCAGATCCACCCAATACCATCGAGTACACGTTGCTCTACCGAGGACTCAGATTTTAATTTTGGTACGTCTTAAATGAATAACTTTCTCTGTCGTTCTGACAGATGTTGTATTAAAATAAATTGTCAAGAGTAAAATTCCTGTTACCTAAAAAGAAAAGAGAAAAAAAAAACGTCAAAAAATATGACACGATTTTGTGTGTTATATTTTAAATAACAGAATTGGTAAAAATGTATCCGGTAAGACACCGTAATTCACGCAAGTATAACACTCACGTAGGTAAATGGTTTGAGAAAAATAGAACGGGTTGACTTTAATATATGGATAATTTGTTTGAACCTTGAAAAAAACGTTAAATTAAAAAATTTCTCATCAGAATTCAAGTGTCATCTTAAAATTCTCTTTCGATGTCTCTAAAGGACATATGGGTGTACGGGGGATGATGTACGAATTGGATGGGGTGACAACTGTAGGGGGTGGTCGGACTACATAAACAATGTTAACTTCTTGGCGGTCAGGTCAAAACTACGTACTATGACCTACGAACCCCGACCACGTGACCCTACTGGGTCTCCCTACCATACCCCTTCCTTCTCCCTCCCCCCAAGTCCTACCCCTTGTGTACATATGGACACCGCCTAAGTACAACCACATACCGTTTTGGTTATGTTATAACGTTTCACTAATTGGAGGTTAATTTTATTTATGTAAATATAATTTTTTTTTTGGATATAACTGTTAGTATAACCGGGTTTCAGGTGTCAAAAAAAATTTTTTAATAAAGAACCAGTACGGTACACCGTTCACCCTAGAATCAAAGGGGTGGTCCCTTACTTAGGTACAAGGGACATGACCTTCCACTTAAGAGTTGGTCACCTGGCGATCCCTTTAGAAGTGACAAAAATGGAATCCCAAGTAATAAACAAAACATGTAAGGTACCTAAACCTGTTTACATATTACTGTACATGTCCATGTGTGAATGCAATAGGAGGTCTCTTAAAAGCGACAGGATTTTTAGGAGACACGAGGTGGATAAGTTGAGAGGGGGACGAGAGTCAGAGACCTTTGGTGACTAATATAATGACAGAGATATCAAAACGGAAAAAGTCTTACAGTATACCAACCTTAGTACGGATATCGGAAAAGACTAAAAAAAAAGTGAATCATTATAGGTGAATTCAAATAAGGTACAGAAAAGTACCGAACTATCAAGTAAAGAAAAACTAAAACTTATTATAAAGTAACAGACCTACCTGTTATCAAACGAATAGGTAAGTAGATGATTTTATGTAGAACCGACGAAGGATCAAACCCGTCAATACTTATGTCGACGATATTCGTGGGTTCACGTCCAAAAACACACTTGTATTCAAATGTTAAGGAAACCCGATTATTGTTCCTAACACTAACGACCTAATATACTATTTTCATACAGATTCATAATATTTCACTTTCACTCCAACGAGTCAGTACAGGCTGAGAAACGCTGGGGCACCTGACATCGGGTGGTCCGAGGAGGTAGGTACCCTAAGAGGTCCGTTCTTATGACCTTACCCAACGGTAAAGGAAGAGGTCACCTAGAAGGGATGGGTCCCTAGCTTGGGTACAGAGGGCGTAACGTCCGTCTGCGAAATTGGAGACTCGGTGGTCCCTTTATATTCCATGGTGGTTTGACAGAAGGTTTCAATGACCTGGTAAGACGTAAAGGTGGTAGTTCACTTTCAACGAGTCAGCACAGGTTGAGAAACGCTGGGGTACCTGAAAGGTACCTTAAGAGGTCTTATGACCTCATCCATCGGAAAGGGAAGAGGTCCCCTAGGAGGGTTGGGTCCCTAACTTGGGTCCAGAGGGTGTAACGTCCACCTAAGAAATGGTCGACTCGGTGTTACCTTCGGGTTCTTGTGACCTCACCCATCGGATAGGGAAGAGGTCCCCTAGAAGGGATGGGTCCTTAGATTGGTACCAGAGGGAGTAACTTCCGCCTAAGAAATGGTTGACTCGATAGTCCCTTTTGTGGTTATTACTTTATTAATTAAAGACAACGAAGTATACGAGTAGTCGTAAACTACAACAGTCACGAGGTCTAAAACCGGTAAGATTATCCACACGTCACTATAAAATAACAAAATTAAACGTAAAGACATTACTGTATACTACCCTTTGTAGAAAAGTATACGTATAAATTGTAATACATAGAAGAAACCACTAAAAACAATTCCAGAAACCGGGTAAAAATTTAGTCAAAAAAAAAACTAACAATTCAGAAACTCGAGAAACATATACAAACTGTTAGAAAATCGTCTATATAAAAAATGTTATAAAAGAGGGTCAGACATCGAGCAAAAGATTAAAAGAACTGTAACCACAAAAACTTTTCATCTTTAAACATTAAAATTACTTCTGGTCGAATAGTCAATAAAGAATCTAGTACGGAAACGTGACATAGATTTTTCAGGAGTAATATTGGTTCCATTAGATTCAAAAGAGGAAACAATAAAAGATTCTTAAAATATCAATACGTAAAATTAAATACAGGTAATATATAAAACTCAGTCAAAAACACTTCCTGTATTCCGGTCACAGGTCATCATGGTAAATAACTTTTCTAATGGAAATGAAGAAACAATTTCTACCCAACTGAGATAAATACACCCAGACAAAGACCCAAGAGACAAAACAAGGTAATTGACAGACAAGAAAACATCATGATGTAATAGAACTGATGACATCAACACATCACAGTTGAGGAGGTTGAAAAGAAGAGGAAGTTATAACACAACCGATAAGACCCAGAAAACAGAGAGATATATTGAAGGACCGTAAAACTAACTCCAACGTAACTTAGACACCCAGTTCAACCCTTCTTGTCTGTAGTACCGGTACAACTCAGAAGGTTAGGTACTTGCACCCTGAAGACAGGTAAAAAAAAAGAACCTAAAACAAGTAGTCCCAAAAGAAGTATATCCATAATATATATATAATAATCTAAAAATGGATTCGATAAAGTAAAACCCTCACGATTACATTTAACATAGTACAAAAATTAAAATTTAAAGTGAACAAGTAACGACCATATATTCTTTCACTAACCCGAAGAGAGCACCGAGTCACAATTTCTTAGACGGACATCACGTTCTCTGGGTCTAAACTAGGGACCCAGTCCTTCTAGGGGACCTCCTCCCGTACCGTTGGATGCGGCCATGAGAATGGATCTCTTAGGGTACCTGTCTCCTCGGACCACCCGACGTCAGGTACCCCAGTGTGTCTCTTCTTGTGCTGACTTCGCTGATTCGTCGTCGTTCTTTCACTAACTGAAAACACATAATTGAACGAAGGGTGTTTGAACGATATTAGTACGTAGTCAAGATCCTACAAAAAACTAAGAAATGTATTAACCCATACAGTAAACGTTTGTTTCTGTCAAAATAAAGAAGGAATAATTAGACATATGAAAAATAAAACCCCTTTAGAAAAACGTAATCGATCTGGTCATCTTACAGTTTCTCCCCACCATTCTCTCCTACACAAACGGAATATGGATTAGAATCACCTTGTCGAAATTTAAAGAGTGGTAAATCATACTACAATCGACATCCAAAAAGCAACTATCAGAAATAGTTCACAAAAAACTATACGGTTCCATAGTAAAAAACAGAAACATAAATAGGACGTACGACAAGAGAACTCAAAGGACTTAGACACTAAAACACAGACTGTAATAACAGACTCATTGGTCCCTTCGGGTAATGAAACCTCTTTAAGACTCAGTAAAAAAGTTCATAAAAAAACAAGGAAAGAGAAAAAAGAGGACCGTAAGGGTGATATACATACAATGTGGAAAACATTAACAGGGTTGTCAGGAACCTATAAGACAGAAAAAAAAAGAAGGGCCAGAAACGAGACAAACTAAAAGTTAAAATCTCCAAAGATAACTATATAGGAGTTCGAGTTTTAAGAAAGAAGTCGGTATACAGGTTAGACGATTATTCGTCTAACAAAAAATAGAGATCGTTAAAAAACAAGAATCTTAAATGTAGATAGACGAATGTGACGGGTAGAGAAGGACGTACGACAAAAGTACTAGATAATCTCGAGAAATCACATAATTAATACTCACAAATTCTAAGAACCAGACTATTAAGGTTGTAGAGACGGTACAGATCAAGACTAAGAACAAGACAGAGAAATTTACTACAAAAACGGAGAACCATACGGAACATTAAATTTTTCTTTATTTTTTTACAAATACAAATTCCATATTCGGACTACAAAACTATATGTATCACTTTACTAATGATAGATAGAGGAGTACATAATTATCAATATGAAAACCCCATTAAAAAAATTATGCATCTGTAATAAATAGTCCGATTCCTTGATGTCATTTGTCCGGAAATCATTATACCACCATTCCCCATACTTTTATCGTTCAGCATATCAGACTGTCAATCTACAGAGTCACAAATTCACTCGGAGACGAAGACTCTACCGACTTACTATAATAACTAAGTTACCTGTACTTGAACCTGTTTGAGGTCCTCTACCATTCCCTGTCTCTTCGGACCGCACGACGTCAGGTACCCCAGTGTTTCTCAGTCTGTACTGAATCGTTGGCTTGTCGTTGTTGTTGTTGTTTACGAAACCCTAACATTTGAAGTGTTTACAAAAAGTCAAAAAAGGAAAAGGGAAATCAACCCTGTTCTACTGATCTCATCCGACCTCAACTTATAAAGGAAAAACAGTACACCTTCCGATCTCGACAAATCTCAACCTATAAAGGGAAGGGGTTCCAGTCAATCCGAGACTATTATGGACCGTCCAATCCGGGACCAAATGACCTAGAATGACTCCCGTTCAGAATAATCCTTCTTGTCTCACTGTATACAGTTTTACTAAGGAAAAACGGAAGGTGTATTGCCTTCGTGTTCTCCTAAAAACACTCCTAAGACTATGAATGACACCCTTAATCCAACTCGAGGACCTACATTTAGAGTGTCATAACATCCTCAGGACCACCGAGTCTACCATTTCTTTGACAGCCGTTACGTCCTCTGAGTCCAAACTAGAGAACCAGCCCTTCTAGGGGACCTCTTTCTTTACCGTTGGGTGAAGTCATACGAATGGACCTTTTCGGGTACCTGTCTCCTCGGACCACCCGATGTCAGGTACTCCAACGTTTATCAGGCTCTACTTACTCACTGATTGTTAAAGTGTGAAAAGACATTAACCTAGGGGGTCCCCTAGAGATGACGATTCAGCGAAGTCAGCACAGACTGAGACACACTGGGGTATCTGCCGTCGGGTGGTCCGAGGGGGCAGGGACCCTAAGAGGTCCGTTCTTGTGACCTCACCCAACGGTAAAGGAAGAGGTTCCGTACTTTCACTTTTCACTTTCACTTCAGTGAGTCAACACAGGCTGAGGATCGCTGGTTACCTGACATCGGGTAGTCCGAGGAGGTAGGTACCCTAAAAGGTCCGTTCTCATGACCTCACCCCACGGTGACCCCCTAGGTTAATGTCTTTTCACATTTAACAATCTTCCTCGGACCATCCGACGTCAGGTACCCCTGTGTCTCAGCCTGTGCTGACCCCGCTGAATCATCGTCGTCCCAATTGAGAGTCTCGACAGGTGGATTCGGAGGTCGTTAAGTAGTTAGTGTCAAATCCAAAAAGATGGAGTCGTGACTCAGGGGATCACCAAAGGTGGGCACTCGGAGACGAGACAATTCGACGAATAAGGACATAAGTGGTAGACAGGGAAGTCAGAATCTTAGTCACCAAACGAAACACAGGAAGGAAGAAGATGCCTAGATTCTTCTCAACAACTAAAAAGTCAGACAAGTCGTAAGATACATAATCCTACCTCACCACTGAAAGTTCGAGGAAAATACGTCTCGGTCTTTGTCCTTCGGGGAAAACATGGATAAACTCTATAAAGAAAAAAATCAATTTTAAAAATTATTAGTTTGGTGAGTACAATCGAAATCTTATGTGTGTTTTCATTCTTTCTCCTTATTATAGTAACAAATCGTCGCTTCAGAACAGACTGTGAAATGCTAGGGTACCTGACATCGGATGGTCAGAGGAGACAGATACCCTAAAGGATCCGTTCTTATGACCGCACCCAACGGTCAAGGAGGAGGTCCCCTAGAAGGAGTGGGTCTCTACCTTGGGTGTAGAGGATGTAACTGTCCGTCTAAGAAATGGTGACTCGGTGGTCCCTTCGGTGTATTATAGAAACGACGACGACGTAACGAAGTCAGCACGGGCTGAGACACGCTGGGGTATCTGCCGTCGGGTGGACCGAGGAGACAGGGACCCTAAGAGGTCCGTTCTTATGACCTCACCCAACGGTAAAGGAAGGGATTACAGAAATCTTACCATGTTAATTACAGAGCCGCTTACGGAGAGGTGAACCTATGACTCCGACAATCAAAAAGAGACCAAATAATTGGAGATAAGGGTCTTTTCCTGACTCTAGGTGAGTAAGTATGTCTAACTTTTTGAAATGATTCTATGACGAAGGTTTCAGTAAATAAAAAGTCCTTTTTCTAAGGAATAAATGGAATTCAGTTTCCTCATTTCTAGTTTGACACCTAAAATCCGTAGTCAATCAGTTGTAAGTAGTCTATATATATATAAGTCGTCTATATATACTCCTTGTGGATGGTACACAACTCAACATAAGGTTCGTTACCTCTATATGTCACTTGTGTTATCTATGTTTAAGGAAGGTAGTACCCTGACCTAAGATCACACCTGTCACTACAATCTGTTCTTGTTTGACCCTTTATATACGGATATTTCCCATACATTATTCACGAAACATCTTTTTATCTCCTACACCCCACCTGTCCCTCACCACCCTACCCTCGAGACGAAAACAAACGTACCAGTCCTTTCCCGAAAGATCTACTGTAGTCTTTACGTGTAAACAGTCCCCTTTCTCCCATTCTTACGTTAAACTCCCGTCCCTACGACTTTATTGAAATAAAATTAGTAGGACAGACCCAGATTAGGTCTTGACTGATAGACGAACTTGGGACTTAAAAAGACTTACATGTAAAGTCTGACCAAACTCTTTGTGAAATACTTTGTTAACAATGTAACGACGTTTTGGGGTCTATTCGACACCTGTATCTTAGTTACTTTCGACCTAACTGAATCTGAATCTAAAGGATTATACAGGACCCTCTTCGACTTAGTATCCGTCAACTTTTGAGGAGGAAGAGGGTTTGTTACACGTTCAATGGTTAATTTTTAACCACTCTGTCCTAGGTTGTTACAGGGGTGTTAAAGGGTCACCCGAGGTCCTTCCAATTTTGAATTAGACTTGTCCGAGAGAACGAGGGGTGTCTAAAGTGTAAAAGGTCACGAGTCAAGTATTAACCTTTGTTGGTCCTGGGTCATGTCTTTCCGGCAAAGGAGAAATTACGGGAACTCCAAATTGTCTAACAACACAAACCTCGGAAACCTTACTTCGGTACAAATTTTGGTACTCGAGTACGAAAGGTATCTACTCTGAAACACAGTCTATCTGACAGTGTAATAATTTTTTTTGGGTTTCTTGTCGTTAGTCGGTGTTCGAGGTCCGTACTCAAATAAACTTTCTTTCGATACAATAATTTCGTATTAATACTAAACGTCCTTTTGTTTACTAACTTTAATAATTCGAAAGTTACAATCTCCCTACACACACACACACACACACGTAATGAACGTCGAAGTATATATATCAAAACAAACGGAAAGTGTTATAAGTACCCTTCTTCCGTCCCGTCCATAATAGTAAGAGTGAAAAGTAAACGTCTTGAACTCTAGGTTCTCTAAGGTACTGACGAATTCCAGCGTATGGTCCCATAGTGGCGTAGAGGATTAACGATCTGGTCGAAGGACACAGTAAGAAAAAGTGGAGAACGTAAGGTAGAGTCTCAGGATCTAGTATCCAATTCTAAAGGTCCTTCTGTTGTTTCATAGACTTACGACAGAGATTAAAAAAAAGGATCATCTCTTTGACACAGCCTCTTCCGTTACCGTCGGGTGAGGTCATGAGAACGGACCTTTTAGGGTACCTGCCTCCTCGGACCATCCGACGTCAGGTACCCCAGGGATCCTTAGTCTATCCTGACTCGCTGAAGTGAAAGTGAAAAATGAAAGTTCGTAACCTCTTCCTTTACCGTTGGGTGAGGTCATAAGAACGGACCTCTTAGGGTCCCTACCCCCTCGGACCATCCGACGACAGATACCCCAGCGTGTCTCAGCCTGTGCTGTCTTCGCTGAATCGTCGTCGTCGTCTCTTTGACACAAAAGTTAGAATTGTTCGAACTGTAAAAGAAACACGACTAAACGTTTTTGAGACCCCTGACTCTATAAGGACAGTGACAGTAACTAAATTCCACTTATGTTACCGGAGTAAGATCGAAGAATGTTTGTGAAGTCAGACCTAGTTCGTTGATTTTAAAGGTCCCCCGTTTCATTCGAGAAAGGTAGTTAGGGTCCCAATTCATGAACGAAGGTAGTCTCAAATCCATTAAAAAATAAACCTCGACCGTACGATTAAGATCGACCGTCGGAGAGGAAACCGTGAACTACATACATTGACACCCCGAAGGGTCCATCGTGATCCCCATTTCTTGGGGGAACGGTTACGTCCTCTATATTCTCTGTACCCAAACTAGGGACTCAGTCCTTCTAGGGTATCTCTTCCTTTACCGTTGGATGAGGTCATAAGAACGGATCTCTTAGGGTACTTGTCTCCTCGAAACACGCAATGTCAGGTACCCCATCGTCTCAGTCTGTACTGACTTCACTGAAGCGTGTATCCATACATGGACATAACATAATCAAAGAACAACGAAGAAATTACTTAAAAGTACCCGACATACAAGATTTCGTTGTGTGTAAAGAATGGAATGTCAAGACCTCCAGTCATCAAACTTTACCAAGAGTCACAGTTCCGTAGTTGGCCTGACGCAAGGAAGGTCTCTGAACTCCTATTTAGTCAAGGACCGAAAAACGTCAAACATGTCCAGTGAACGTAAGCACCGGGTACCGAGGTAAAGAGACAGAAGTTTCAGTCGTTGTACCCCGGTCCCGAAAAAGTGCGACGGCAGACAGATCAATTTGGAGAGAGAAGACGAATTTTATTAGGAAACCTAATGTAGTCAAGGTGGACCTATTAGGTCCGATTAAAAGGTTTACGTTCCAGTCTACCAATCGTCATAATTAAGGTAGACGTCAGAATTAGAAACGACATATTAGATGTGTAAGTGTCAAAAACCCTCAATCCTACACCTATAGAAAACCCCCGTAATAAAACGGATGGTGGGTATATAACAAAATAAAAGAACAACAGAAGAAAGTTTGTCATGTGTAAAATATATTATATATTGAACCTATCAAAAAATAACGTGGTGATTTACAAGGACTTGTACCATTATTCACCGTAAGATAAAAGAGTACTCCTTGTAAATTTAGTTTACTTAATGTTGATTTTGGATGTTATACAATATTTTACTTTTCGTGTCTGTAAATTTTTTTAGAAAATTTAATCAGTCTTATTGTAATTGGATATTTGGGACATTTCCTTCGTACTAACATACGATAGGCCATTAACGTAAAAGGAAAAAGTTCCATGACTTTTAATATTTCGTCCGTTACATGTTAAGAGGACGTAATTAATTTATACGAACTTTTGATCATGGAACCGTTCACTTTGTCGGTCTTTTATAAATTCACTCATTCTTAAAGGGAAAGAAGTACCTAGTTTTCCTGAAAATTTTACCACTAAAAAACTAGTGGGTTTCAGAGGTTGTCGAATGACTACAATAAAGGAGCACCGATTGTCAACAGAAGTTTTCGAGGGGAGATCGAAATCTCTCACCGAAAAGTTTTTAATTGATGTGAAGAGGGATAACGCAACACTCCATTTGTTCACTTTGTCTCTCCTTCACCTCCACCCGCTCTCCGGACCTCGGCGTAAGGACCCGTTCTGTTCGGTGCTCCTGCTGTTGTACCCCTGTCGGACATACAGAGTGCAGTGCGGGGTGACAACATATAACGGATCATGTCCGTGCGCACTAGTGGAGGGGTCCTACAAAAGAGTGTCGGTAATTTACAAAAATTTGTATTAACCATGGACTCTTTGGAACAACGAAATAGATGACTGAATTCCTGTAAAGATTCGGACATAAGAATGACGGAAAATCACTTAAATAAAGTCCATAAAAGGGTGAAGGATGCAAACTCTCGCCATGTGCAAAGCGAGAAAGAAAGAGCAGAAGAAGGGTGGGAAGGGTGAGAAAGGAAAGGGAGAAAAAGGGAAGAGAAGAAACGACACACGAATAGGAAAGGGAGAAGAGACCGAAGAAGAACCACGTGTAAGTCAAAGAGGCCGGGATGGGCGAGAAGGGACGAGAGGTGGTGAAGTGGACACCTGGACGTCAATCGTTACATTAACCTGTTTGGTTTACTATAGTCCTTGTCCTACATAAAATTTTCGTGAAGCTAATTTTAGGACGAAGAATTAATTTATAGGAGTTCGTAGTACGAGACACATATTCAATCCCCCTCCCACTCCCACGAAAATTCTTGAGTTCTAGGCATTTTGAAAAAGGAATCGATTTTACATACAGTGGTGAGTTGGGTAACATAAATGTCTCATATTATTTTGTAAAATATGAAAGATAGACCAAAAACTTCATAGTGCACGCTTATATCTCTAATCTTTTTAAGTCTTTCCGGGTTACTCCTTTTATTTTTAATACACATTAACTTAATGTACTTCCTTTTGTGATTGTTTACAAAACTCCTAGTGAAATAAAATGGTATGTACTTTATTATAGAGGTTGCACCGTTTAAGTCTCGAAAGTCGTTTTTATATTTTCTCATTTATTGGTAATAGGTTGATCAGTCCTTACTGACACTAACTGTAATTTTCTACATAAAGAAAGGACATAAAAGAGATATAAAGATGTATTAACTTTCACACGACTTACATGTTAAAATACAAGAAAGTAAATTAGAGTATATTACTTATAAAAACCATAGTAATTTTTGTAATAAACGACGTATCACAGGGTAAGATATGTACGATATGTCAAATAAAGGGTCAGGAGACAATGAGTAGTAAATTCAACACAGGATAATGATTAGTAATATGTACTACCTCATTACCTATAGAAGCACGTGTTTGACAAAAGGAATAAATTTACTCAATAACTCTTTTACTTCGAGAAGAAGAAGAAAAAAAACTGATGTGGTATACTGTACATCCTAGAATCAAGGGAATGGTTCTCAACGTTGTACATCCTAGAAACAAGGGAACGGTTCTCAACGTGGGTATGGGAACCGTAACCTTCGTGTCTTAGAATTGGTGACCAGATGGTCTCTTCAGGACCTGGTCATTAAATCCTTTATAAATATATTCACTGTCACCACCACCAAATCAACGATTCAGTATAGACTGAGAAAGTTACGATACCTGACATCGGAGGGTCCGAGGAGACAGGTACCCTAAAGGGTCCGTTCTTATGACCTTACCTTACGGTAAAGGAAGAGGTCTCCTAACCTTAAACCCTAGTTTTCACACATGGAGATTCGCAGAGTTAGGTATTAAAGGATTTTACGTCTCAGACAGGAAAGAAAGAAGGAGACTTTACTCTCACAGACGGACTGACAATGTCCTACCCTGGTAGAACTGTCTGCTTAACGGGTTGAAATGCCTCCTTTTTAAAATTAAAGAGAGGGGTCTAAAACTAATCCTAAGTGGAAGGTAGTTAATATTGTGTCAACAAACACTAAAAATTTTCCTATAAGAAATAAAATCTCGTCAAAATCTAAACGTCTTTTCAACGGTTCAATCATGGATATCAAGAACATATGGACCGGGGTCAAAAAGAATAATTGTAGATTACTATGATACCGCATAGACAGTGTTGATTCCTTGGTTGTAACCATGTAAAGATAATTGATTTGTTGTGTGAAAGACACCTCGAGTGACCACAAGGGATTGTAGTCAGAAGACAAGACTCTGGGGTGGGTCCTGGGGTGTAATGTAAAATCAGTAGTATAGAGGTTTCAGAAGACGCCTGAGACTGTCAGAGGAACCGAATCAGACCGAAACTCCTGGAACTGCTAAACTCCCTATAAAACAGTCAAAGGGATTGTGAAAAGAGTACCAATCTGACCCAAAACCCCTTTCGTTACCGTTGGGTGAGGTCGCAAGAACGGACCTCTTAGGGTCCCTACCTCCTCGGGCCACCCGACGGTAGATCCCCAGCGTGTCTCAGCCTGTGTTGACTTCGCTGAATCGTCATCGTCTGACCCTAAACCCCTTCCGGTGTTGTCTCTATTTCACGGGAAGAACACTGGAGCATAGTTCCCGTATACGACAGTACATTGATCAGTGACTACTACGATAGGAAGTCTCGTGACTAAGGGGTGACATTTCAAGGACAAAAAAGAAGGGAAAGTCATGGGGAAAGATCCCTTGGTTCAGTGGTTTGTGTCCGATGTGATTTCCATCCCAATACTATCCCCCTCAAGTCACGGCGAAGGACCTCACTTCTTATAAGTGGATGTAAAGGACATTAAGAAGAAAGTCCCTTTCTTCAAACATGAAAATTAAAATAATTTATTCACACAGTGTATCTCTATCGGGGACCATTTCAAATTTTTATTAACAAAACAAATATTCTCTTTATATATAGTTTACATATATACACAAAATATATATATGTATATATAAAATATATATATATATATATGTGTGTGTGTGCATATAATATAGTTTACATCGGTGAAACCCTCAATATCTTTTTCATATCTTCTCTTTTATTGGGAATAGAAGCACAAAAACGATACTAGTCTTTAAGAACTAATATGGAAACATGAAACGAATGTTAATGACAGTAATCATTAAACCATCCAGTATTTAACAGTCTGTCTAACTGCAAACAAAGTCCGGTTAAGTAGAGGTCCATACAGTGGGAGTAGTTCCAATTTCAATGACGTTCCAGTGTTTACTACTCATTCGAAATCGATAGTGAATCCACGAAGTCTTTCAAGATATCTTAAGTCGTGTACGAAAGGTCTTAATTCATTTAACACGACGTATCTCAAACTATTCTTACGGTACAATAAAATCACATTTTAATAAGATAAATCACATATTAATAAGAAAACCATCCCTAAAAATTTTACAAAATACGGCGAATAATAAAGAGACAATACTTAATAAACTCTATATTTATCAAAGTTTACCGTTTAACTTTCTTTTCATCTGAAATAAAAAGACTCAATTTTTTTCCCACTTAAAGTCACAATATTAGAGAGACTACAACCACACTTCTAAATTAAGTAACAAATAAATTTAGACAATCTTCATACAGCATAATTAGATTAATAAAAATAAAACTTACAAGGACCTTGGTAGTTTTTCAACAGTTTCTACTGTCCACCTTGTTATCCAAAGGAAAGGAAGGATTATTATTACCTCTTATTCTCTCCTCGATAGAATCCTATATTATAAATCCGTTTTAAGACCTCTTACCTTTCACCCTGTCCATTATTGGCTATAAAGTACGGTTCACTCGGACTGGGGTCTGACATGCATGTCCACCCTATATCTGTTCTTCCTTCAACTAAACTGGTGTTTCTTAAAACCCTGAATCTTCACGACCTATACACCTCCCGTCCCTCCTACTTCCGTACCCCGACTTTTACCTTACCAACAGACGAAGATTCGTCTTAATGACGTCCGTCTACAGACAAGGGATTCGACATCCGATCTGAAAAGACGAGACGTACTTAATTCACCAAGAGGGGTTTTACTGGTAATGTAAGACCGTAAATCCCTTCGAAGGTCGGTGTGCCTAATCCGTGGATAGTCTGGGGAGTGAATTTGTCAGTTTTCAGGAGGTATGTATGTGTCTCGAGAAGTGGTCAAAAAGTCGTGAGGGAGTATTTGCACCTGCCTATTCGTTCCTCCAGTTCTGTAAAATCCCTTCGAAAGTTATTCTTTCGTTATCTCGTCACATTTGTCCTTTTTAATTGAAACCTCTTTAGTCTAAGTCCTTTGTACTTCCTTACGTTGTTTGGTCATCCGTTCGGTATTTTGGATATCTCAGGAATCTTCATAAGAGCTCAACTGACACGGGTATTTTGTTCTTCTACTATGACACTCTTTCCTTGTCGATCTCCGGTTCTTACTCTTTTTTTCTGACTACGTTAAATATTCTTTAGTTACCTTCACAACCTTCTATATTAGTTCTAGTAGAGGGTGTTTTGACTATTTCTTCTGATTCTCAATCTTTTCTACCCCCTTTTTTATTCCTTTTGCCTCCTCGTTAGGTCTTCAAGGTTGTAGGTTCTCATAAAAAGTATTGACTTCTCGACTTTTTACGTCACTGGTCTCACTCTGCCTGGTGACTCACAAGATATGTTACCTACTCTCTTCTAAGTGAGTTTCCGTATATTTAAACTTTTAAAAGGTTATCGTATGTAGTTCTCTACTGGGATTTGGAAAACCCCTCTCTTCTTCCCCTGTGGGTCTTTCCTAACTACAAATATTTTTGAAGACTGAAAATTTTTACCCACGATCTTCTTTGTATTTTTACACTCCTGGTTTTTTTAGTCACCGACATTGAACCTCCATACTAGTTCCCTTCAAGGACGTATCGTATGTGTCGGGTCTCACCTTGACACTTGGCGATCCGTCCTCGTCTGAGAACTCTCAGGGGACCTGTCGTTCCTCTAGGTTAGTCAGGTAGGATTTCCTTCAGACGGGACTTATAAGTGACCTTCCTGACTACGACTTCGACTTTGAGGTTATGAAACCGGTGGACTAAACTTCTTGACTGAGTAAACTTTTCTGAGACTAAGACGCTTTCTAACTTCCACCCTCCTCTTCCCCTGCTGTCTCCTACTCTACCAACCTACCGTAGTGACTGAGTTACCTGTACTCAAACTGATTTGAGACCCTCAACCACTATCTGTCCCTCCGGACCGCACGACGTCAGGTAGCCCACCGTTTCTCAGCCTGTGCTGACTCGCTGACTTGACTTGACTCAGTCCTCGTCTCTCTACCTCTCGAGGTCCCCTATACAGGTTCTTTTTTGTCCTCAGGTATCTCGTCACGGAATATGTAACCCCTAAATTTTTATTACCTAATAATATTGTCCTTCCGTCGTGTTATTCCTTTCATTTTGTTCATCTTTAAGGTTCCTTTTGTTTACCGATATGGATGTCCTTTATGATCATGGAACACACCGAACCTCTGGTTGGATTATCTCATCTATGACCAATCATTCAACATAGTCACAGATGACCGACTCAAAGTCCAAACGGAAATGCAACAAAATCTTTACTTTGATGTTAACAGATACACCGAAGGGACCACCGAGTCACCATTTCTTGGGTCCTCAGTACCCAAATTAAGGACCTAACCCTTCTAGGGGACCTCTTCCTTTACCGTTGGGTAAGGTCATAAGAACGGACCTTTTAGGGTACCTGTCTCCTCGGACTACCCAGTATATCAGGTACCCACAGTTTTCTCAGTCTGTGGTGAATCGCTGATTTATTGTCAGTAAAGATGACCAAACTGTCTTCATTACTATAGCTCTTTTACCGTACCCGAAACACATTCCTTCGGTCGGGAGTAGATAATAACGTCCGTGTTATGAAATCTGTTACGGATTTTGACGAAAAATTTTTATTGTCGTACAATAACTCTTTTGTATCTCTATTAAATATCTTATTCCAATTTTTCAGTTCTTACTAATGGAAACCCCTAACCCTCTCCACCTTGTTTTATAATAACGAAAAGTATTGTCCGAAATTTTTATAAGGTGAAAAATTTGAACACACGAACTCCATGTAATGATAAAAAAAAACAATACTTTGTTGGTTTTACGTAACATAATTTGCGTTGATCAAGATCTAATGTTTGTTTCTTTATTTCGTTGTTACTTATTGAGATTTTCTAAAACCTCCCTTGTTATACCCTTTAAACTTGTACCTTACTCTAATCCTAATACATGTTACTAACGATTAAGAATCCACTCCATTACCTCGACACCAATACATCCTCCTCATGGACGAAGAATCCTGTCCGAACGAGTACATAAATTCCGACTTAACGGTAGGACAGACGTTCAATGAAAAGTTTATCATGTCGGATATATAAAGTTTTTACCGTCTTATAATCATAAAAAAATTTAGGTTCACGTTGACATACCTACAAATAAAATGACAAGAAACTCAAAAAACATGAAAACTTTAAGAAGATTCATTTTGCAACTTCCCGAAGAGACTATCGAGTCAACCATTTCTTAGACGAACGTTACGGCACCCCCCCTTTTTTTTTCCGTTTGAGTGACATGAGAATCTGGTTGAAAAAGGGACGTTTATTGTAGCTCCGTATCGGACGTGTAAAACGTCCCTTTGACCTTGACAAAAATATCTCCCGTCAAAACCACACCAGACAAGTATAAGGTTTGTCGTGACGGTATTTGACAAACGACCGGTAGACGTGGAGTTACAACTTTATCCCCAGTCTTTCAGTTCCTTTAACTTGAAATTACTTCCTCTACAGATCAGTTGAGTCCCGGTACAAATTCTTTTTTTTTTTAGAAACTTGAAGTCCCTCATGACTCGGTAAGACAGGAACCACAACAATGACACAAGGGGGTTAAGACTTCGGATAAAGGACCGGGAAGTAAATTGAGGGACCTCTTTTATCTAGTAAAGAAATTCGGGATCATTTTCCTCATTCAGGAACGACGACGACGACGATTCAGTGAAGTCAGCACAGGTTGAGACACGCTGGGGTATCTGTCGTCGGGTGGTCCGAGGGGGTAGGGACCCTAAGAGGTCCGTTCTTGTGACCTCACCCAACGGTCAAGAGGTTACGTACTTTCACTTTTCACTTTCCCTTCAGAGAGTCAGCACAGACTGAGAAGCACTGGGGTCCCTGGCGTCGGATGGTCCGAGGAGGCAGGTACCCTAAAAGGTCCGTTCTCATCACCTCACTCCACGGTAGCGGAAGAGGCCTCATTCAGGAATAATCTGGTGTAAAAACGGAGTAGTTAAAGAGGGGACTTCTTAAACTAATAACACTTCCCTCTTTTATATATATGAAAGGGGTGATAAAGTAAAGAGGTCTCAACTACCGCAACTTCACGACCCTAGAGTCACAGGTTAAGACCACACTAAAAATCTCTCTATAACTGTTTGACATCATGATAAAGTTCCTCGAATTGGTCCAACGACTTCCTAATCGTGTTATTCTTTACTTTTTACCAACTTCCTTCACGTTTATAAATCCGACTTTTCTCTTCAGAATCACCACGTACTATTTATAATAGGTCATATGAATTCATTTATAAGATATAAAACAACAACAAGCCAATGATTCAGCACAAGTTGAGAAACTCTGGAGTACCTGACGTCGTGCGGTCCGAAGGGACAGGAAGTGATAGAGGACCTCACACGAGTTTGAGTACAGGTAACTCAGTCACTACAGTAGGTTGGTAGAGTAGGAGACAGTGGGGGAAGAGGAGGTCGGAAGTTAGAAAGGGTCGTAGTACCAGAAAAACTTACTCAGTCGAGAATCGTAGTCCACCGGTAACCTCGAAGTCGAAGTCAGGACGGTCACTTATATGTCCCAACTGAAGGAATTCCTAACTGATCAAACTAGAGGAACATCAGTTCCCTGAGAGTTCTCAGGGAACAAAGCGTGGTGTCAAGTGTTCGTAGTGAAGAAACTACGAGTCGGAAGGAATACCAAGTTGACAGTGTAGACATGTACTGATGACCTTTTTGGCATCGAAACTGTTATGTCTGGAAATAACGGCTATCACTACAGAGACGGAAAATTATACGATAGATCCAAACACTATCAAAAAGAAGGTTCCTCGTTCGTAGAAAATACATATTTTTTATAATCTGTATAAGACCATATCGAGGTGTTCCGTCTTGATTCTACTACTTACCTTCAATACCGTGTGTGTGGTATTTCCTTTCTCTAAAAATTATTAATCAAATCGTTATCACCTACGGAACTCTTGTTAGAAAGGAGTAATCTTCCTGTAAATACCACACCTACTCACCTCCACTCCTTCGTTAAGGTCATAGATGACTTTTTAACTCGGAAGTTCATAGAATCCTATCCGAACAGACTAAAATGTTCTTCGACGATAAAAACTTAATTACGATGTACGGTCGGTGACATTATCCACGAAGGAGTGTTGTTAAGTAAATAAGAATTGTCGAAATCGTTAACCCGTAAGAGGTAAAGAGTATTCTTACTGGACTCTGAGTAACCAGTCGGTGGAACTGGTTCCAGTGTGTCCTTCTTTCGTATCTTGGTCTTATTCTTGAGTCTAGGTCTAAATTGTTATTTCAGGTTCCAGAGGGGTGGTATAGTCAAAAACCTAGACGTTCAATATTAGGTAATGTACTTACACTTTAGTCGAATCACAAAATCTTGGTCCTAAATTTAACTAATTTTATTTTGTCTTACATAGTCTTGTGGTGGATGTGTCCTTTTATCCCTTCGTAACGAAGGACTTTAACAACCAACATATGACCCGAGTGTTACACTTCCCAGAAAAATTGACGTTCAGTTCTACTTGTAGAATTGAAGTACCTGAGAATTGGAAGAACTGAATGGAAAGGATCTGAGGAAGTCACCCCAAGTGAAACCACTGGATAAGGGTACTGATCAGAGGGTACATACTCAAAGGACTCCGACAAGATTGTTTAGTGATGTTTGCGTCACCGAATTTTGTTGGTCAAGACCTCCAGTACTGATTACTCACAGGAACCCCAGTGTAAGGAAGACCTACGAAGTCCCCTTTAGACAAAAGAATGGAAGAAGTCAAAGATCTCCGGTGGAGACAAGGAACCGACCGTCGGGGAAGGAGTGGAGTAATGTTGAAGAGCGGAGACAGTGATGGAGGAGGAGATGAGTAAGACTAGGAGGACGGAGGGGGAATATCCTGAGAGGACTAATGGCACCCAGTCGTCAGAGGGAGAGAGTTCTAGGAATTGAATTAATGTAGACGCTTCAGGGTGTGTGGTACATTCCATTGGACGAGTGTCCATGGTCCCCAATCCGACACCTACAGAAACTCCCCGACCTAAGTAAGTTGACGTGGTGTGAATGTAATATTTGAGATTTACGAATTTGTAATTGTGAGGAGAAAAACTAGTACTGGAGAAGACGTAAACAGGACAAACAGTAAAGGAAACTGAACGAAAAGTCACTGAGTGTCAGAGTCGACTCTGTAGTTGACCCGAGGTAGTTTCCGACCACCGAAGAGGTAAGAACTCTCGTCAAAATGTCTGAGAAAAGGACGAACGGAGTTCATCTACAGAAATGGGAGATGGATTTCTCCTTTTTTCCAAGGAGCATACATAGTAAATCACTGAGAGAAAAGATGAACATGGTAGACACTACCTCTTATGTCGTAAAGATCAGTGTTTTTCATAATCTCTTGTCACAAACAAAATAACTACCAAAGTGTCCATCTTCTCTGTGTCCTCAAATGGAACATGTAAAGAACACTACGATCATTTTTAAGGGTAAAAGGAAAACGTACAGAAAAAGTAACTGATGACCGACTATGTAGA
Organism: Capra ibex; assembly: GCA_006410555.1. NCBI lineage: Eukaryota > Metazoa > Chordata > Mammalia > Artiodactyla > Bovidae > Capra > Capra ibex. The sequence continues at coordinate 31,385,493 of SJYO01037955.1, forward strand.
AGAGGACACCTGAAAAAAAAACAAACAAAAAAGGAAAAGTCGGAGACGAAGAGGTCCACGGTGAAACAGATGTAGACCTAATAAAGACCTTGAGGGTTGAACAGGGAAGAGAGAATTTGTGTCAACAAATTCTGAAGGAGTCAACGATAAAGGGAAGGAGGGTGGTGAATTTACAACAGAAGTTCCTACACTTTCAGATAAGATGAAAGTATCATCTTCAGACAAGAAAAAAAAGAATTTTTTTTCTCAAAAAAGAAAACGGGAACCAACTTTTCATGATTTCCATGGGTCTGGGTAAGAGGAATGTCCCATCACCCTCTAATGTTTATTGATTTTATTACATAGGGTGATACCAATATTGAAAGAACACCGTATATTTCACCTCTGTTACTCACACCTGAATAAGAAAGTACTTCTCGGACACCTTTCCGTGTAGAACGAAATTGATTAAGGTAAAATCTTATGTTACTCCTATATTTATAAAGGATTACGAGTGTAAGTGTAGAAATCGTAGAATGTGCTCTGGACGAGAAATAAAAAAAGGGAAGGAGACGACACCGTGAATCACTTCACATTGTACGATACTTTAAGAGAGTACCAAACGGTCGAGGGTAGTGGTTCGGTGGTCTCTTCCGTAAGGAGAACCGGGACTCGGTAACCATTTGTAGGGACCTTACGAGACAAAGTCAAGTCTTAGTGAAACCACCGGTATCGTTGTCAGAACTGTCCGACGACACGAGAAAGGTACCTACCCTCGAGAGGGACTAACCCCTAATAACGGCTAGTCTCTAACAGTGTGACTCTCTTCGTTCTGGTCCCGGTGCAAGAGGTGTCGGATCCCTCCCGAAACGGAGGAATCCCATCAAAGACTGCTCTTACTGCCGGACGACCCCGTAGTACTTTTTTTGTCACGACACGGAGCCGACTCAGATGGGAGTACCAAAAGACGAGGGACACCCTCTGTTACGAAGGTGAACAAGAGGGATTATTGTACAAAGGACCCGAGGGTTCCACAATCGACAAAAAAAAAAAAAAAGAAAAAGGGAGAAGGAAAACCTACCTGAATAAAAGATCTCAACTGTTTGTACCTAATGATGAATCTCTCTGGTTTTTTTTTTTTTCCGTTTCTGTATCTCTTTAAAACTCTTTGTTTTTAACAAGACTATCTTCTAAAAACCGTCTTTCTCTTCAGTCTTTACTGGAATCCACAGACTACCCCGATCTTTCTGGTAAAACACTTTGACAGTTCATCCTCCGAGGGTCGGACAGGGACTTATGTCGCACTGTCTCTTCAAGACTACTCAAAAACTAACGATGTCCGAGAATCTACTAAAAAGACTAACACTACCGAATAGACCCTTGTGTACCAAACTCTACACTATTTTTAAGGGAAAAATTAAAAACTGTTATCATCCAAACGACCCCAAGTAGTCCTAAACACAGTCCGGTCGAATTAAGTCTGACGTATAAAAGGAGACACTTTACTAAAGTGGAAATAAAGTGTAAAGTTTACGTTTTGTAAATAAGTGGGTAAAGGATCTTACTGAATTTGAAAAAAATAAAAAACGTAGAAATTTCACAGAACTAGACGGTTTTACAACACCCGGAAGGGACGTTTGAAGTCTAAGTCCCTTATACGAAGTATTTGATGTTAGTTGTTAGTAATAACGACTTTGAAGAAAGCTGACTCTACTTGATTTACAAACTAATCTCAGTAATGCTCATAAAGTAGTACAAGTATCATAATACGGATAAACAACAACCCTCTTCAATTTTTCGTTAGTTCGTGGTGGATTTCCCTTTCACATCACAAAAGGTTTCATATTATGTGCCTAATAGACAGTTGTTGGGGTTCTAACGAACGATTTTACTCCTAAGGACCTATAATGTAATTTGAATGATTGATCTTACACAATACACAAAAATTATTCGAAAGGTACACCAAGAATACGTGTGATCTTAATCTTTATTCACCTAGTAGACTACGGAATAAGAGAAACCACCAATGTAAAATTTAAAGATTTTTAGGTGAAATAACCCGACTCACCGACAGGATGGATAGAAGGTATTCTTTTTATCACTTAGACACCTCTCTCGAGAACCCTTGATCTTAACTTGTTTACGTGAGTCACGGTTCATGATAGTTCATTCTTTACTTCTTTTGATCAATGATCCGTTGAAAAGACGGGAACACATTCGTCTTCCAAAAGAAGACTTTGAGTTTTGACTCTGTCGACACTTTGTTCGTACAATTGGTACGGACGGTCTATCGTCTGAGTTACATGTATTTAAACTCGTTTAAGACCCTCTGTCACTTTCTGTCCCTTCGGACCGTACGACGGCAGGTACCCTAGCGTTTCTCGACCTATACTGAATGGTTGACTTGTTGTTCTATGCCTTTACTAACTAACTTAGTGTCCCTTCTCAGGTTCGTGTAGTGAAACTTCCTTAGGTACTTCTGTCGTTTCGGAATATTCTTAATGGAATGAGACAAGGATAGGTTTAAGGAATCGTTTCTTATAAAAGAGTAGGGGTAAAATCTCTACTCTTCTCGCTCCGAGTCTCTCTGATTTAATGAACATATTTCGATGGATCGAATTAACACGGCCTCAACTCACAACTTGAGTCGGGACAGGGGTCTGACAAGACGATCGCCTTGTGTTTAAGACGACATCTAATAAGACAGAGGTCCTCCTCTTCCCCCTTCCAGCCTAGACCGTGGGTAACAACTGGATCTCTGAAATAATCCATATATGATATACGACTGTGAGTGCGATTCAAATAACTTCTAAAGTCGGAACCAAGTAAACTTCTTTAGGGTCAAACCCTTAACCCGAACTAATAAGGATTCTGTACAAGACTTTTGGTCGGAGGGTCCGACTCTCCACACACTTCAAACTCTTCAGAGGGTGGTAGTGAAGGTCGAGATTCTGATAGTTTGTCGTTCTTTCTCTTTAGATAGTTAAGACAGAGGAGAGTTTAAAAAGGTCGGTCGAGTCAAATGTAGGTGTGTGGTGACTAAGAGGGTATTAATTACATTAATAATGTTTCTTGACCGAGTGTGCTAATACCTCCGACTCTTTGACGTGTCAGACAGTAGACGTTCGACCTCTTGGTCCAGTCGGTACCACATTAAACCAGGTACCGAGTTCCGGACTGTTGGTCCTGTCGACTCCACAGTTGAAGTCAGACTTCCGGTCTCTGCTAGACTGGGACTTCTTTGACTTACTATGGGTAAGTGTAATCCCTGTCGTCAGAAGACTCAGGTGACTAAATGTACGATTACGGTAGGCCTTTGTGGGAGTGCCTGTCTGGGTTCTTCATTGCACATTGGACCCGTGGAACATCACACAATGCCACTGTATATTTGGTAGTGTAGTCCGTAGACCCTACTTAAAAGGGATCTGATAGTATTATCGCTTATTGAGTGTAAATAATCCATGTACGACACACGACTGTGAGAAGGTTCGTGAACTATGATTGAGTAAATTATGTGTACTGTGGAAAATTATTCGATTAATCGTTCAATGAAGGTGATAAATATAAAAAGTGGACTCTTTTGACTTCGGTTCTCTTGAACGTCGATTCTCTACTTTGTTTTCCGACTTGTACTCTTATTAACGAAAGTCAGTGAGGAAATACAAGTGGAAGTGACACCTGCTACGATACTATTTTACTCGATGACCTGACGTTCCTCTAGGTTGGTCGTAAGACTTCCTCTAGACCCTAAAGAAACCTTCCTTACTACGATTTCGACTTTGAGGTCATGAAACCGGTGGAGTACTCTTCTCAACTGAGTAACCTTTTCTGAAACTACGACTCTCCCTAACCCCCGTCCTCCTCTTCCCCTGCTGTCTCCTACTCTACCGACCTACCATAGTGACTGACCTACCTGCACTCAGACTCACTTGAGGCCCTCTACCACTACCTGTCCCTCCGGACCGCACGACGCTAAGTGCCCCAGTGTTTCTCAGCCTGTGCTGACTCGCTGACTTGACTTGACTTGACTTGACTCGGTATACATACAGTTCGGAAGACGATCCGTAAAATATCTTTTACAGACACTATCAATGTTGTCACGATTAATTCTATCTAAAACGGGGTAAAATGTCTACTCTTTTGACTCCGACATACATAACTAATTAAACTGGTACGTACGACACGTACGATCCAGTGAAGTCAGCACAGACTGAGACACTGGGGTCCGAAGAGACAGGTGCCCTAAGAGGTCCGTTCTCATGGCCTCACCCAACGGTACAGGAGGAGGTCCCCTAGAAGGACGTGAGAATACAGAGGAGGTAACCGTCCGTCCAAGAAATGGTGATCGCGGTACACCCTTCGGGTTAAACTGGTATCGAACACGAAAGTTAATTTGGGGTAGTATTGAAAAACTAGTATATATAAAAAACTTCGGTAGAGTAGTTAAAAAGTTACCTCCCTATAAAAAAAGATGATGAATCGGAGACTTGACTGTCGGTCACTAACCATATACTAGAACACATATAATCCCAAACCTGTCCAAGGAGAATACTCGTAGTCTCTCCATACTCCTGTACATCCAACTATAAGATCCCGAGAGTACCCTTGTCGAGGAAGATCTTCATCTCGACCCTAAAACTACGACAGACTAGTGTTGGTGTCAGGGTCCGAAAAGGACCATGGAAGTATAGGGAAGACTAGACCGGAGTCCTACTACCGTCGAGGAAGAGTGTCGGGAACAGGACGGTTTAACAAGGACTACTAAGTAAAATTAGAACCATGCACAACGTAAAAAATATGGACCAACGGAAAAAGTTAAGAGACTTCAGACATACGTAGTGCGACCACAAAGATTCGCCCGAGGGCTAACTGAACTAATGTCTTTTGTTTGACACTAGTCACTTTACAGTGTATAAACGTCGAACAAAAATTTCGTTCAGAAGTCTAAACGGGAAATAAGATCGTGGACAGTGACACACTACATTTTCACATACCTAGGGAAAGAAGTAATCAGTCGGTGCGAGATCTATATACGACAAGTCTTAGGGTACCTGTCTCTTCAGACCGTCCGATATCAGGTATGCCAGTACCTCAGCCGGTGTTGACTCGTTGAGTGTGTGTGTGTGTGTGTGTGTGTGTATGTGTGTGTGTGTGTGTATACCATCGATAATTAGTGGATCCCGACACATTTCTATTATTAATCTCAAATTACTTGAATTCTTAAGTCAAGGCGACAATGTAATCGGTGTCTAGTCCACGAGTCGTCTGTGTACTCCGATCACCGATAGCTTAACCTGTCACGTCTACATCTGGTAGAGACAGTAGCGTCCTCCAAGATAAACTGTCGTAACAAAAGTCTCCATCCCCGGTCTAGACTAACAATTGTTATGGACGGACCGTATACCCACTGATTGTCCATCTACTTAGTCTATGCACAAAGACCGGACTCGAAATAGATTCGGACGATTCTAATTATACATCTTAGACACTTAGTTACCGTAATGGTCAATGTGAGGGAAAACCGAGGTACGCCCGGACAGTCCCTCGAGAACCGTAGTGCCGTCCACCCCCTCCAATAAGGACCTGATTAGAAGGGTCACCAGAGTCGAGACACAAAACACCGAAGGCAGTAGGGGACTGAAGACTGAATTCCAGGACCGATACATAATTTACTGTCTTTGAAGAAGAAGGACAATGTTGGGTCGTTGTCTTTTCGATTTTCAACTATTAAGACCGTCCAACAGTACCGACATCCCGACCTGGTCCAAATAACCTCTGACATCTTCAAGTCAGAAGACAGACCCGGGAGATTTTCGTAAATGGGAGTCACCGGAAACAGAGAGGACCCGGTGTCGTGACCTTAGACATCGTGAATCCCTCTACGTAGGGGGTGGAAGACGTTCCTACGACACAAACCAGCTCTTCCCTGACACTATGTCCTGAATTCCCGACCGGAGATCCGGGTCTCCAGTACCCGGTTGGAGAACCCTGTACACTCGTGACATGGGAAAAAAAATTGTGTTTTTAAGATCCAGAAACGACGAGAGGAAAGACGAGAAAATACCCACAGTCGGAACAGAAGGACCGATCTAACATTTGGAGCTCCCGTCCCTAGTGACGGGGAGAATCTGTAGAATCGAGACCCAACCGGTACACTGTCTACGTCTGACTAGTAGTCCTTCCCACTAAACCCCCCAGACCAAAATAGAAAAAAGGGCACATATATCATCCGGTGTCCACTATAGAAAGGGTCACTAGATACAAGGTATTAACTCACAGAACCTATGTAGAAATAGGGTTTAGTTAAAAAAAGATAAGAACTAAAGTCTTATACAAGTAGAATAACAGAAGTAGTGGTACCCTTCTTTTTTTGACTAGACCATTGAAGACTACAAAAGTTTACTTGTCCTCAAAGAAAGGTCCTGTCCGATTACTCAATATCACTGTTACGAGGTAGCGTGTGGAGATCCCCAAAGGTGAGTGTCAAAATAGATACACTTATAGTGGGGGAACTGAACACGTTGTGTCCTCGGACTCACGACTCACAACCTTGACCAAACTATTCAAGGGGGTACAGAAAATGTTATGGTAACAAAAATAAGAAGTCGGACGACAAAAAAATGGACACTATTTTCGACTTCCGTACTGTCGGATCTGGTCCACTGAGAAGTTCCGGAGTACCGAAACGTTAAGATCTTGTCAGATAAGTGTTTAAATAAAATTCTGTGACGGTCAAAGGGTGACCTAGGTTTTAGTAACGTCATTGACTTCATATTGTAGTTGATGTAGGTCTACTAATTATGAAACTACCCTCAACTCCTCTTCCTCCTCTACAACATCCGTTGATAAGAGTCGCCTTCTGATCCTCTTTCTTTAACCAGGATTTCTAAGACTTCCAGGATGCGGACAAGGAGTCGTCTCTCGTCATCTCAAAGTCACGGTCTACTGAGAGTGGTTCCAATCGAGTCGGGAAACAGAGTAGGGGTGGCAGACCCCGGTTCCTCCTTCGTCATCCTTCTCAGACTAAATTACCCAGAGTTATATAGAGGAACGGAATTTAAATAAAGTGACCGGTCAGAGATTGTAAACTTTACTCGATCATCTGTAATAACCCCGAAGGGTCCACCACAATCACCATTTCTTGGGAGGACGGTTACGTCCTCTGTATTTTCTGTACCCAAGCTAGGAACCCGTCCTTCTAGGGGACCTCCTCTTGTACCGTTGGGTGAGGTCATAAGAACGGACCTCTTAGGGTACCTGTCTCCTCGACTACCCGATGTCAGGTCCCCCAGTGTTTCTCAGTCTGGACTGTTCACTGAACCGTGAGTACCTCATTTGTAATAATGAAAAACATGGTTCACTGGGAAGGACATTTCTTAATTCCTTTCTAAATTTTGCTTACATAATCACAATCTGTAGTCTTATTCCAATGGGAACCCCTACTATAACTCACTCTTCCCTTCGTCCTTCAAAGAACGATGACCTTTCGAAGAGAAGGACTTAAATCCACAAAGAAGACACTTTCAAAATACCCTGAAACGTCAATATTGAACATATAAAAAGACGTACAAATATCACGAAGCTTTATTTCAAATAAATCTTATTAAGAATCTTCTCTCGGAGTCCTTCGTAAGTGTCCATAAATATTGAATCTTGTTACTCCACTTAAATAAAGGTTTTCTGTGACTCGCCGTACGACCCTACAACTCTCCTCCTTCTCTACTGCCTTCACTTACCTCCACTTTCCCGTTTGCACAAGAAACCCGAAGACGGTCCCCGAGTAGGACGGGACCAAGAAAGTCCTTAGACTCTTAAGGGGTCTCTTAACCTATGAAAAAGAAGTCCAGGTAAGGACCAGAGGAAGTTTCTATACTCTCAACTGTGTATGTGCGACAATATAAATTACACCTATTGGTTGTTCTTGGATTGATAAATCGTGTCCTTTGACGAATTACAATAGACCGTCGGACCTACCCTCTCCTCAAACCCCCTCTTAAAAAACAAACAAATCAGTGATTCAACACAGGTTGAGAAAACACTGGTGTATTTGTATCGGGTATTTCTAGACAGGACCCTAGACAGGTAGTCCTAGGGTTAGGGAGACAGATACCCTAAGAGGTCCGTTTTTATGACCTCACCCAACAGTAAAGGAGGAGGTCCCTTAGAAGGACTGGGTCCCTAGTTTGAGTACAGAGGACGTAACCACCCGTCTGAGAAATGGTAGACTCGTTGGACCCTTCTGGAACCTCCTCTTGTCTATGTACATACGGACCCAGGGAAACGACTGGTGGACTTTGATAGTGTTGTAACAATTGACCGAGATGACGTTGTATTTTATTTTTCAAAAACTTTTTTCTACGTTCTCCATTCATCAAATATTTCCTCTCACCTTATATCTTGTGGAAGAGACTGAGTCTAGGTCTCGACCGTTGTCTTCTTCCACCAGGAGAACCCGTCAATCGAAGTCCCTCTCGTACCTCGGTCAGGAATGAAGATAACCTTACGTTTCCCACATACTAAAAGGTCGTACTGGGTCGAGACCAATCTGTTCTTCTCTGGTCACTTGACACCGGGGAACCCATGGTCCACATGTTTCGAGACACAAATATACAACCCCCTCTTCCTCTACGTCTCGAGTCGACCCTTTTGAAGGGTGGAGTGGGAGGACCTTGGTCGTCGTAGAGAAGTAGAGGAGACGACAGGCAAGGGAAGAGACGTTATGTGTACCCCAGGACTCCGGTCGTGGGGTTGGGAAGGATACTCGTCTACAGAACGGAGGGGAGGTCGACCACTTAGTGGGTCGAAAGGAACTCGAGAGAGGTCGAAGACTCTTCATAAATCCTACCTCTCCATCGACTAAAGGTCCACGGACGACCGTTTTGACCAGAACACATTTTTACGTTTACCTTCCTTCGTCAATTCTTTTACGAGTAAACTGAAAACCCGTGGGAGTAAGTACAACGGGTATTTTGTCAATAACACAAGAATGGACGTTAAGGTAGACAAAGAAGACGTGGTGGATCCAGGTTTGAAACTCCGACCTCTTTATGGTCATGTAGGAGAACAACTACGATGAGAAAAAAAGAAGTTTCTGAAATCAAAATCTAACTACCTTCAACGTGTTTCCCTGAAGTGTGGTCGACACGGACTCCTCAGGAACGGAAGATAAAGTAAAGGTACCTTGTTCACTCGAGGTAAAACGGTCTCCAGGTGACAGAGAGATACAGGGACCAGAAACAGAGTCTCATCTTTATTTTGGTTTGGAGTCGGGATGTACTCAGACAAAGATCGATGAAATGTCAGACCTGGAACAGTTCAGAAGGACAGGGTCTCCAAAAAAAGAGTTTCTTTCTACGACTCCCTTTTTTTTTTTTTTTTTTTTNTTTTTTTTTTTTTTTTGTTTTGGACAGTCGTTTACACTCGTTTAAACTTCAGTCTACAGTCGATAACCGCAACCATCAATTTTATAGTAGTAACACGTAAACATTTCGTCGAACGTACCGTGAAACTATTCGGAGTCAAGTAAACGAGGAGGACTGTCGGGACACTCCACCATTCGTAATAGATGTAAAATGTCCAACTCACTGGATAAGTTCCAGTGTGTCGATAAGAATACGGAAAGTCATTTAAAAAAAAAGATAAGAGGAATAATAGCTTCTATGTATTTTCAGTCATTAGTTTTATTCTTCCACACTCCACATATAAGTCTAGACCAATATAATGACCATACTTCACAACTCAGTAACCTTTTCAGGGACTACGACCCTTTCTAACTTCCGTCCTCCTCTTCCCCCACTACCTCCTACTCTACCAACCTACAGGCTGAGCCACCTGTACTCAAACTCATTTGAGGTGTTCTATCACTTCCTGTCCCTTCGGACCACACGACGTCAGGTACCCCAGTGTTTCTCAGTCTGTGTTAAATCACTGACCTGTCGTTGTTGTCACTCCGTGGTAAGACCTTTCTGGGGTCTCAGTTTCGGACAAGTTGTCTCTCGTAAAGGGAAGTACCTCGGGGAAAACGAAGGATTGGACCCCACTCCCGTCCCCTACGTGAGTCGAGTAGAAGTCTGAGTGGATACCTCTTCTCGTCGGGACCGAACGACTCTACACTACTCGTTGGAACTTGAAACCCCGAACAAGTGTCAACAGGATTGGAGTTTGAAAGGTCCAAATAAAAACATTTGTTATAAGTAACTTGACAATACAACTGAGACCTCTGGGATTCTGTTACTTTTCTGTACTTTAAACTGTAGACTTTTCTCAGATTTTTGTCTATTCTAACATCCGGTGTGGGAAAAGATCCTTGAAACGTATATAATTGAGTAAATTAGAAGTACCGTAGGGAACCAATAGGAGTAAAAAGTCAACTCTTTCGAGTTTGACTCGTTCAGTAGACAGGGTGTAGTGTCTCGATTTTTCACCTCCTCGACCTTACACTTGTGTCCGATTAAGGTTTCAGACTCGAGAACCAGTCAGGTTACACTACGACGTTTGACCCACAGACGTCGTTCGGTAGAAAAAGTAGTTGGATCCTAAGTCTAGGACTCTCAATTCAGACAGTATCCTCCAGTAACCGTTTCGTCGAAGATTTATAGAATTTACCCGTGAGTCTTTGAAAGTGTTTCTCTTCTGTCTCAACAACCGATCTGATGGGAAGAAGATCTGGACTGGAGGTCTTTCTCAATGAACAACGGGTAGTAAAGGGTTGAATAACGATTAACGGTATAGATACTCTACTCTCACGGACGAAATCTGAGGACCTTTGAGTTCAGAGTCTAGTCATAATATAAAGAAACAAAGGAACTCTCGTCTTACCGTAATTTGTGAAGTTCAGTTTGGTGGTACCCTGAAAGGACCACCAGGTCACCAACTCTTAGACGGACAGTCATGACCCCTGTACCCAAGCTAGGGACCAGGTCCTTCTAAGTGTGCGGTACCCCGTTGATTTGAACACGTGGTGTCGATAACTCGGACTCGGGATCTCGGGTATGAGGTGTTGATGTCTTCGGGAGTGTGGGATCTCGGATACGAGATGTTGTTCTCTTCGGCGTCGTTACTCTTCGAGTGTACGACGTTAATCTTTCATCGGAGGCGAGTAGTACTGGTCTCCGGCCGTTACTTCTGGATCACGTCAGTTTTACTTTATTCGTTTATTCTACTTTGGTGTACACTCGGACATCGACCCGATGGGTGTATGTCTATTTACAAAGGGGGTTTACAGGTACTCTATACTTGATGTTCAAGGTATTGTCCCGTTGGCCCTTCGGGACAAGGATTAAACTCTAACTATCTATTGGTCGTTAGACGTTTGGACTTTTTAACAAACGATGAAAACCTATACAAACACATACATGTGAAAAAAAGTAATCACAGAGTTTCCCGAGTACTGGGGGTTTGTAAATGATTGATACTGATACTTCTGTAAAGTGACTTAATAAATGTACAGTGAAAAGACACTCTGGTTTACCGTCTCATACTTTCAGAACTCAAAGTCTCTAGTAGGATTAGATATATTAAAAGTGAAATACTTAAAAGAAACAGGTCTATTTCTTACCTACGTTTATTTTGGAAACAGAACGTACGTAAATGTCTGACCTAAAAAGGTAGATGGTGTACCTCTGAAAAAGTAACTCGGACAGTTTTTCGTAGGCGACCGACTACCTCTCATGGTGGGTGTGCAGCATATGTTCTCCGTCTCCGCTTCGCAGGGTCTCTACTTCCTCGGTCGGACACCTAATTTCCCATAACGGGAATTAGAGGAGTGTCCTACGTCCTCAAACAAATCGAGACAAAAAAAAAAAAAAAATACTCTGGACAATAATAAGTTTAGACAAAAGAGAAGGGGTGAGACACCGGTCTTTTATACATGGTAATATGTAAAGTGAAGAGACATGAGTTCAGACATAAGAATTGTCTTTTCCCCTTTCCTTAGAGGATGATGGAACGGTGTAACCAACTACGATAAATATACCATAATCATTACGACTTTAAAAAAAATTCAGAGAAAAATTAAGGAATCTCCTTCAAATCTCTGTCACGAAAAAGTCATAGTCGTTACAATATTATGTAACTACACCTTATAATGATCTGTCGATTTATAAACTACTACGACTATTACTATACACTTCTCTTTGACTTTTTTATGGCTGTACAATAGGCTACTACTTAAGTCGATTCCAAGAAAACCGACTCCAGAAGGAACTTATATTTAGAACAAGGTAGTTGATAAACGTGTCGAAGTAATCTCATCCTTGAGGGAGGGGTTTGTCATACATTGTATCATATCTACGTTTCATCTTTAAGTCATTTAGTAATTTTACGTTACTTCTCACTGAACATCGGTGTATCTACTTAGATCTTAGATCTCACATAGGTCAGGTGTATTGTGACTATTTTTCTTTTTACACTCCGAATATCTACACCTCCTTCACAGTCAAGAAACACTGATAGAGGAAAGGATTCTGTCATTCGCTTTACGTCATAAATGGACTGTCGATTTCCGACGTCTTATTCAATTATACGACCGTTAATAAGGATTTCATATGAACTGTAAACCTTAAAATTTTAGAACCGTATAACTTTACACGACCAGAGAGACTCGGTCCATTAACGTCACAAGAACATGACACAATGTGACCTTAAGTGACTGTGATTGGTACAGTAATTGGGTGTAATTCCATATGGAACCCGAAGCCCTCTAACCACGACGGTCTAGCTTAATGACACTAATATAGCTCTTTCTAGTGGAAAGGAACACCTTTTGTAAGGTAGAAACATTACAAGTTTCGTCCTTGTGGGGACCGTAACTTATTTTTCTACATCAAATTTTCATGAGATCCTGAAGTTCTCTCTTTCACTTAGTAAAGGGGATTTTACAGGGAAGTAAACGTAAATAAAGGGTTTATCTTTCCATGAACCCTTAAAGTGTCAGAGAAAATTATACCGGGTCACTTTAGTTGGGTCTGGAAATTACACTACAATAAAACAATAGTTAAACTAGTCAAACTTGATTTTAAAGAATTGGTCAAAACAAACGACAAGATTCACAATATAAAGGACTCGGGACAGTTTCAAGAACAAGTTGAAAGACCTAAGACACAATTTACTACCCTTTTATGTCTAATGACCTTAATTTAGATCTCGTTTAAAGTTTCGGAGTAAAATAACTGGAACTGTTCGAGGGAAAAGAAACCTAAAAACTACCCTTGTATAGTATGACCCTGAACTCACCTCGAATCTAGCTTCATAGACCCCCCTCAGACCAAAAACCTTCGACCCATTCACCTCAGTCCAATCTACTGGTGTGGACGTCCCAGTTGACATCGTCTTTCCCCAGGTTCCTCATTTCAGTCCAAACCTCTAAAGTAAGTAGTCCTGTGATCCGACCTTTGTGTCCCAGACCAAGGACTGTACATAAAAACACCAGTCTTTGATAAGTAAGTTAGTTGTTCATAGACAACCCACAGACAACCCATGGTCGTGAAATACAGACCACCAGAGGTTCTAAGACACCCATGTCAACACACATCTTAATCTGGAACCAGACTTCTCACAGTCGGACCTAAATCCGATCTAAAATAGAAATTATACACCACTCTAGTACTTTCCTTTACTTTAGACTTATATACGCAACCTGAAAAACAAGGTGGTGTAACACAAACACGGTCCTGTTCATCGACCTTAAGGAAAAAAAGACAACATCTGTGAGGGTAATACACTGAAAGTGAACGTGACCAGAAGACACTTACCTAGACTTGACGAAGGTCAAACCCCGATAATATGTAATATAACGTGTCTAGTAGAACATACACAAAAAAATTCTTGTGTCCGAGTATTCCAAAAGGTCCTGTATATTGATCATACCTTACTTTCGTTACAGAGTATCCTATATATGTAGACACTGAAATGGTCTACATTTTAACGAAAGGTCTCAACAAGTCCTCGTCACTTGTATCGTCAAGGGTGACAATGTATAAAATTATGACCTATAAGAGTAAATATTTAAAACGGTCAGACCCCTTCCATCTCACCATAGAAAGAGACGAATGACCACTTCCATGTGTAAAAGACGACACTTCAGCCCGGGGTTTGGATACCAAACACCGACATCCACGAGGTCCTCATCAAAGGGCGGGAGATGAGTCTCAACTTCGGGTCTCTCGGTTGAAATCCAAACCAATGAACACAGAAACAAAGACCGAAGTGAAAAAGTGAATTACCTAGGACTAGACCGAAAAGTGGATCCACCCAGGATTTGAACGTCTTTATCTCCCCGTCGTCACTCGAGGTATATGGTTAGTCCCCAGTTGGTCCCTTCGATTCTCCAAAGAACGTTCTTCAACAGATGTACTATGACCCCCCGACCGATCCGTTTAGGTCTTAGTTACCCGTCCTCCCCGTCCGACGGAGAGAGTAGGTATCCGACTTCGTGGACAGGTACCCGTCTCAAAGAAGTAAACCCTTCAGAGTCGAGACGGAAATTCCATAAAACTGACTAACTTAGACCGGATGATCTAATAGTTCTTATTACAATTTAAGTTGACTAATACCTGAAGTTAATGTCAATGTTTTACGGAAGTCAGAAGGATCCACCAAGTCGACATTTCTTAGACGGGCGATTACGTCCTCTGGGTTCAAGTTAGGGACCCAGTGCTTCTAGGGGACCTCTTCCTTTACCGTTGGGTGAGGTCATAAGAACGACCCTTTAGGGTACTTGTCTCGTCGGACCACCGGTGTCAGACACCCCAGTGTTTCTCATCCTGTACTGAACCGTTGATTTGTTGTCGTCCTTTTATGGAAGTGTCGTTGTGGGTCTAATCACAGACTTATTTATTCTGACATCGGTTCCGCTCGACTGTGTTTTTTTCTAGTAGTGTGACGTAGAAACTGGAAAGAGGACTTAAAGACGACTGAAGAAAAACTAAATACCGGAGACTTCTAAAAAACCGGGGCGAAAATTTACGACATTCGAAACAATCCCTGAATTATGACCCTCTCAAAAAAAAAAAAACTTATAGATCAGACGGTATAACTTCAGGATCCACCTAAAGAGATTCAGAAAACCTTTACAAGGAAAGATTCATCAGACATGATTACAATTTATAATATTATCGTAATTGTTAACGAGTAATCACAATCGTATAGTTTAGTGATTAGACTATAACACACAAACCCCCCATGACAAATATCAAAACAAGACTAAATTACCTTTAAGTCACTCAACTTCTAGATTCGTTAGTGGTATGAAAGACAACTCAGATTTTATGTGACAATTAAAAGGAACCGATTGTCACGTGAAAGAACCATGTTGGACGGGCTCCGAATAAAACTTAAAGAACTTAAGGACTAACGGTATACTAATATCGATGAGACGTCACTAGGTACGAAACGGAACGATACTCCATCAATTTTAAAATTAACAATAAGTTATCAAAAATAAAAAGAAAATCACTTCACTACAAATAAAAACTACTGGACAGAAAGTCCTGACCATCCTTCTAACCGTTTCACGAAGATCGAAAAGGGTCACTCTCCTTACTTTTTTAATAACCTTTCTTGAACCCCCTTATGAAGAAACCCTTTTATTTTACCATTGGACCAATCAAAACAAACGAATCATTTTAGGTTCTGGTTCTGACATCCTTAAGTCTCGTGATCGTGGAATCTTTACAAAGAGACATCACTACTCTATGAATAAATAGGTCAGTTTTCGGGAAAAAGAAATCGGTCTGGAGTGGTCCCATCAAAGAAAGAAACGTAAAAGAGTCGTGAACTGTTAAAAAATGAGTAAAGTCCAGGTATGTAAGGGTAAGGCGTTTGTCCTTTGTCGAAGGGATCCTTCGCACCGTAGACAAGTAAATTAGAGGTCCACGAGACACGACCCGTATACAACAGTCTCACTCACCCTGACACGACTTTAACCCCATCTTAAACCTTCCGTTTCCTGTGACCCCTCAGGCAAGATCCGACCTTTCCCCTAAACCTAGTTATTCTCGTTTCCTAGTGAAAGTCGATTTTCCACTAAGAGAGTATGTCGTCTTTCCAAAAAAAAACAAGGAATCTTTAGGATAAGGGAAAATTTTTAATTAAAAATAACCTCGTATCAACGAAATGTTACAATACAATCAAAAATGACATGTCACTTTACTTAGTCGTCACGTATATATGTATAGGGGAGGGGAAACCTGAAGGAAGAGTAAGTCTAGTGTCTTTACAATCTACTCATCAATCGACAATTTGAGAAGAAGGGAAGGGTGTTGAGACATCCCTTTGTGTGTGTGTGTTCCATAGAACTACTCTTCACCGAGGATCGAAACGGAAACCAGTAGGAGCACAAAGGTACATGGAAGTCACTCCGACCCTCCTATAAATAGGACAAGACTGGGGGAAGACCGAGGGAGACGGACGTCTCTACCCCTCCCGACAGAGTAACGACGTAGGGTCAGGTCATACGAGTGTCGACTTCGGTAGTTACTGGGAATATCCTGGTACTATGACAGGGATTTTTTACTTGTTGACTCAGAGATCGAGTTTCGAGACACACCGTTTGTTTGAGGACCCAAAAGAAGAAACTAAGTACGGAAGTTAGTTGTATACAATAGTTCAGAACAGTAAAGACGATGGATTATCAAAAGATTTATACAGACGGAAGTCGTAGCATTCGAAAGTGAACCTAGTGACTTCAGAGGGGTGGGAACCAGAGTGGACAATCTTCGGTCTCTTTATAAAGATTTCGTTTAGTCGAGTAGAGAAAGGGCACAATTTTCGGACGGTCGTACTGGAGTCCTATCTCCGGGTCGACAATTCACTCAAAATCCTAGAGAAAGACACTGAAAATGGACAAAGAGGTCAAAGTAGAGAAGAGTAAGGTTTATATCAGACACGGTAGGACTTGATGACAAATAGAGGTTCTTCGAAACGAAAAGTGACGGAGGTCGGGAACGTGAATCTCGGGAAGAAGTCTTTGTGTAAGAGGGGTCACGGAATGACCGAGTCTTCATAAATAGAGATCCTGAGTATGTACCGAAGGAAATCTTTTGGAAGATCTGACGGTTTTCTTATCCAAGACGACACAATCTACAGAGAGGACACTGACAATAGAGGTCGATGAACGGAACGGTACCCGAAATAGTATATTACTTGCAGATAGACACAGGAAGAGATCCGTTATTCGAGTTGTTCCTATTTTTAGTCCAGACGAGTAAGTGTCCACACAGGGGTTCTAAACCGTCTGAAGGACCGGTCCCATCGTTGAGTCTTTACAACTTGAAGTTTTCATAACTTAAATGACTGGTAGACACGACGTAGACCGTCGACTGACCTATGAACATAAAAGTGGAGACACCTCGGTCAAATTGGGTACTCTTATGGGTACGGAAGGACTTCCTCAAGTCACCTATGAGGTTATGGAACGACAACTTCTCCTTTTACGTTCTGTTTCTACACCGGACTCCGACATCGACTTTCGTCGATGAAACTTAAGAACAAAGCTTTTTTTTTCTCCTACCTTTCTATCTATTCTCTTTCGTTCTCTACAAATAAATGAGGTGTTCGAGGATGGACCACGGTCCATGCCAAGATCTAGACCCCCACGCTACCACTCGCATTGCCACTAGGACCGTCCTTACACCCCTACCTCCGGAGTCCCTCGGTAGTCCATCCCCACAACTCCGCGCGGAAGAGTCACCTCCACTTCTTCTTCTCATCTACGGAACCCTCTACTCACCCAGTCTCTCCTGGTCCAGTCAGTAGACGTCGACTCACGACCAGAAACTTGGATCTCGTGTGCATCGAAGGTCGAAGGACGACTCTCACCCTTCTACTTAAGAGTCGACCAGGTGATTCGTTTGACGACCACAACAAAGTCAGAGTAAAGTTTACGAGGAAGGAATACTCCGGAGAGGGGAGGTACATCCTGACTACCCAGGGAAAGGACTCGAGTGAGACGTAAAACGACACCGGAGACGAACGGTAGATGTACGGAAGGATATCGAGACGAGGAGGAAGGGACGGACGATCCGCAAGGACCTACATCCGAGTGGGGTCCCGGAAACGTAAGTTATAAGGGAGATGGACGTTATACGGAGGGTAGTGTTATTTGACACCTTTTAAGACTTTCTCTACCCTTATGGTCTGGTGGACTGGACGGAGAACTCTTTGAATATACGTCCAGTCCTTCGTTGTCAATCTTGACCTGTACCTTGTTGTCTGACCAAGGTTTATCCTTTGGTCAGTTCTCATACAGTTCCGACATATAACAGTGGGACGAATAAATTGAATATACGTCTCATGTAGTACTCTTTGTGACCCGACCTTAGTTCGAACAGCCCTCTTTATAGTTATTGGAGTCTATACGTCTACTGTGGTGGGAATACAGTCTTTCACTTCTCCTTGATTTTTCGGAGAACTACTTTCACTTTCTTCTCTCACTTTTTCAACCGAATTTCGAGTTGTAAGTCTTCTGATTCTAGTACCGTAGACCAGGGTAGTGAAGTACCGTTTATCTACCCCTTTGTCACAGTCTGAAATAAAAACCCTCGAGGTTTTAGTGACTTCTACCACTAAAGTCGGTACTTTAATCTTCTGCGAATGAGGAACCTTCCTTTCAATACTGGTTGGATCTATCGTATAACTTTTCGTCTCTGTAACGGTTGTTTACAGGTAGATCAGTTCCGATACTAAAAAGGTCACCAGCACATACCTACACTCTCAACCTGACACTTCTTTCGACTCACGACTTCTTAACTACGAAAACTTGACACCACAACCTCTTCTGAGAACTTTCAGGGAACCTGACGTTCCTCTAGGTTGGTCAGGTAGGATTTCCTCTAGTCAGGTCCCATAAGAAACCTTCCTTACTACGGTCTCGACTTCTTTGAGGTTATGAAACCGGTCCAGTACGCTTCTCAACTGAGTAACTGACTACGACCCTCCCTAACCCCCGTCCTCCTCTTCCCCTGTTGTCTCCTACTCTACCGACCTACTGCAGTGGCTGAGTTACCTACACTCAGACCCACTTGAGGCCCTCTACCACTACCTGTCCCTCCGGACCACACGACACTAAGTACCCCAGCGTCTCAACCTGTACTGACTCGCTGACTTGACTTGACTTGACTTCTAGAAAAGTACCGAGTAAGAAAGTGTGATCAGTCCAGAGACGAGTTTTTAGTGGGTTAGTTCCTTCGGAAGGAACTGGTGATTCATTCCATCGGAAGAGAGAGAGTGAAACATTTGGCAAAGAGGACGAAATAAATAAAAGTATCGCGAACAGTAGTAGACTACAATAAAATGGATAAACGAATAATAGATAGAGAGGGTTTTGTTCTTACACTCAAAGTACTCTCGTTTATTAAGGACCGAAAACTTGAGACGACTTAGGGGTGACGGAACCTGTCTCGGACAGTATCGTTCGTGGACCATTTACAACTTACTTACTCATTCATTTATTTACTTACTCAGTATCGAAGTAACTACCAAAAAGACCACTTGAACATAAGACAAAAATGGTACTCTGAGTAGAAACGTAGGGTTCTCAGTCTCTATGAACATAGGTTCCGGTTACAGACTAAGTATCAACAAACATACTATTTACAAACAGGTAACTTACTTCCGTACTGCACACAAAGGTTACCCCAGGACGTCCACACTCGTCCTGTACGTAGAATGGACACGATCCCCAGAGTCGTAAGGTCCTCACGAGACTCAGTGACTCCGTTCCGTCTACACAAGAAAACCGTTAATTATAATTGACATACAAACAGAGTGTCGAACTAATTACGGTCGTAAACCCTTTTGTTTCTAAGGGGGAGAGGTCTGTGTATGTGAGTCAGTCAGGGTAAAGACACGTCGTCGACTCTCAGAACAATTTATCGGTGTTTAAGTAATACCTCTTCCTTCAAATGAACAATCTAAACTTTAATTTATAAACTTTTTTACTATTTACGTGAAATACAAGGGTTAAAACAGGAGGTTTCCGAGTTCTTCACACAGGGGTCCCACAAAGAACCCAGTCATTCGGTTTCTAATCTTCCAAGGTCACAAATAAAGGTAACCAAACATACAGTAACTAACCGGAAGGAAGTCAATCTTTTAAAATTAAACAACGAAGGACACCTGGTCTATGATTCCCTGTTTCAAGAATTGTAAGTATCAACCTGAGACGGGAGTGTTTGAATACATTAGATCACCCTCCTCTTGAATTTTTAATATTTTCATTACACATCTCGTAACTCCGACATTCTTATAGATCTTCTCCTTGAACTAACTAACCCCAAATCTCTTCCGGAGAGGCTCTCTTCGGTATCTGACCCATATCTAAGAATCACTTGACAAAAGGGACTCTAGTGAAGATGTCTTATAGGTTGAAAACTCCCAGTCATAGGTAGTGACTAACTTAACACAGGGGTTGAGAATACAAATTTCTTCTGACTTGTGGTTTCTTAACTACGAAAACTTGACACCACAACCTCTTCTGAGAACTCTCAGGGAACCTCTAGTTTGGTCAGTTAGAATTTCCTTTAGTTAGAACTTATAAGTAACCTCCCTGACTACGACTTCGAGGTTATGAAACAAGTGGACTACACCTCTTGACCGGGAAACCTTTTTGGGACTACGACCCTTTCTAACTTCTGTCCTCTTCTTTTCCTGTTATC
Organism: Capra ibex; assembly: GCA_006410555.1. Classification (NCBI taxonomy): domain Eukaryota; kingdom Metazoa; phylum Chordata; class Mammalia; order Artiodactyla; family Bovidae; genus Capra; species Capra ibex. Next base: position 31,406,126 of record SJYO01037955.1, read on the forward strand.
TCCTACTCTACCAACCTATCGTAGTGACTGAGTTACCTGTATTCGGACTCGTTCCAAGTCCTCAACCACTACCTGTCCCTTCGGACCGAACGACGTCAGGTACCCTAACCTTTCTCAACCTGTGGTGATTTACTGACTTGTTGTTGTTGAGTATACAGTTTCCAATCCTGAAGATTGTGAATCGTAGAGTGTTACACTGACATCGACCTCTATCTTAGGAACTTCTCCATTAATTTAACTTCATTCAGGAGGACCGGAGGACGAAACGTGAGACTGTGGAGAAGATCACGCTGGGATGGTCCCGTCACTGATCCAACGTGACCCCACCCTCTCCCTACACAAGGGACCGACGGTAGACGAGGGGTCGGCCTCGGACCCGCGTGTGAGTCCTCCAAGTCCTACCACACACGTAGGGTGTCACTGAACTCCACTCCACTGTCACGAGGAGAGGTAGGTCGCCCACCGAACGTCTCCCTGGCGAGGTGGTGGAGGGTAAGTGCATGACTTATATAGAGCCGTACCATAAACGTTAACGACCCCCCAGCGGGAAGACGACACTCAACGCTACTACCCGACACCCTTCCTTTCTCACCAAAGGGAGGGGGACCGGACCCGGGACACAAAAGTAAAACACGATGTGAGATGTTTTTCATATCGATCTGGACTTAAATTTTAACGAACCGAACGTCTTCTAATTTGGTTTAGACTGTGTACAATCACTATACGGACTCTATGACGTGTCAATCGGTCTCCATCTTTCGTTAGTAATCCTTCGTAGTAAATGTCCGTCCCGAAGGGTCCACCTCGATGACCATTTCTTGGGTGGACGGTCATGTCCTCTACATTCTCTGTACCCAAACTAGGGACCCAGGTCTTCTGAGGGACCTCCTCGCGTACCGCTAGGTGAGGTCATAAGAACGGACCTCTCAGGGGTACTTGTCTCCTCGGACTACCCGATGTCAAGTACCGCAGCGTTTCTCAGTCTGTACTGACTTCACTTAATCGTGTGGTATATACGTCCGTTCCCTCTAAATATAAAAAGAGAAAGGTGTCATCTTGAATCTTTACCTGACCTCAACCCTCTTAGTCCAAAATATTGTGGACAGGAAGACATTGAATCTAATCAATGTCCTCGGGACCGGAGGCAAAGGAATAGTCAATGTACTTCCCCAACCTTCCAGAATCGTCTAAGGAAATTGAGAGTATGCAGTATTCATACAAAGACGAGGACAGAACATCATAATTCTTTGTTTCAACTGTAAGAAGTAAGTTTGGTCATACCCAATTGTACTGTACTCCAAACGTGTGCGACCACAGAGTGTGAATTGACACTTCTAGAAGGGGGGGGTATATACATATACATATATATATGAAATAACGTCATATCAAGTAAATACCACAACACAATTAGAGATAACACCACCAAGTCAGCGATTCAGTACAGTCTGAAAACGCTGGGGTGCCTGACATCGGAAGGTCCGAGGAGATAGGTACCTTAAAGGGTCCGTTCTTTTATGACCTTACCCAATGGTAAAGAACGAGGTCCCCTAGAAGAACTGGGGCCCTATCTTGAGCCAAGGAGACGTAACACCCATTTCTTGAGCCAAGGAGACGTAACACCCATTTCTTGAGCCAAGGAGACGTAACACCCCCCTAAGAAATGATTGACTCGGTGGTCCCTTCGGGGAATAAAGATGACGTGTCGTTACATTAAATCAATGTGTATGTAAGAAACAAGAAGAAATAACTAAATAAAAAAGACGACATTTTAAACAACTCGAAATAAACTCAATCCTTCGTCTTTATTCAAAAAGTACGAGAGCAATAGAACAATTCTTTTTTATATCGCCGTGACAATTGTAAAACTTAGTTTACAATAGTTAGAAAGAAATGGCTTAGGTATGTAAGAAAAAATAAAAGATGAGGTAATACCGAATGGTATGCTGTAACTTATATCAAGGGACAAGTCATATCGTCCCGGAAGAACGAAGAGGTCAGACATATGTTATCAAACATGGACGATTAGGGTTTGAAGGCGGTGGAGGGGGTGAACCCTTGGTGTTCAGACAAAAGATACAGACACTCAGACAAAGAGAAAGTATCCAAGTAAACATAGTATAAAATCTAAAATATATTTTCACTATAGTATATCATAAAAAGAAACAGAAAGACTGGATGAAGTGAATCGAAATAGAGGTCCAGGTAGGTACAACGACGTCTACCGTACTAAAGTAAGAAAAATACCGACTTATTATAAGTCAAGGCACATACGTGGTGTAAAAGAATTAGATAAGTAGACAACTACCCGTGGTTATACACTTGGTACTTGAAGGACTACAAGTTCGACCAAAATCTTTTCCGTCTCCTTGGTCTCTAGTTTAACGGTTGTAGGCGACCTAGTACCTTTTTCGTTCTCTCAAGGTCTTTTTGTAGATAAAGACGAAATAACTGATACGGTTTGGGAAACTGACACACCTAGTGTTATTTGTCACCTTTTAAGACTTTCTCAACCCTTATGGTCTGGTGGACTGGACGGAGAACTCTTTAGACATACGTCCAGTCCTTCGTTGTCAATCTTGACCTGTACCTTGTTGTCTGACCAAGGTTTATCCTTTTCCTCATGCAGTTCCGACATATAACAGTGGGACGAATACTTCTTTGTGTTCGACCTTAGTTCTAACGACCCTCTTTATAGTTATTAGAGTCTATACGTCTACTGTCTTTCACTTCTCCTTGATTTTTCGGAGAACTACTTTCACTTTCACCTCTCACTTTTTCGACCGAATTTCGAGTTGTAAGTCTTTTGCTTCTAGTACCGTAGGCCAGGGTAGTGGAGTACCCTTTATCTACCCCTTTGTCACCTTTGTCACAGTCTGAAATAAAACCCCCCGAGGTTTTAGTGACGTCTACCACTGACGTTGGTACTTTAATTTTCCACGAATAAGGAACCTTCTTTTCAATGCTGGTTGGATCTGTCGTATAAGTTTTCGTCTCTGTAATGAAACAACTGATTCCAGACAGATCAGTTCCGATACCAAAAAGGACACCAGTGCATACCTACACTCTCAACCTGACACTTCTCCCGACTCACGACTTCTTAACTACGAAAACTTCACACCACAACCTCTTTTGAGAACTCTCAGGGAACCTGACGTTCCTCTAGGTTGGTCAGGTAAGACTTCCTCTAGTTGGACCCCTAAAGAAACCTTCCTGACTACGATTTCGACTTTGAGGTCATGAAACCGGTGGAGTACGTTTCTCAGTTGAGTAACCTTTCCTGGGATTACGACCCGTCCTAACTCCCGTCCTCCTCTTCCCCTGCTGTCTCCTACTCTACCGACCTACCGTAGTGACTGAACTACCTACTCTCAGACTCACTCGAGGTCCTCAACCGCTACCTGTCCCTCCGGACCACACGACGCTAAGTACCCCAGCGTTTCTCAGTCTGTGCTGACTCTCTGACTTGACTTGACATGACTAACTACCCGTAAATGCAACAAAGGTACAAAACCAATAACATAATTATCAAGACGACACTTATATTACTACGTACATAGAAAAACTTAATGTCAACACAAGTCAATATATAAGTCCTCACCCTAAGGACCTAATATACCATCGAGACAAAAATCAAAAAACTCCTTGGAGGAATAACAAGAGATAACATCGACGTGATGAAATGTAAGGGTGGTTGTCACATCCTCCCAAGGAACAAGAGGTGTGGGAACGGTCGTAAACAAGAAACATCTGAAAGATTACTACCGGTAAGTAACATTCGTCGTGGAACAATATCGAAACTTAAACGTAAAGAGATTGTTAATCGTGATAACTCGTAAAAATTTATCGTTTCCAGAACTGGGTGTAGAGACCACAGGGATCTCGGACCGAGATTCACGAGGGAGGAAGACCGGAAGACGGGGACATAAGGGAGTGGGGAAGGGTGGGACGTACACACTTTGTCGTGTCCTAAGACGAGGGAGAGAAATGGGATGGGGACTGGACCTTCCCGGGTGTCCTGGTCGTAAAGTCCCCGGAATTTGACCCCGACGTCTTGAAGTCCCAGTACTCAATCACCCACAAAGACCAGGTAGTAGTATCAATTGCGTAGTTTCCCTTCCTCACCGTCGGGTCGTGACTTGGACCTGGGCTCTAGATTACGACCCTTTCCTCTCCACTCCCGTACCACACCATGGATCAATTTTTCTGAGGTACATATAAACAACAACAAATCAGCGATTCAGTCCAGACTGAGAAAACGCTAGGGTACCTGACATCGGACGGTCCGAGGAGACAGGTACCCTAAGAGGTACGTTCTTATGACCTCCTTAAAGGAGGAGGTCCTTAGAAAGAGTGGGTCGCTAGCTTGGGTTTAGAGAACGTAGAGGACGTAACCGTCCGCCCAAGAAATGGTGATCACGGTACACCCTTCGAGGGTAAATATACATTCACTACAGTTTATACATTTATTGACTGAGTAAACTTTTCTGGGACTACGACCCTCTCTAATTTCCGTCCTCCTCTTCCCCTACTGTCTCCTACTCTACCAACTTACCCTAGTGACTGATTTACCTGTACTCAAACTCATTTGAGGACCTCAACCATTACCTGTCCCCCCGGACCGTACGACGTCAGGTACCCCAGCGTTTCTCAACCGGTGTTGACTCACTGACTTGACTTGACTTGACTACAGTTTATGTCGCCCGGACAATAAGAATCAACTCCTGGAGTACAAAATAGATGTAAGTCTCAATACACACACACACGTGTACACGTCCACACAAATTTACGTGGGTAGTACGTGAAAACCGAGGTCCTCCGGTCCTGTCGAACGAGTCGACACCACTGAGTCCCAAAGTACCTGCAAGAAAGGTAAGAGCAATTTCTAAGGTACGACTTTCGGGTCACAAAAGAGAGTCAGTTGTCTCCTCGAGAAACAAATTAAATTGTCTTTTCCCTCTCAGGTACGAGGACTCGCCTTTCCGAAGGAAACGACTCTTCAACACACTCCTTATTACGACCGTAGATACGACGGTCGTCTGTGAGTCGTCCCGTCGGTGTGAAGGGTCCCCAGGGTCGACGACTTCCACACGTCTTTCCCCGTCCTCCTAACACTGGACACTCCGGTGGGGGAGAAGGGAGGTGGGAGTCCTTCGTAAATAAGTCCTCAGTCGGGAAGAGGGGTAAAGTATGACAAGTCCTCAAACTCGTTTGAGATCCTCTATCACTTCCTGTCCCTTCGGACCGTACGACGTCAGGTACCCAACGTTTCTCAGACTGTGTTGACTCACTGACTTGTTCTCGGGAAGAGGGGTAGAGGAGACCTTGGGGTTTGAAACCGGGAAACCACGAAAGACGGTCACCCCAGTCACTCGTGACTCTGTGACTCCTGGTAGGGAGCGGTCCGACAAGTCGCGAGACTACACTGTAGACGTCACTAAGGACCACTCGGGCACTCTTACACGTCTTCCGCCTGTCACCAGTCACGTCCCGACGACGTCACCTCTGGCCAACTATGTCCTAGACGTCAATACCTCGTAGGGGTTTGGGTCCCGACTGGAGTCCACACTCTCTACTCTTGCTCTTCGGAAGAAGAGCAATCGAGACAGTCCGACGTCTAGAGGAAACCGGAGTAAAGAGGATCCTCATACATCCCCTACGCGGTCCAACTCTCTTAGTTTCCGTGAAGATTACACGTACGAAAGACAAAGACCCCTTATCGGGGTCAGCTTTCGTTTACGAATCACAACACCTCTTCCCCTCTTCTCGAGTGACTAGTCTCCACAAGGAATGGAGTCCGGACTCTTTGTTTTCTAGTTTCCTGTCAAGGGTCTCTGTCCCGTGTCCAGACAGGACGAGTACAAAGACGGAGACTCTCCCTGCACTCAACCCGACCACTCTCACGTACAGCACCGGTCGCAGGTTTGGGGCCACCGAGGTAGAGTGTGTGGAACGTGATCGTCGCATAGTACTATCTAAGAAACCGTAGAGAAAACTCAAAGTTACATGAAGAACATGAAGAAGGTCTAGGGTCACGAAACAACTGGTGCAGACACAGGTGCAATCAGATCCCAGTCCCACTTCGGAGTCGTCCCCTTGGTCCGTTCAAACGTAAAGGTGTTCAGTCGTCCGGAAACCGGTCACCGACAAAAGGATGAGGACGACATAGGACAAAGATAGAAGAGTAGACACTTGACACTTATTACTTGTAAAACATGACTCCACACCCCATCCCACCCAGTCACCCTCGATATCTGAGTGTTAAGGACTCGATGGTAAGGTTTAAGGTATCTGACGACTTTGGGTTTTCAGAAAATCACTTATAAGCCGTCAAACTGTTAATTAACCGTTTTACCGGACGTAACTACACTCTGACATACTAAAAGTATATAGCATTAGTCACTCTGGACAGCATGTAAAGTAACGTCTTCTTAGGTGTATAAATAAAGTCCCATGATGGGATCTGGGATCATCCCTACGAGTCTAGTATACTAGGTTTAACGAAATAATATTTTAACACCATTGTATTATATTTTGTAATTCGGATTGTAGCATGTCAAAAATTCGTACGTTAAGTTATGACAACTACACATAAGTATACTAACACACTAGTTAAAGATCTTGAGAAAGGAGAACACTTTGACTTTGAGGTGGGGGTCATTTGTTACCGAGGGATAAAGGAGATGGGGACGGGGGACAGGGACCGTTGGTGGTAAGATGAAAGGTTTAATGTAAATATTAACGTTTTTAGAACTGAAGTTGTGTGTTCGAAACCCTTCGAAGGGATTCGAAACCCTTCTCCCGAATACCTGGACTTACTTCCTTCCGTCAACCGGTTGTAAACTGTCTCTCAGGGACCTCTTCCTTTACTGTTGGGTGAGGTCATAAGAACGGATCTCTTAGCGTACCTGTCTCTTCGGACCTCCCAATGTCAGGTACCCCAGTGTTTCTTAGCCTGTACCGACTCGTGTGTTCATGGTGGCCACTCTAAATAGTAGGAGCTGTCGGGTCAAGGAGAGTAGATGTCCTCAGAAGAGTAGGGAGACGAAGGGTGTAGTCTACGGGTAAACATTTTCTGACGTTTCGTACCTCTTGTGCACGGTGACCTAAGACTGATCATCGGTTCTCTCACACCCATGACTTTATGTCATGAATTATGTGAGAGAAAAAAGGGAGAGACAGTAGGGAATTAGAGTGAGAAAGGACCTTGTAACTCCCCGTACGTATCACGACCGTAGTCGTAAAATCAGGGTACGACACCCCGTACTATGTCCTACAAAAGTGTCGCTCTTTCGCAAGTTTGGTCGTACGTCTGACTTGAACACCCCTTCTACGACTGTCGGGTGACTCCGGAGTGACCTCTGCAAACTTCGACCTAAAGAGGCAAAACGTCTCGAGAGGTCCGTACAGTCCCTTTCGACATGACGAACGAAACAATAAGGGGTCCTCCCGAGTCGAATCTCTGGACGAGACTCAGTACAAGATTGACCTAGCTCAAGTCCTTAACAAATATACAGTACACCCTCACTTCCCGAGGAGTTCCAATAGTGACCTTTTGGGTAGTCATCGGTTCACAGTAATAACTTTACAGGAGACGTGGTGGTTAAAGTACTTGAAGTTCCCCCCACCCCACCTTACCTTTTCACCAAGAGACGTACCCCGAATCCGAAAGAAAGGGACGAACATTAGAGGTCCCTGTTTTCACCCACGAGTTATTTAATCTTCGGGTACTTGTGTTTTTAAGTCTCGTACCTATCTAGGAGTATTCATACCATTTTGGAGTTTTGGAATCATGTTCTAGAAGACGAAACTCCAATAGACTTTATATGTTTCTCACCACACGAAAGTTCCGTCTAATGTAATTAACTCCACAGAAATTATAGTAATAAAGACAAATTTTTTTACTATTCTTTAGAAGATGAAGGGAGTTCTGTTGTGATCTCTTGAAAAGTATAATATATATCGGAACCCTTTTTATTTAGTACTAGTCAAAGGTCTGTAGGAGTACCTTGTAAAAATTAGGTCACTGGTCCCACGGGGACTCACGGTCTCCGTACCCCAGTCGAGGAAAGACTTGAATCACCGTAACCATGGTGGTAGTGACGGTAACACACTGGATACGACCTGTGGTCGACCGGAGAGTCGGTGAACTTCCATTCCACGTGAAAGGACTACTCCGGCAACCCGTCTTCCCTAGAACTCTTCCTTTGTCCACACGTCACCCCGTACCTCCCTGGTTCTGGTCCTTAATTAGATCTCAGATCCAGTGTAACCCGAAGGGTCCACCGCGATCACCACTTCTTGGATGGACAGTTACGTCCTCTACTTTCTCTGCGTCCAAGTCAGGAACCCACCCCTTTTAGGGGACGTCCTCCTTTACCGTTGGGTGAGGTCTTAAGAACGGGTCTCTTAAGGTACCTGTCTCCTCGAACCGTCCGATGTCAAGGACCCCAGTGTTTGTCAGCCTATGTTGACTTCATGTGTACGTGTGTGCGATCGAGTTTACACTAGACTTTCGATTCTAAAATGTAAAAAGCTACCAATGTAAATTTTACCAGTATACTCATGAGTGTATTACTCGAACTAAAACGAGGAACTAGAAGTTTCGGATTTCGTAAATAAATGACCGGGAAAGTATTTTTAAAAAAAAGACTGAGGAACAGTTCTGATATTTCTCACTAGGGACCTGGTCCTCGTAGTCGTAGTGGACCCTCGAACAACCTTTCAGTGTGGGAGTCTGTAGTGGGGTCCAAATGACTTAGTCTTTGAGACTCCCACTCCGGGGGTGTAGGCACAAAATTGACCGGGAGACCCGTCAAGACTACGTTCGATTGTAAAAGTCTTGGTGACTATCTCTGACTATCCCGGTAGTAAGTACTCAAGTAACTAAATAAGGAATTTTTTTCCTCCCTGGACCCCGTTTAATGAATTGGAGTTACACGGACCCAAAGAAGTTGTCCCTCCCACCGACCTTCCTAATTTTCTCTATTCGTTCATACTGTATAATTTCATTTACGAGTCACGTACAATCACCAAGAAAGTTTACATAACAAATCCAGAGTCTAGTCAATTTTTAGTTCTTCTTGAATGGTCTCTATACTCTAAAATCATCTTCAGTAGTCCCGCGGAACGTCACTCCATCCGGACCTCCTTAAGTCTATGACCAGATCTTTAACTAACGACTCCCGAGGTCTGGGATGAAGGAGGTCCGTCCGAGACCCGTACAGAGGTCGGGACTGGTCTATGGGGTCGACAAGAAATAAGGTTCCTTCACGGGAGGGTCGGGAGAAGGGGAGAAAACCGTAGTCGTGGGAAGGACAGTCCGGAGACCCTAAGAAGTAAGAAACCTCATCCCAGGGTGGAGGATTGGGTGGGACCTGTATTTGAACGTATGACAGCAGTACTGAGTTACAGTCCTTTAAAATAGTGGTTCTCACTATTTTTAGTGAGAACCCACCAACATTTCCTTAAAATTTTCGATACAAAATCGTGTCACTTGACTTACACATGATGTACAATCGACGACCGGAACAATACTAAAAAATGTTAAACATCGACAACAAGTTTTTGTATACCGCCGTCTCAGAGTTCGACCAATTTCAGTCCTCTTCGTCTTTCGGGAGTACCAGTCGACTCCAACGACCGACTACAACGACGAGGGAGCCCCTGAAACCCGGAGGTAGGAGACGACATTAAGGACTCCCGGTCGAAACGTGCCGACACGGGAGTGGAGACTGGACCTTCGTAAAACTCGTCGAGTCCGTCTCGGGTCCAACGACCTTCCACCCCAGGAAGAAACGGACGAAAACGGTCTCGGGGTTCTCACCGTCCCACTACCGATGAAGTGAACCCTCTGTCTTCCCACAATGAGAGGCCAACGGTCCTCTTCTCCGTCCTTGTATAGGGAACCAATGTCTTACCTCCTTTCGTTCCTCCTTTACCCCGGAGAGACGACAGGTGACAGGTCGTCACCGACTGGTGACGAGTCCCCGACGTAGGGACGGACTGACGAGTTCGGTAAGAACCGTAGCACTACAATTCTCGACTGAGCACACACACACACACACACACACACACACACACACACACACACACACAAAACTACCACCACTCTCTCAGGTCAGAAATTGTAGTATTACTACACGTACACTTTAGAGACTCGGTGAGACACTAAAGTCTGTTTAAAGACTTCGAGAACCTCGGAGTAACAGAAGTAGACGTTTTACGTGTACCAGGAATGTACCGAGTCACAGACATACGTAGTCTCTTCTACTTCACGACCAGAGACCATTCCCCCGACCCTCTTCGTCACAGAATGACTGTACACAGGAACTGATGCACACCTTCCTACCAAATCCTTTACCGTAACTACCACTAAGAGTCCTTTGAGGTCGAGTGTATCGAAGAACACCAGTTGGTGTTTTGGTCGACCCGAAGGTGTTTCGTGTCGGGACACGAAACATAAACCTTACATTCCTGGGTCCCACGTGTCGACGAAAGTGACCGACTTAGGTTAAATACAACTACATACCGTTTTGGTTATGTCATAACATTTCATTTTATTTTTTTATTTATTTTGATTACTAGTCAAGGGAAGTCTGGTCGATCATTAACCATAACTTCATGGAGGATATCCGGTTTTCGTTATGATTGGTGAACCCTCATGGAGAATGAATTCTGAGTGTCGACAGAATACTCATCCACCAATGATCAAGGTAAAGTGTCTATTCTTTTGACTCCGAACCTTTCCAATTCACTGAACGGATTCGAGCACAACAATTTCCACAGTTCCCGGACACATTGACATCTTGAACAAGACTGGATGACACGAGGTCCTGAGAAAAGACACTAGTCAAACGAACTTTTTAAAAGTACACTGTCAAAATTAGTTTACATTAATTTTAAAAAAAACTTATTTTCCTTTTTTATTTTTTTAATAAAAAGTGACCCTTTTATATCTTACTATATTACTCCTTTTATTTTTAATGAGCATCCGTGTTTTGGTTTTTATTTGGTAATAAACAATTATAAAATAAAAGATATACAGTATCGTATACTGTATACTATATTAGATTAAATTATAACCTATTTTACATTATACGATATCATTACTTTGTGTGTTAATCCAACACACCTTAGAAAAGTCCGTCCAAAATATCCTTTTAATAAGGTTTCGTCAAAATTCCTAACTAATTTTGCGGAGACAAGCTATCCAATTTAAAATAAATTTGGTAAAAGATTAAACCTGTAAAATCTGAAAAAAGGGTTTAAAACAATAATATTTTAAGACATACTAATAATAAGAACACAATATTTAAAACGGTAGTAAATTTTTATCATGGAATCCAATCTAAGGATATTTACTTAATGACCTTTATAAAAATTCATAAGAGTTTTTCCGCTAAATATAAGGATTTTATTATATATTAATAATGAATATAAGAGTGGTCGAAACTCATCACATAGAAATTGGAAGAGATTAAAATACATATTCTATACAATAGAGTACTCGCGAGATCAATAACAAAGAAACTTACATTCACACGTACACACATTGGATTCAAAAACTCAGTAAATTTTAAGAAGGAGTTCTTAGTAGAGTGGTACAAGAAAACAGTAAAAGGTAACCTAGTAATCGTAAAAAGAATTATTAAGTATTCTTTCGAAGGATTTATTTATATATTATGTAAACAGTATAAACATTTTTTTTATGAAAAAGACAAAATATACAAAATTACAAAAACTATGGATTTGTACAATCTTAAAACGAATCTATAAAAAGAAACGTTAAAGAGGGTAAAGAAAAAACGAAGGTCTCAAGGAGGAACGGGATCATAGTCTATTCATAAGTAGAGAAAAAAAGACCATGAAAGAAGTACCGAACATTAACCTAAAACTTACTCTCCTTTCTACTGCCCACATACCGAATACGGAACGAAGGAGACCACAGACTGGTCTGTAGATTAGACAGTGTCGTAGAAAAGACCGAGTCGGACCTACGTCGGGATCCTATAAAGAGTTAACGTCGAAATCGACTCTGGTCGTCCAGTCTCAACCTGGTACCCCAATATAGAAAAATGGTAGGGAAGTCAAGTCAGTCAAGTCAGTCAGTACAGGTTGACGTCGTACGGTCCGGAGGGACAGGTAGTGATTGAGGATCTCAAATGAGTTTCAGTACAACTAACTTAACCACTACGGTAGGTTGGTAGAGTAGGAGACAGTAGGGGAAGAGGAGGACGAAAGTTAGAAAGGGTCGTAGTCCCAGAAGAGTTTACTCAGTCAAGAAGTTTAGTCCACCGGTCTCATAACCTCAAAGTTGATGTCGTAGTGAGGAAGGTTACTTATAAGTCCTGACTAAAGGAAATCCTACCTGACCAACCTAGAGGAACGTCAGGTTCCCTGAGAGTTCTCAGAAGAGGTTGTGGTGTCAAGTTTTCTTAGTTAAGAAGCCACGAGTCGAAAGAAATATCAGGTTGAGAGTGTAGGTATGTACTGGTGACCTTTTAGGCATCGGAAATGATCTGTCTGGACGCATCCGTTTCATTACAGAGAAGAAAAATTATACGACAGATACAACCAGTATTGAAAAGAAGGTTCCTCATTTGTAGAAAATCAAAGTACCGACGTCAGTGGTAGACGTCACTAAAACCTCGGGGGTTTTTATTTCAGACTGTGACAAAGGTGACAAAGGGGTAGATAAACGGTGCTTCACTACCCTGGTCTACGGTAGTAGAAACAAAAGACTTACAACTTAAAATTCGGTCGAAAAAGTGAGAGGAAAAAGTGAAAGTAGTTCTCCGAGAAGTCAAGAAGAAATAAAAGACGGTATTCCCACCACAGTAGATGTATAGACTCCAATAAATATAAAGAGGGTTGTTAGAACTAAGGTCAAATACAAAGTAGGTCGGGTCGTAAAGAGTACTACATGAGACGTATATTAAATTTATTCGTCCCACTGTTATATGTCGGAACTACATGATAAAAGGGTTAAACTTTGGTCAGACAATAAGGTACAGGTCAAGATTGATAACGAAGGACTAGACGTATGTCTAAAGAGTTCTCCGTCCAGTCTACCAGACCATAAGGGCAGAGAACTTATTAAAAGGTCAAATAACACTAGGTGTGTCAGTGTCAGTTTCCGTAACCATATCAGTTATTTCGTCTTTATCTATAAAAAGACCTTGAGAGAACGAAAAAACTATTAGGTTGTCTACAACCGTTAAAATAGAGACTAAGGAGACGGAAAAGTGGAAGAGATAACTTTGTTTAAGAGACTACAACAAGTCTCTTACGTGTGTAAGATTGTTCTAGGTGAGAATTGTAAAGAGTCAGGCCCAGTGTTCGGTAGAAATCTAAAGACCGTAGAAAGACGACTCGTCGGAGACGATCCTGTTTCGTAGAATAAAGGTAGTGAGTACGACGGTAAGATTGACCGGAATTAAAACTTAAACAGTCACACCGGGAGTTCTTCCGCGAATGAGGAAAGACGGAATATATTGGAGAATTCTGGAGATCCCGAACTGGGGAGTAGAATCATCTGTAGTGAGCAGGGAGGAAACCTCGACCTACGGTACCGGACACCCTTAGACCGAATCACCACATTTCTCGAACGGACGGTTACGTTCTTTACACCAAACAAGGGACCCAATCCTTCTAGGGGACCTCTTCTCTTACCGTTAGATAAGATTATAAGAACGGACCTTTTGGGTATTTGTCTCCTCAGACCACCCGATGTCAGGTACCCCAGAGTTTCTCATCCCGTACTGTATTCCTGACTCATGCGTGCCTGTGGTACTGGCCGGGAAGGTACCGACAGAACGGAGTAATAGTTAGTATGGAAAGGTTCCGGAATCTATTTCCGGCATAGACTCGTGTAGACTTACTTCGAACCCTAATCTACTTTTCCGTCGTTCCTCGAAGACATATAAACGGACAAGAGAAATTACTAACGACATGACGTTTCCTTTTCTTTCTATTCATCTCCCCTTTGACCGCAAATGATCAAGTATTATTGTTACTAATTTTTATTTACCGGCAAATAAAATATATCAGCACGTACTCTCGAATAGTATATAAATTAATTGTGTTATTATAAGACTCCGGTAAAATTTATAAGGACAAATATCTGCTCTTTTGGTTCCGTCCAGTCTCTAGAAGGTCAATCATTCACACCTCAACCTTAAACATAGATCCAGTCAGACTAAGGATTCGGAACGACTACCCGTAGTCCTTTTATTAATCTAATAGGGTTTGTTCGTTACAATTTCCTAATACATCTCAACGAATAGAAAGTACCAATGTTAATCCTTACACAATTTTACATAGTCATCCCAATTACTGTAGTAGTCAAGTCAAGTCAGCGAGTCAGTAAAGACTGAGAGACTGGGGAAACTGCCGTCGTGAGGTCCGAAGGGACAGGTAGAGGTTGAGAGCCTCGAACGAGTTTGAGTATAGGTAATTCAGCCACTACAGTAGGTCAGTAGAGTAGGAGACAGTAGGGGAAGAGGAAGACAGAAATTAGAAAGGGTCGTAGTCCCAGAAAAGGTCATTCGGTCGACAAGTGTAGTCCACCGGTCTCATAACCTCGAAGTCGAAGTCTCAGTCAGGAAGGTTACTTATAAATCCTGATTATAGGAAATCCTAACTGACCAAACTAGAGGAACATCAGGTTCCCTGAGAGTTCTCAGAAGAGGTTGTGGTGTCAAGTTTTCGTAGTTAAGAAACTACAAGTTGAAAGAAATACTAGGTCGAGGGTGTAGGTATGTACTGATAATCTTTTTGACATTGAAACTGATCTGTCTGGAAACAGGTGTTTCATAACAGAGACGAAAAATTATACGACAGAACCCAACAGTATCGAAAAGAAGGTCCTCATTCGTAGAAAATTAAAGTACCGTCGTCAGTGGTAGACGTCACTAAAGTCTCGGGTTCTTTTATTTCAGAGAGTGACAAAGGGGTAGATAAACGGTACTTCATTACCGTAGTATGGTCACACCTTTCGTGACATACTTCGCGTCAAAGGGTTACTTTATTAGGAACGGTATCAATCTATCTTCTCCCTGAAAAGACAGAAAACTGTGAACGAAGGACATCTAGTCATCACCCTTGGTCAGAAACCTTCTGACGACTAACTAAAAATCATATAAAAGGAGAATAATTTTTTATTATTTTAATATCTAAAATAGTTGTGAATGTCTCTAATTCTATAACTTACTTTTAAGATACACTTTTTATTTTTATTCGTAAGTTTGATATAAAATTCGTGCATATCCTTTTTCATGTTATAGTCCTCCTCTGCACCCCACCCTCTACCTCCTTTTTCTAAGACACTAGGAAGGGTTCCGAGTAAAAAGATAGATAGGAAGGTTTCTCCTAATTGAGAGTCGTCTGTGGGTGGGTGGATGGGACAATCTGAAACTATCGTATTACTGCGGTAGAACACCGGAACACGTTAAAACTATGAATTTCTTATAGTGTCCATTCGACAAAAACGTTGATAACCGTATTTGACACATATTAGGGATCACCGAGGTTGTCATTTCTTTGACGGACGTTACGTCCTCTGGGCCCAAACTAGGGACCCAGTCCTTCTAAGGGACCTCATCCTTTACCGTTTGGTGAGGTCATAAGAACGGACTTCTTAAGGTCCCTGTCACCTCGGACCACCCGATGTCAGGTACCCCAGTGTGTCTCAGTCTGTACGGACTCGTACTACGTGCGTACACGTTTGCACATATTAGGGTAAAGCGTGTCTTTCTAAATCTAAGTCAGATATGATCTTGGGACTCACCGACCACCTCCTGTAACAACTCTCGTAGTCCCACCCTCTTCCCTTTGAAGATAATGCACTGGAACGAACATCAAGGTCTTAACTTGAAAACGGGCATCCGTGTGGAAATTGATAACCTTTTCTGGGACTACGACCCTTTCTAACTTCTGTCCTTCTCTTCCCTACTCTGTCAACCTACCGTAGTGACCTGAGTTACCTGTACTCAAACTCGTTTGAGGTCCTCTATCACTTACTGTCCCTTCGGACCTCACGATGTCAGGTACCTTAGGTTTCTCAGCCTGTGTTGAACACTGACTTATTGTTGCAAATCTTTTCAACTCATACATTATTCACGAACAACTTTTCGATGTATAGGAGACATGGTCACTAAGTATTATATGTGTAAGGGTTGGGAGAACGGGGCGGTGGACTTCGACCCACAAGACCCAGAGTGGTACCATAACAGGGAAGGAAAGTAAACCTTTCTTCGAAACCCTCTGGGATAGTGTGTGATCGTTCATCCTAAACGGACTGGACGGTCAACGGTTTTAGGGTTTACAAGTAGACCCGCTACGAAGACTAAGAAGCGTCATGACATCTCGAACTAGGGAGACCTATTGTATAGATGGACACGTGAGGTACTCGACCTTTGATGATAGGGTAATTTCAGAAAGAGACTAACACATTCAATATAGACGTATCATATTACAAACCTCTGAAGTACGTTCATATTTCTTACATTCTATAACCATGAGAATAGTGTACGTCGATTATAATTTAAAGGATAAAGCGAACGTAGTCAAAGGGATACTTACGTACGTACGAGTCAGAAGTCAATACAGATTCAGAAACTCTGGGGTACCTGACATCGGGGAGTCTGAGGAGACAGGTACCCTTAAGAGGTCCGTTCTTATGACCTCACTCAACGGTACGGGTGGAGGTCCCCTAGAAGAACTGGGTCCCTATCTTGGGTGTAGTAGAAGACGTAGCGTCCACCTAAGAAGTGGTGACTCGGGACGTACACATGTTCATACCTACTTGCATATGTACGGGTTCACAAATTCATGTGTGTGTGTGTGTGTGTGTGTGTGTGTGTGTGTGTGTGTAAGTTCACTATGCACAAAGAAACATTACTCTATGAATTACTTAACTCTCCAATTTTCTGAACAGGTCGGTACGAACTACAAGGACCAATCAACAGACTAATATCTTTAAGAAAAAAAGACAGGGTAAAGATTAACTGAGTCAGAGCCGAAGTGTGACAGACTTGCGAAGTATCGCGAGCCACCGGAAAGGGTCAGACCCCATTTTCATGCAAAAGACCTTCTCGGACATTGTCGGGTTCTGGACTCAGGGACGGTCGTCCGTGTGACAGGAAGGGAGTGATACCTCAACACCAACAACTTAACGAGTCAGCACAGACTGAAAGACACTTGGGTACCTGATGTCGTGTGGTCCGAATTTCTGTTTTACCGAAGTCGTCTCTCCCAGGTCCCTGTCCGACTGGGGTGGTCTACGACCAC
This sequence comes from Capra ibex, assembly GCA_006410555.1. Lineage (NCBI taxonomy): Eukaryota > Metazoa > Chordata > Mammalia > Artiodactyla > Bovidae > Capra > Capra ibex. The sequence continues at coordinate 31,423,415 of SJYO01037955.1, forward strand.
TAGTCTGGTGTATGACTCTCCTACACCCCCGTGGTCCGTCTGCCGAATACTAAGATCTCCAGTGTTGAGACACCTACCTATCTTTCCCCGTCCTGACCCTCCCTCCCTCGTGACTTTTGAGAAAGACAGGTGGAGTGGCAGACCCTCGTAGACTGGGTGTAGTCTCCCATGGGTCACCCGTCCTTGGACCGAGGGAGGGTCCGAAAGGAGTATCCCAGGAAAGACTCCGTCACGAAACCATCCAAGGAGAGGAGAGGACGAGAAGGGAAAGTCGGACACCTAAAAGTCGACTTTACATAATAAAGTCATTTGTACCGTTCACCCTATTGAAGGAGGTCGGAGTCGTCAGAGTCGCCATCTGCCTTACCCCGGAGGAAGACTCCCTCCTGCCACCGGAGTACGACGGACCCCTCGCCCCTCTGTCCTACAGGTTCTGAGTGACTTGACGGTGGACTCGTAAAACACCTGTGCGGTCCTGAAACTAAGTTGTCAATAATACAAATCAAAAAAAGAAATCTTTTATACTCTTTAGCGTCCGAGACACAAAAACTAAGTAGACGTCTATACATAACTCAAGACTCAAGACCTACGACTCCCACCTAAAATTTATCCGTCACACGGGAGTCCCTCGGGTACCAGAGTATCCTTTTAACTATTTCTCTATTTATAATGTTCGAATTTTTACGTTTGGTTATTTTTGGTCTTCACTTTAATCGTTGTGTCTCGTCGTCTCCCGTTCTCCCTACGATCAACCAGGTATCCTGAGCATCCGACTCTTGTCCTCTCCCCTGTTAGTGAGTTTTGAGTCCTCACTTTATGTGCTTCCGGACCTTGTGTCTGTCGAATAAAATCCTTAACTTTCTTCGGACCACACCGGTCTCTCTACTATTTCCCTTACTTGGACTTCTCTCTCGGCCCTCGGACGAACTTATTCGGGGCTCGATTGTAGTACATAGACATTATTAGCGTTTGGAACCTTTCAGACCTTTCACCTTTAGGGGTTCTTCGACTCTGGAGTCCGGTGACAGAGATTTTTTCGATTGCAGACTTATTAAGAGAGAAGTTCCATCTCGACGAGTGTCTTTTGACGACAAAGAGATCTCTCCGTCGGCGTTTCGACGCTTTACGGAGATTTCTCTTTCTTTTCGTAGTGTTCGGACTTATGGGACGAGAACCTAGTGACTCTCAAATAAGTCTTCACGACCCAAATAAGTCTACTGTACGTATCTGAAATTGGGGTCTCGTCTAGAGGTCCGACGTGGGCTGGAACTTGGTCTGGAAGTCCGGGACCCGTCGGGACTAAACACCACGGGGTCGGTACTCCACCTTTGTGGGGAGTTCCCCTCCTTCTCCTCTTTCCTGAGAAACACCTTGGAGACAGGTCCCCCTCTACTCTACGGAACTAATCTGGACCGTGAAGGAGACCTCGGTCTTCTCTTCTGTCGTCGACCGTTTTTCGGTTCAGTTCCTTCACGACGGAACTGTCCACCTAAGACCTAGACCGGAAGGTTCTCCCATCAAAGTGCACCGAAGTCTATCACTTCCGTGAAGTATTTCACGTGTCGTAGTCTGTGTACCTATGTTCTACTAAAAATCCTTCCACGCCTTCTGTTCAACTACTATAACTCCACCAGTGGACTGGTCTCTTAACCTCAAGTCGGGGACTTAAAGAATTCGTCGGGCATAGAATCGGGAAGTGGGAAGCGAGACGACGACGACGACGACGACGATTCAACGAAGTCAGCACAGGCTGAGACACACTGGGGCATCTGTCGTCGGGTGATCCGAGGGGGTAGGGACCCTAAGAGGTCCGTTCTTGTGACCTCACCCAACGGTAAAGGAAGAGGTTCCGTACTTTCACTTTTCACTTTCACTTCAGCGAGTCAGCACAGGCTGAGAGTCGCTGGGGTGCCTGACATCGGATGGTCCGAGGAGACAGGTACCCTAAAAGGTCCGTTCTCATGACCTCACCCCACGGTAACGGAAGAGAAGTCCGGAGACGTTTAATCGGAGGTTACACTTTCTTTAGGTACACGAGTGGTTCACCACCCCCGAAGTTCCAATCAGGGGACCTGTACTTGGAAAGGTCGTCCAACGACGGAGTTCGGAGAACAAGCGTCTGCAAAGATCACTGACGACATGTCACCCGGGCAAACCACCGGGACCGAATCCGAGACATCGTCTTCCACTGCCTCTTGTCCTGTGTCTTGTGGACCCCAGAACCGGACCGGGACCACGATTACTCGACACACCGGACCCCGTTCATTGAGTGGGAGAGCTCAAGAGGTGAAAAAAAAAAGAAGTAGATATTTAATTTATCAACCCCTACACAAAAGATTCTATCGTCATCAAGAACTTGAACTTGTACGTAGTCTTAAGGGACCTCCCCCTAAGAACAACTTTGTGTCTAACGACCCATGGGGAGACGGGACTCGTAGAGACCGAACTATCTAGACCTCACCTCGGGTTCTTTAACTTATCGGTTATTCAAGAACCCCCTACGACTACGATGAACAGGACCCTCAGATGAAACTCTACCTCATAAGGATTCCACTTTCTGTCCCTTAGGACCACGCGACGTCAGGTACCTTAGCTTCTCAGCCCGTACTGAATCGGTGACTTGTTATGTCAAAGGTTCCATAACAGTTCGACTAAATATCGAGATTGAGGTCGGAGGCGTTTCAGTCCCAAAGGAGTGACTGGTAGACTGTTCCGGTAAACGTCGATACCATGGACACGACAAAGGAACCCCTTGAGATGTACCCCGGACTGAGAACTAAGACAGAAAACTAGTCACTTCAGATGAAAGTCTACGAAGTAAAGTCGGAGAAAAGGGAGGGAGGGAACGGACCCGTTCAAATGTGTGTTTCGAAATTTATAAAGTCTCTCAAGACTTGGGACTCTACCGTTGTCTTAAAACATAACATTTCCCCTTCTCAAGACTCATTACTTTTCAGAGGACATCCCGACCTGCTCCACTACTCCGTCCCTTCTTGACTGAGAACACAATTTACGGAACGGACTTACAAACCAGAGTATGCTAGTCTATTTCTCTTTAACACAGATCGCTCGGTCCACTGGGTCCTCCTAAGTGACGTTCCTTCAGTCCTAACCTTAAATCTCGTCTTACCATGCCGATCATCCCGAATTTCTCGTAGGTCGAGTCACCAAAATTTTTTAGTCACAAAGAGGTCTTGGTGCACCCTCGACAAAGTCCGAATGACTAACAGGTGAAAGGTGTCTGGCGGTCGGACAACTCGTCCGTTTCGCTCCAGCTAATCCACAAGACCGACGACCCATTACGTCTGGACCCGTCATAGAGTGTCCCCTTCAGTCCCGTCCTGTGACCCTTCTAAACCCTTGGACTCAACCCACTAAAGTTCCGTCTAGAATATTCCCTCCTCTACCGACCCGAAACCTTCTCAAATACTGGATTCTCGAACTCTGACCACCCGAGTAGTTCCGTCCGTATGACTTTACCTGGAACTATTCATTCGACAGTCAGTACCAAGTATCGGAACGGGGTGTCCTTCTCCTTACAGGTCTTATGTGTCACATAAGGAGGAGGACTTCCATCTGGACAGATTCTGTCCTTTTATTTACATACAGACAAAGATCATATCAAATCTTATTTTTTATTCCCCCTAACACACCCGAAGTCAAGAGTCCTGGGTCCCCTGTCAACGACACACTCAGGGACGGGGGAGGGGACGGAAAAGTTAGTCGATCTGGTAGACGTTTATACAAAACAAAAGGTAAAACCAAGAGACGTAGTCTCAAGTGACTTTCTTTGCCGAAATACAAAACTTTCTCCAAGTTTTCGGTCTAGAGGTATTTTTAGGAGTAAATCTTTTCTCTTGTGTCTACGGATCTCGTCACTATGTCGAACGAACGGGTGTCAGTGAGGCACCCAAGTATCTTACATTCTCCTTACCGAGACGGAACATGGTACCGGGACCCCTTAAGTCCTCTCACTACGACCCGAGTCGGTGTTCAGTGGAGGGTTTAGATACACACACACACACACGCACACGCACACGCGTGCATTCTCCTTACCGAGACGGAACATGGTACCGGGACCCCTTAAGTCCTCTCACTACGACCCGAGTCGGTGTTCAGTGGAGGGTTTAGATACACACACACACACACACGCACACGCACACGCGTGCACACGTGCACGTGAGTCTGTACAGACTGAGAAACGTTGGGGTACCTGACATCGGGCGGTCCGAGGAGACAAAAACCTTAAAAGGTCCGTTCCTATGTCCTCACCCAACGGTAAAGGATGAGGTCTCCCAGAAGGGTTGGGACCCCAACTTGGACGTACAGAACACAGAGGACGTAACCGTTCCCCTAAGAAACTGGGACTCGGTACTTCCCTCGGAGTCATCGTGGGTCCTTTCCACGGAGGGGGAATGTAGTGTAGACTTGCCCAGGCCTTCAAAGGGTTCAGAACGCAGAAAGGAACACCTTTGCACCAGAGCTTCATGACACCTTCTTCTGTCCTCCCTCAACTGAGCGACCGGGACTTGAGGTCTCGGTAACTTTTGTGTCTAGTGTAGGTACATGTCCGGTAACCGGGAGCGGACTGATGTGCCCTCCGACTCACCGGATCTCCTCGGGTCCTCTGTGAGCCACCTGTGACTGAGGGAGACGGAGTGGGTCTAAAACCCCACGTGTACACGAGGTAGAAGACGACAAAAATAGGGGGCCAAAGGTCTCCTCTTTGAAGTTCTCGTCACTCCTACTCGGTGGACTGTTGGGGTGTGTCCGACCTTAACTACACCGGTCGTGTCCTGGGACCCCGAAGGGTCCCAGAGTCGTCATTTCTTAGACGGACGGTTCTTCTTACCAAAGTTAAGGACCCAGTCCTTCTGGGGGGACCTCTTCCTTTACCGTTGGGTAAGGTCATAAGAACGGACCTTTAGGGTACCTGTCACCTCGGACCACCCGACGTCAAGTACCCCAGCGTTTCTTAGTCTGTGTTGTCATGTACTGGGGTCTAGATAATCTCTAATCCCGAGGGCAGAGGACAAGACAATCCCTTTCTCTGTACAGTCCTCCGGTTTCCATCTCCCGACACTCCCTCCTCTGTAGATACGTAAAACCTCTATCTCCATCCTTGTCCACCCGTTCTTCAACTTCACATCCTTCAACTTCCTTCTACCCATTCTAGAATCACTGTTTTATCCTAATTTTCGTGTCTGATTTTACAATCGTTCGTCTTTTCACTACCCAAATAAAGAGAAGGAGAATGTGTTTTCTTTCTTATTCCCTCATCAAATATCTGACACTCATCCTCCTAGTCACCTCGGATGTCCGTTTTGGGTCCTAATCCCACTGTTTAGTGTCCCGTTTCCCCGCCCCCTTCGTAGCCGAGTGTGACTCTCCTATCCCCCTCTCGTCCCACGAGTCCGCGGGTCTAAACGTCATCCAGGACACGAGACACGCTCGGACAGTGGGGTGGGGAGGACCAACGGTGAGAGGGACTGACGGCAGACTAAGGACTCCAACGCGCGACCCGTGAAGGGGGAACGAGTGTTGGACGGGGCGAAGTCCCTCCGGTCAACCGACGAGGACACAGGAGTCTGTAACCACTAGTGACGGACCTGGTAACAGGACGGAAACACTAGGGAGTCAACGGACGGAACCGAGTGGACGAAGGTCTTAATGAGGACTACTTAAAAATAATATCGAAAACAACTACGCGGAGTAAAAATTTCAGAAACAACTTAAACAATGTCATAGTAAAGACAAAACACAAAATCAAAAAAAAAAACCACTGTTCTGTACAACGTAGAATCAGGAGCAAGCCCCTAGTTTGGGTGTAGAGGATGTAACCTTCCCTTTCAAAATTGGTTACCTGGTGGTCCCTTCACGGGGTTACTCGAGAACAATTGTGTCATCAACAGGGCAGACATGAGTGATATCAGGAGAATAGATGTACTGATGTTAGGTGACTTTTCTTAGTTTGAATGAAACTATAAGCAAGATTCTTTGTTCATCCTACTAGGTCCGAAGAATCCACCCCGTCACTCCGACGGACTCGAGTATAGGGTCGGGTAGGGTTGGTTGAAACTCTGAACTGCGACTAATGAATAAGAGAGAACCGGAGGGAGTAGGAAGTAGACCTTCTACCCCAATTATCATCAAAGGCGAAGTATCACACAAAGATTCGTAATTTTGAACAATTCCCTGAAGAGACCGTCAGGTCACCAATTCAGAGACTCGAGGGTTACGCCCCCAGTACCCAAGTTGGGGATCACTCCTCTGACTAAAGAGTACGGAGTACCGTGTCAGATTTTTTATATATAGACATATATATCTATATACATAGATATATACACACACACACATATCTATGTATATAGATATACATATATATCTCTTTCAGTTATGGAATTAATTATATTTCACTTTCACAATCAGAGAGTCAGTACAGACGGAGAAACGCTGGGGTACCTGTTATCGACCGGTCAGAGGAGACAGGTATCTTAAGAGGTCCGTTCTTATGACCTCACCCAAAGGTAAGGAAGAAGTCCCCTAGAAGGACTGGGTTCCTAGTTTGGGCCCAGAGGACGTAACGTCTGTCTAAGAAATGACACTCGGTGGTCCCTTCCGGTTAATTTTATTTTTTCCACTAATCTTTATTATAATAATTTTTGAATAATTATAAAAATTTTGTAATTCTATTTTATATAGATTTTGAACCTTGTCACTATTCTTATTACATTGAGAAATAGTGACGGTAATAACAATGTGTGTTCATTGGGTTATGTCCCAGTTCTTACTATTACCAAAATAATAAACGCGTAACACTTTTAGACACAGTGACGAAACGAAATAAGAGGATCGTGTATTAATGACCAGCTAGTATAACAATAGAACCAATATCACCGTAAAGTAATTCAAGTGTATATTATTCCATAGAAGACTCAAACTACCTTTACTCTAACGATAAAATCAACGTGACACCAAAATATAAGAACGGTACCCTTTATAACACTGGTTTCTTCACGAAAATAGAGTTCAATGTTCCCTTTCAAAATAACTTCGGTCCTATTCCGTCTTTAGAACAGTGTAACGGTAGTCTTACTTTTCAGAAGTGAGTGTGCAGGACGACGAACAAATATATTTCTTTAGAGTCGTAGTCCAGGGATACTCGTCTCTGACACCGTAGACTCTACTCGAGAAACCTCCGAGTCTCCTGGAAACTCTCTTCCCGTCAGAGTAAATCATTCTACCCTCCGACTCAAAGACGAAAAACGAGAGTCGTTTCTGAAACGAATTTTCATTTCTTTCTTTCTACGTCCACGTTTCCCTCCTACGACACCTTATCTGGGTCCGTTCGACTCTATTAGGTTGAGTCCTACGTATTAATCTTATAAATGAGACTGTCACTGTACCAGAGTCGTCACAGAAGATAGAACGGTGAAGGGACAACGATAGTTCGAACTTCGGAAATTTTATGGTTGCCAAACGTAGTGTACCCACCTTTAGATCTAAATCCCTTTCACTTGGGAGGGTCCCTCCGGTCCCTCGAAACAGGAGGTCGGTGGAACCTCGACATTTCTTCCCTTCTCCGTCCCTAGGGACAGGACTGACTAGGACGGAGGACTGGACTCGTGGAAGGTTGCCTGACTGACCTGTAGTTTAAAAATAAGAAAACATTAGTAAGTTGAATTTTTTGGATTGTCTTATGTAATGAAAACGGAAAAACCATGAAATATATTTACCTTATTAAGTTACGTATAAGATGATGGACTGAAAAGGGGAGTTGTAACGAAACCACTCTAAGTAGGTGGTCCAACACACACCAAATTCTAGTAGCAAGGTTCATCTCTTATGGTAGTACACTTATGATGACTACCCGTAAATTATCAAAGGCAAACCCGAAAAACTAATTGCAACGATATCTACAAAAGTATGTACGGAAAAATTTTCGATAACTAAACCGACGAGACCCAGAATCAAAGTCGTGCACCCCAGAGGGTAGAAGAACACCGTACACCCTAGAAACCTCGTATCACGGTCTACGAGTCAGCGAAGTCAACACAGACTGGGGTACCTGACACCGGACGGTCCAAGGAGACAGGTCTCTTAAGAGGTCCACTCTTATGACCTCACCCAACGGTAAGGAGGAGATCCCCTAGAAAGACCCCTGACTTAGGTGTGGAGGACGCCGAGGACGTAACCGTCCGTTTAAGAAATGATGCCTCGGTGACCCTTTCGGGAATCAACATCGTACGTCTTATAAAGTCACCACCATATTCTTGAGAATCAACGTCGTATTCTTCGGAATCGACACCGTACACATATCCTTGATCAAGGGACTAGTCCCTAGCCTGGGACCCGGGGCACGTCACTCTCACGTCTCAGAATCGGCGACCTGACGATCGCTTCAAGGGTCATGTACAGAAAACCACTTGTATCCACGTGTAAATCCCCCCTTATATACATACAAGTGACCCCTGTATGTGTCTGTATGTGTGGGTGAGGGAAGTGTGGATCCTTACCGTAGCGACCCAGTACGTTATACGGACACAAGTGGAAGTCGACCACGACCGCCAAAGTATTTACCCAGCGTACCCTCAACGTAAAAGAAAGGTAAGGTGACGACAGAGGGATCTAAGAAGTCGGTCCGCCTGTCTGACGTGCACCTCATTCGTGTATATCTGCCCTTGCACGTTAGGACGAAAGTCATCCGTCGAAATATAAGAAAAGTTTCACCTTCGACTGTAACACCGGTGAGTGGAGTCGACGACAGACAGACTACTCTAAATAGGAACCTCTGTATATAGTTCAGGTATTAATATATTTGTACCTACTCTAGAAACCAAGACCAAAAGAAAACTGGTAACTCTTAGGAAAACTCTCATATAAGAACTACTAATGGTAGTTTTCTGTTAGAGGAACTGGAGAAAATATTGTCCTTCCCACCTTCCTGAACCTTACGGAAAAGGACTCAAGACTGTTTTGTAACCTCAACCTTTTACTTCGGTGAAAAACCTCAACCGTTAGTGAAAAAAAAAAAAAAACTCCTCCTCCTCTCGGCACTTCTCGGATAAATTCTTCGAACGGTACAACTATGGTCTTTAGAGAAAGTAAGAAACGTTTTATAAGTAAGATTAGGGTAACAGGATAACCTACTCTCAACAAGTGTTAAAATCTTCAGAGACCTATCGAAGGTGACACCTACAAACAAGCGTACAAAATGTTCGTCTCATAAAAGAACACCTTACAAACTGTTTGTAAACTTTATTTCTCCAACTTCAACACCTATGTCTACCGATTCTAGTGGTATGTTTAGTTGATTGTTCATTATAAATTTACAAACTTAACCTACATTTATTCACGAAATTGAGAAGAAGGGGGAGAAACTCATAAAGTGAAGATAGAAGATTACTAATTTTTACAAAAATAAACTAAACCCCGTTTTCTAAAAAAAATTTTTTATATTGTAAGTATACAGTATTATTGGAGATGAAAATTCTCTTGAAGATTTTAAAGACAAAAGGTACTACTGCAAATAAGTATTCAATTCAAGATCTTTCATTTCTACTGTCTTCGGTCACTGATCACAGGACACCCATTCCCTAAAGTTTACGGTGAAACGTATTAATTGGAAGAATTCTCAGAAGAATTCTTTGACTGTCACGGCACTTTGGTGACCTGAATTATCTACGAACAACCTGTCACCTCAGTGGACTAGTAGAATACGGAGGGACCAGCCTTCTCGTTCAATTAGTACATACGTTGACAAAACATCGATTTAAAGATCTTTACTTTATGATCCAGTTTCTCATTGACACAAATTTTTACAAATCTTGACAACGGTCTAACACCAGGTCTTCCCAACGTAGTGATAAGTGAGTCAGGCGTCATATGGTCTCATAGAGAAAGAGAGTAGTGGAGAAATTTTTGGACAGTGTTTTTATTCAAGGAGAACCGAAGAAATATCTCGGAAGGAAAGTGGTTATGGTGAAACATAAAGGAACCGTAGATAGAAGAAGAGTTACCAAGTATAAAGCATATAAAAATGTCGAATGAATAAACAACACCCAAAACCTTACGTATCCCAAAAGAGATAAACTAAGATAAGGTAAATCAAAAAATCAAGTTAACAAGTCAGTACAGACTGACAAACGATGGGGTACCTGACGTCGTGCGGTCCGAAACGACAGGAAGTGGTAGAGGGTCTCAAACGAGTTTGAGTACAGATAACTCAGCCACTACGGTAGGTTGGTAGAGTAGAAGACATCGGGGAAAGAGGAGGACGGAGGTTAGAAAGGGTCGTAGTCCCAGAAAAGGTCACTCAGTCGAGAAACGTAGTCCACCGGTTTCATAACCTCGAAGTCGAAGTCGTAGTCAGGAAGGTTACTTATAAGTCCTGACTAAAGGAAATCCTGACTGACCAAACTAGAGGAACGACAGAGTCCCTAAGAACTCTCAAAAGAGGTCGTAGTGTCAAGTTTTCGTAGATAAGAAGTCGGAAGTCGGAAGAAATAATAAGTCGAGAGTGTACACATGTACTGATGACCTACAGAAATTTAGGAACGACACGGGAATGACAGACACACTAATAGACCGTTCGTTGGGCACAGTAGACATTTACCCCATTATCAACATGAATGACACATCTAGTTTACTGAATTGTATATGTTTCACGAAGATTATCTTAGACCGAGTCCCGGTAATAATAATCAAATAATCAGGTAACGAAGGAAAAGAAGTCACGTGAACTGACAAGGCAACTATTCTTCTACTTTTAAGACGAGACTCAAGGAAGACATTCTGATCGACTTTAAACCTACGTGTCCTTCCGTCAAATGAACTTTACTGATAAAAGACGGACTTTTTTATCCGTTCTACCACGGTTTTCTTTCACCTTCTCCCCTATATATATATGTACACCGACTAACTGGAACGACATGTCGTCTTTGATTGTGTTGTAACATTTCGTCAATATGAAGTTATTATTTATGTAAAATTACCGACACTACTTCTGGAAGAAGATATCTACCTTTTACAACTGTAAATTCCGTATTCACATTTGGTAATTACCTCACGTGACCATGAAAAAGGTTATCTTTATTTTTGTTTTAACTTAAAAGTTTTTTTTTCTTTTTCTTTTTAACGTTTGTTCCCAACGTTTACAACGGAACAGATAAATTTTTATAACGGACGTACTCGGAGACAAATTGATAAACGACTTGTGACACCGATCGTATTTCATAGAAGACAGAAGGAGGAGTACCGAGTAGACCGTTCGGAAGTTGTTCCTTTATATTCGGGACGTTTAGGGGGACTACGGTTCTGTATCCTGTCAGAAGGAAACGTCCGAAGGGACCAGTCAAAGTGGGAGAGAACACACCACACGTGTTTTTTTCGGTTTTTTATACACTAAAAAAAGAATAGTTAGAGACGGCGCCGGTCGTGTTCGTTCTCAGTGTGGACGTATCCCTCTTTTGCCTCGCNGGACGTTTAGGGGGACTACGGTTCTGTATCCTGTCAGAAGGAAACGTCCGAAGGGACCAGTCAAAGTGGGAGAGAACACACCACACGTGTTTTTTTCGGTTTTTTATACACTAAAAAAAGAATAGTTAGAGATGAATTTGAACTGAAAGGTCGGAGATTTAGGTGTCTTAAGAAAATTGAGATACTACCCTACTTTTAACATACGTACAAGAATCTGAAAAGGGAGGTGTTGGTCATTTAATTTCTAAGACAAAACTGTTCGAGTCACTGAGAGGGGTCAGGAGACTCATCCCAAATCAGTATGATCTGATCGAGAGACCCCCGAAAACATTACACCTTGGTCCTCCTTTCATTTTTACCTCTTCTTAAACCCAAACCCGTTAAAACCTCCCTACGATACTCGAATTCTCTAGCTAGGAACAGTACTATTAAGTAGTAACGTTCATTTAATGAACTCAATAAGATTTACATAAAACAATCACCGACTTGACACTAGGAAACAAGAATAGTTTTATAATAAAAGTTACTTATTTTGTGTAAGGTTATTTTTAATACCATTCGTACACGTTCCAAAATTAATGACGTCATTACTCCTTTGACCTTCCTACTGTTTCGACTAAGTCCTCCTGTACTCTTTGATCGTACACAGTCATATGTCGGTCGCTTCCTTCTTGTCTTTTTTGTGACGCTACTTCTTCTCTGTCGTTACTTCAACGATTCAAACTATATGTTCACCAAGTAAAGGATATCGCGTTATTTTGGCATTGGAAACCCCAATAGAACAGACAACTTGTTTTTCGCTAACATCAAATATTCAAAAGATCTTTAATTGTAGACAAAAACAGATCAACATTTTACGGATCCGAGAATAGTCACCATTTATCATTCGGTTTGTTTTGATATAGAGGTTCGGATCCCGGGTCGTTTGGAACCCACCCGAACAATCTGTTGACAGAGTCAATAGAAAAGCGAAAAGAAGGTTCAAAACCTATGAAAAAGCATTATCAGGAAACACACCAGTATTTGTCAGAAGATTCTAATAAAAACTAACGTTTTTCCGATCAGAGTGATCCAAAACACAAAAAACGGACGTAGGAAAATTTCCTCGTCGTACACATTGTGTATGGTGGTAAGAACAACACATCGGTTGTTTAGTTCTTGACATTCTTCGGTTCGTTATGTCTTCGGTCTCTTAATCGAAGTAGGACCTTTCAAACATTTCTTAGATCCTACCGTAGAGTTATTGGACAATGAGGTTCCTAGTAGATTTACAGACAAACAAAATTAGTAAGAATATACGACTAGGGAACCTGTCGTTCCTTTAGTTTGGACAGTCAGGATTTCCTTTAGTTGGGACTTATAGTAACTTTCCTAACTACGACTTCGAGATCATGAAGCCGGTGGACTACGTTTCTCGACTGAGGAACCTTTTCTGGTACAACGACCCTTTCTAACCCCCGTCGTCCTCTTCTCCCACTGTCTCCTACTCTACCACCTACCGTAGTGACTGAGTTACCTGGACTCAGACTCGTTTGAGACCCTCTACCACTCCCTGTCTCCCCGGACCACACGACATGAGGTACCCTAGTGTCAGTCTGTACTGAATCGCTGACTTTTTGTTGTGTTATACGAATAAATAAGGTTTCGTTCCTTTTTGTTTTAATTCCATAAGTAAAGGTGACCTAAAGTAGGTGTCGCGGATGTTGACATATACTTAAACGGAAAAGAACTCTGCGACGTTTAACGATTTCAAGGAACCGACGGTCCTTCACTAAGAGGAATGACGGACATTCCGACTCGTGTATGGTCAAAGAGTCGAACCGAAATAACTGAAATCCAGGTGAACGTTGTAAGTTAAAAACAACGAACAGGATGGTCCACTACTCTAAATTGAGTCCATACTATGAGGTACATACCGGATTCAAATGAATAGTCAAACAAGTTAACATAGACAATTTTTTGTTTTGTTTTGTCTAGAAATTATTAGATCCGTTTATCGTATAGAACGGTCTTTCATTATCGTAACCATGGTTCTATTTCTTCACCCAACAACCGTAAAAGAGGTATATCATACACAGTTTTTGCTAAACCGACAATTTTTATGAAACGGTCATTATGAAAAAAAGGACTTAAATACCACAATAGAACTTTTTTTTAACGTAGTTTTTCTCGATAGTATTTTCTCGACTATGAAATAAGTTTGTCGTCGGATGTACACTTTGTTGTTGACGAAACGAAGGGAAGTGAAGATGAATCGTCTTACTATTAGGTTATAAATTGTTATTTATACAGTTTTTAGTGTATTAACATTCCTTGAAATTAAGAAAGTCGTGGGACAAGAAACAAAAAAGTTTTAGTCCCGGTATGTCTTAGTCGTGTTTCGTGTCTTATATAAGACCCCTCTTCGTTTTAGAGATAATAGACTTGTCTAACGTGTTTCGATTTCTTATTTAAACTAATGGAGAACAATTCTCGTCTGTCTTACAAGATTCTGATTAAACAGTAAATAGTATAAGATTAAAACGTAATTATAGACTGTTATTTCTTAAATACTGGTAAAAATTTCACTTTTAACTTGGTTAAAACAGTTGTGAAATTTGTCTAAAGAAAAAAAGTCGGAATTTACACGTCTAAAATAGTTGTTTCCGTTTTAAAGGAAGGAAACTCGGGAGACATAGAACAAGGGTACATCCAGAACCGAAAACGGTCGAAAAAAAGTATAAGATCGTGTTTGTCTATAAAATGATATTCTATCTTTATGAAAGGAAAAAGTAAACATTTGGTTTTGTGTGGGGTAACAGAACATATGTACGGACGATCCAACGAAGTCAGTACAGGTTGAGAAAGGTTACGACACCTGACATCGGGCGGTCCGAGGAGACAGGCACCCTAAGAGGTCCGTTCTTCTGACCTCACCCAACGGTAAAGGAGGAGGTCCCCTAGAAGGGCTGGGGATCCCTAGTTTGGAAGACAGAGAACGTAGAGGACATAACCGTCCGCCCAAGAAATGGTGACCGCGGTGGACCCTTCGAGTAGAACATATGTACATTTGGATAAAGAATCCATGATAACAAGAGTCACATCAGAGTTGGTGACTAGAATAAATATCGAAAGTTGATTTCATTGAGTAAAAATAAAGTGTCACTTTTGACCCTGTACTATAAATTCTTGATTGGGAGACAATATGTCTTCGTAGGATCATCTGATCGTTTCAACTACTTGTATGTTGCGTCACGTGCCTCCGTATATGTAGCCGAAATGCACATATACACGGTCCTCGAATGTCGAAGTCAAGTTGTTAAACCACTCTAAGTCTATCTCTGTGTCTTTATCAGTTTGGTGGTTGGTGGAGGACAAATCTCAATTTTTTTTTCTTCGGGACTTTCAGTCGTCTGGAACTCCTACCTATTAATGAGAGGTAAAAAAAAAAATTTTTTTTCGAGAGTATCGTACATTTATCGGCATCCGGTAATGAATTAGTCTGTAAGTCTATGTTTGTTCGCTATTTTGTCGGTTTCAGGTATGGGTCCAAAAACCAGAGATGGACCACCTGTCCACAGGTCGGTTCAGTGGGTACAAGAGTGAAACCTTTCCTCTAGCAACAGTTTGTTCTAGAAATTTTGTGAGTGAGACTTACTACTTGTCTTAGTGATCTGAAATTGTAATAATAATAAAAAAAAAAAAAACGTCTAGAGTCTTTACTAAAAAGAAGATAATTGGTCACCCAAAAAGCTCATTGATTAGTATAACGGGAAAAGAGTCATTACTGATCTTGACTTCGGTTCAAACATCTGGTTTGTTTCGGTCCTTTCTGTCTGCTATTCTTGGTACAAAATTTAATCAGAGTAACCCAAGAATATTTACCTTTTCCCTCCTTTTTCTCTATCACAGTCCTACTACACTGAACTCTCTGGGATGACCAGGGACCCCGAAGGGTCCACCGTGGCACCATTTCTGGGGTGGACGGTCACGTCCTCTATGTTCTCTGTCCAAACTAGGGACCCAGCCCTTCTAAGGAACCTCATCCTTTACCGTTGGACGAGGTCAAAAGAACGGACCTTTTAAGGTACCTGTCTCTTCGGACCGATCGACTACCCCAGTGTTTCTCAACCTGTGATGGTTCGTGTGTGTGTGTAGTAAAAAGTGAGCAAAATGGAAGAAGGAGAATAGAAAAGAAGGAACGACAGAAGATTAAATAGAACAGAATCACAGATATTGACGTACCGTGTAAATGAGGGAACACTTTATTAGTCCTATATATATATATATACTATATTTTAAGGGTATGATCTACGTAAAGGTATAAAGACAAACACTTAGTGGACATCAAAACTCCTGACTTTCACGAAACCTTATTTGTTCTTTTTGAACACGATCGAAATTTAGACCTGAAAGTTTTTTTGAGAACACTCCTACCTATTGCTATAATAAAACAAACAACCACCAAAAACAAAAAAGCAAGACAAAAACGAAGGGGTCTTGAACTGAAGGATTCGTCACTCGATTATCCTGAGTGATGACGACGACTGACCTGTGTAAATATATGTCATTTAGAACTATTTTGTTATACGTCACTTCTCATATACATATCGAGGGACTAACCGGGAAAAGTATTATGACTAACAAGGGAAACAACGTAACGCGATACTTAGTTCGAGATTCTTCACCACCTTTCGTAGAGGAATCAAAGTCTTCGTAGTTAAGTCTCAGAGTTCCGGGGTCAAACACCCGGAAGGTGTTAATGTTTAGAGCACACCTTAAACCCATAAACTGATCATAAACAATTTTTTAGTTCTACCTTTAGGGACGACTCAGGGTTTAAATAAAACTTTACTCTGGTTTAAGGTACTTAGATCGGTCCAGAGGAACAAGACGCTACTTAACGATAACCCAGGTCCGGTACTGGGTCACCAGGTCTTCGTTGGAACACTAAAATTCGTGGTCTACAACACAACTTACTCGGTTTCAACGTCCCAGGTCGTTTTTCTGTGACTCAATCGAATAGAGTAGA
Organism: Capra ibex; assembly: GCA_006410555.1. Lineage (NCBI taxonomy): Eukaryota > Metazoa > Chordata > Mammalia > Artiodactyla > Bovidae > Capra > Capra ibex. The sequence continues at coordinate 31,439,904 of SJYO01037955.1, forward strand.
CCTAAGTAGGGAACCAGATTCTCCCTGAGTCATCCAGGTTCTCCTCACTCCAAAGTCAACTCTCTGGTTTGATCAAGTAGAAACTTGATCAAATAATGTATTTAGTAGTGTTGAAGAGTAAATGGAAGTCACTAGAACCGGAACCGAAACGTAACAGTTTGGAGTACCTAAGAAAAGATATGGGGATTTTAGATACCTTGGAGAAATGAGAGTGAGTGGACTTAAGAGTGTCGAATCACGATATTTGGGTAGGTTGGGGACGTTCTCCGGGAAGAAGTTTCTGTTCCTAAAGTCCTGAAAGAAAAGGGTTGGACGAAAGAGAGGAGATCCGTCAAGAAAAGGTGGAGATCAAGGGAGTAGATATAAACTTCGGGTGGGGACTTCCCGTAAAATTTTCAGAAATCGAGAGACCCCCGTCGTACACTAAACCTCCTATACAACTTATGTAGAGAGTAGTAGGTTTCGGGATAAACCACCACCACGACGACGACGATTCAGTGAAGTCAGCACAGGCTGAGACACACTGGGGTATCTGCCGTCGGGTGGTCCGAGGGGGTAGGGACCCTAAGAGGTCCGTTCTTGTGACCTCACCCAACGGTAAAGGAAGAGGTTGCGTACTTTCACTTTTCACTTTCACTTCAGTAAGTCAACACAGACTGAGAAACGCTGGGGTACCTGACGTCGGATGGTCCGAGGAGGTAGGCACCCTAAAAGGTCCGTTCTCATGACCTCACCCAACGGTAACGGAAAAGACTTAAACCATGATTGACTCAGAAAAATCAAAAGGTCGGTCAAAAATAAATAACCAAGTTAATAATTATCGTCATTGTAAGTAATTTAAAAATCACACGGTTGATGATAATATCCATAAAAACGTAGTTCAGTAATTACAAACATTATCAAGGTCTTCAATTTAAGGTTCCAGAAGGGTTACATGTCTACTCCTTTGACTCCGTCTCTCTTAGGTTTATTTAATGGGTCTCAGTGAGTCCTCAATTGATTCTTCACCACGATTAAACCAAAACTTCCAGACGTGTCCTTGGAGTAAGATACGAGTTTTGATACCAATGCTATGACAAGAGACATGCACAGGAGGTCCAGTAAGGTAGAGAGGTGCCAGATAACATAAGAATAACAAATTCATCATAAACGTGGAGACTTAAACTTTTTCATTACGTATAACGTTGAGATTGAAACGTCTATAAAAGTTTCTCCTCTGATCTTCTCGTTACTCCTTCCGTTACTACCACAAATGAAGGACCGCAAACAAAATGTAAAACAAAGAGGCCCTCCTACAACGGATACATAGACACCTGTATTAAGATCAGAAAATCTCTGACTACCATCCCTCACCACAAACCTTCCACAACACATAAACCTTCCCGTGGTCTTAGATAGACACATCGTGTTAGGGATCCAAACACGGTCGATTCGAGACGTTCCCGAAATTAAATCTTAAAAGAGTCGGTGAACACGTACGTTTCATACAGTATACACAAAGTTTTATTAGTAACTTTTCCTTCGTGTCTGTCATCCAGTCGACATTTTTAACACACGATAGATTGTTGCCGCGGTCCAATGGTTACCAGAAATGGGGACCCCCCTTAGTCATTGGTTCACGGAACCTTTCAAGATACAAGAAACCTTCATCTTCGACCCCACCCCGACTTTCCCCTTTCTTTTAAGTCTTATTAAACTTATCCCGCTCAGTCAATGAGTAGTCTGAGACTTAACTTACACTTCCCGAAACAGACCGTCCTAGGATTCAACCCCTATTTCGGCCGAATCCTCCGTCTGCTACCGTAAACTTCTACTACTCCCACGTTCAAAAATCTTTAGAAGTCACATCCTCTTTTCTCCGTCGTTACCCGCGTAGTAAAGATTCCACGAAGGAACCAACAGTAGAGAGTTCCCACACATAGTAGATCGGGACGGGAGACAGGTTCCATAAGAATACAGTGACCGAGGTGTAAGTCACGGGGTCAACTAGAAAGACTATCAAAGAGTAAAGACAATATTCTTAAGTGTGGACTGGAAAGGAAACAGAATTTACGGTGTGGGAACTTCACAAAAAAGGACTAGTACCCACGTACGCACGATTCAACGAAGTCAACACAGATTGAGAAACGTTGGGATACTTGGTGTCGGACGGTCTGATGAGACAGGTACCCTAAGAGGTTCGTTGTTATGACTTCATCCGACGATACGGGAGTAGGTCCCCTAGAAGGGCTGGGTCCCAAGTTTGGGTGGGAGAGACGGTCGTAACCGTCCGTCGAAGAAATGGTGGTCGCGGTGGACCCTTCAGGAAAAGGACTATAGGGACTATAGGGATAGAAGGAGAGTAAAGTCAAGTCAGTGAGTTAGCACAGGTTGACACGCTGGTGTACCTGATGTCGTGTGGTCCGAAGGGACAGGTAGTGGGTGAGGGTCTCGGTTGAGTTTGAGTCCAGGTAACACAAGCACTACGGTAGGTTGGTAGAGTAGGAGACAGTAGGGGAAGATGATGACGGAAGTTAGAAAGGGTCGTAGTCCCAGAAAAGGTTACTGAACTTAGAAGCGTAGTCCACCGGTTTCATAAACTCAAAGTCGAAGTCGTAGTCAGGAAGGTTTCTTATAAGTCCTGACTAAAGGAAATCTTAACTGACCAAACTAGAGGAACGTCAAGTTCCCTGAGAGTTCTCAGAAGAGGTTGTGGTATCAAGTTTTCGTAGTTAAGAAGACACGAGTCGAAAGAAATATCAGGTTGAGAGTGTAGGTATGTACTGATGACCTTTTTAGTATCGGAACTGGTCTGTCTGGAAACAACCATTTCATCACAGAGACGAAAAATTATACTACAGATCCAACCAGTGTCGAAAAGAAGGTTTCTCGTTCGCAGAAAATTAAAGTGCCGACGTAAGTGGTATACGTCACTAAAACCTCGGGTTCTTTTATTTCAAACAGTGTCAAAGGTGACAAAGGGGTAGATAAACGGTACTTCACTACCCTGGTCTACGGTACTAGAATCAAAAGACTTACAACTCAAAATTCGGTTAAAAAAGTGAGAGGAGAAAATGAAAGTAGTTCTCCGAGAAATCAAGAAGAAGTGAAAGACGGTATACCCACCACAGTAGACGCATAGACTCCAATAACTATAAAGAGGGCCGTTAGAACTAAGGTCGAACACGAAGTAGGTCGGATCGTAAAGAGTACTACATGAGACGTATATTCAATTTATTCGTCCCACTGTTATATGTCGGAACTACGTGAGGAAAAGGATAAACCTTGGTTAGACAACAAGGTACAGGTCAAGATTGACAACGAACAACTGGACGTATGTCTAAAGAGTTCTCCGTCCAGTCCACCAGACCCTAAGGGTAGAGAAAGTCTTAAAAGATATATAAGGTCGTCAGAAAACAGTACGGAAACGAACACGCATACCGTTGGAGACTAGACAAACTAACAGAGTAAATGTCACTGAAAAGTAGAAGTCTAAGATTTGAGGTGTTCCGGTCTCTGGGACAGTCATAACTGGATTAGAAATGAAGAGAAAATTTTTAATAAAGTTCTACATACTTACATACCTGAATTAGTATTTTACATTTTGATATTGTAATAATTCTTTTTTTTTATCCTCTTTTGGAAACCCTATGTCCTGATTCTCTCTTAAGTTGTTCTCTTTCTACTCGCATTCCTGAAGAAACTACTAACTCTTCCGTACACGTCTGGGAGTATCTGAGGACTAGTGGTAGCTCCGATACTTATGACATCGTTTTCTTACTTATAGGACGCAACTTCGACCTGACCAAGATCTCAATTACGACCTTCAACATAATATATTTAATAATTATAGTTACGGAAATAGTAAACCGGTCAAGAGAAAGAGAACATTTTGTTTTTTGATAGATTCCCCTCTTACTACGGGACCAAGACATAGTTCAGTTATTATGAAGGTACCCTACCGAATACCCTCTGAATTAGACAGACTAAGATCGGTAGACACTCACGGGTCTTTTCGGTAGACTAGATCACGTGCATGATGTTGTAGGAAATTTCTAATACCAACCACCAACAGTGACAGGAAATTTAACTGTAATCGTCCTTTCAGCTTTTTCCTTTTACTGTCCTTACAAAACCAAAACACCGACACCCCCTAAAAGGTAGAAGGAAAGTTTACCGAATTCCGGTAAATTCTGATACCCCTTCCAAGACATGACTACACCAAATATAGAGGTTTAAAATAGGGGTGTTCAATCCAGAGGTCAACCGTCACCTTGAGTCTGTGATCAGGGTCAACAGTCAAGACTAACACCAATAAACCTTCCAGTTCCGAAACCCAACAGAAAACGAAAACACCGGTAGAAGAATTAAAAAATATTAAAAGAAGATGTAAAAACTCGTATATTTTAGACTCCTCTCGAAGAGTTATTAAGATCTGTAGGTCTAAACCTATTGTAGAATGACTAGGTTTCAAAGAGAGTCCCCGATACGACCCAGTTTCACCCCTACGTACTCACCCAACAATTACGGTGAAGTTCCCTTTGAGTTTCTTCATTTGTGGTAGACATTACGTCTACTATGGTGAGATTACCGTCTTTCGTTTTCCTTAATTTTTCGGAGAACTACCCTCACTTTTTAGATCGAATTTTGAGTTGTAAGTTTTTTGATTCTAGTACCGTAGGTCAGGGTAGTGAAGTACCGTTTATCTACCTCCCCCTTTCACTGTCTAAAATAAAAGAACCAAACTTTTAGTGACGTCTGTCACTGACGTCGGAACTTTAATTTACTGTGCACGAGAAACCTTCTTTTTGATACTGTTTGGATCTCTCGTATAAGTTTTCGTCTCTGTAGTGAAACCTTTGTTTCTAAGTATATCAGTTTCGATATCAAAAAGGTTACCAGTAAATGCCTACACTCTCAACATGGTATTTTCTTCCGACTCACACTTTCTTAAGTACGAAAACTTGACACCACGACCTCTTCTGAGAACTCTCAGGGAACCTGACGCACCTCTAGTTTGATCAGTTAGGATTTCCTTTAGTTGGGACTTATGAGTAACCTTCCTGACCACGACTCCGATTTCGAGGTTATGAAACCGGTGGACTATGTTTCTCTACTGAGTAACCTTTTCTGGGACTACGAGTCTTTCTAACTTCCGTTTCCCGTTTCCCCCGTTGTCTCCGACTCTACCATCCTACCACAGTAACTGAGTTATCTGCACTCAGACTCGTTTGAGGTCCTCTATCACTTCCTGTCCCTTCGGACCGTACGACGTCAGGCACCCAAGGACTTCTCAGTGTGTGCTGAATCGTTACTTGTTGTAGTCGTCACACGACATCGAACCAAGGACAACATCGTGTACAGTCTTGTGGGAAGGAAAATCTCCGACTTATGATAAGGTGACATACATAAATGGCAACACAACACAACCAACGACTCAGCACAGGCTGAGGGACGCTGGGGTACCTGACGTTTGGCGGTCCGAGGAGACAGGTACCTTAAGAGGTCCGTTCTTATGACCTCATCCAACGGTAAAGGAAGAGGAACATAAATGATACAAAACAAATAAACAAATAGAGAGACTGTTACATCCTTCAATGAAATATTTTATTTAAAGTCACAACCTTTAAATGGGTAGAGAGAGAAAGAAGACGGTTTTTCTCGAACCTTTTTGTTATTTTTAATAAACGAAGATTCAAGACGAAGGAACAGTGAAACGAGATCACCCACTCATTGACTGTATAAGATGTTTCACTCCCGTCTCTACCCTAATCTCAGTACCGAAAGGGGTCGATCACCTTAATTTATTCTGAATTGACTTTTACTCTCCTTGATCTCAAAACTGGACATCACTTGTAGTACAGAAAGTAACGTTTATCCTTACTTCTTTTGTTTTGTTATAAATAACACTGAGACCCTTTACGGTCCGTAATACGAACTCCAAGTAGGGTGTAAGATTAAATAAGGAAGGATCTCGTTAAGACGTTCAGTCTGGAATCTGTTTTGTCGTTATTGCTTTCCGGAACCTGATTATATGTTCATGGAACTTGAGATTTGTTCACGATACGTTATTTTTTATATATGACACTCAGTGTCTACGTTCACTGTATACATTAAGAGTTAAAGGATCGTCGGTTCCATTTTTTTTTTTTCTTTATTACTTTCCTTTGTTCACTTTAAGTAAAATTAGTGAATGAATCGGACTCTATAGATCTTAAAATAATAAAGTTATACATTAGTTACATTTAACAATTACAATATTAAATGTAAGAAAAAAAAACCAACGGTTGAGAAACCTTAGGTCCCACATCAAATGTAAATGTCGTGTAAAGTTCAAACTAAACAACCCAAAATTCACGAGAGACCGGTGCACACCGACCACTGACCCATCACAGGTCACGAGGAGACCCGGTACGACAAGAAAGGTGGAGCGGGGTCACTCACACACGAGTCGCAGAGGGAAATATGAAGTACATAGAGATCAAGGAATTACCTGTATGATCAGTATTGAAGGTGAATGAAAGTATCTTCTTACCGACCGAATAATGAATCTCCCTTATAAAGGAAAATAAGTGGAATTAAAACGTAAAAGGGGTCCAGATAAAAAGATGGAAACCTCTTGGTCCTTTACTTACTTATCTGTTTAACCCATCTAAATATGAAGAGTTATTAATGTTATTATTATCCACTAATAATACAGTAACGACAACGATCCCCTCGTAAAATCTACCGACCCCTCTTATTGGAAACCAATGAACCGATTTTCCTGTCTGTAATTGTTCTCTTAATCTCTCCTTTCAGTCTTTTTACAACGATAATTTAATATTTTGACACCACGTCTTATATTTTCCCTTTCAGAAGTGGTATAAAAACTTCAAAAAGAAAGATTGATATTTTCGTTATATCTTTTATGTTATCTCACTTATTTTGTTTTTTTAATGGGTGTTAGAGTGAAAGATATTATTCGAAGACTCTTTCAAGTTTTGATCTCCCTTAAAGTTTTGATTCGAGAATAAAACACTCAAGGGAACAGGAAATCTCACTCCTTCTGTGGAGTGAAGTCTTATCACAAAGGACACCCTTTGTCTTGAACGGGTCAAACCTGTGCACACGTGCACGCAACAATCATGACGAAACCCCGACCCTCGACCTCCACCCATTTACACGACTGTCTTCGTCTCTTCAACTCTTCTTCCTCGTTTACTGACAATTCCACTACCGAGTAGACTACAACTTACTGTACAGAGGACTTACTTACTTTCCCAGGGTTCCTTTCATTTTCCTCCAACTCAAGTCATACCCTATACCCAGAAGATAACGTTGGTCGGGGACTGTGAGTCGACCACCGGAACTCATAGGACCCGACATCGGGACCGCGACGTACCTATCTAAGACCAAGAAAGACACTCACTGAAAGAGAACCAGGTCCTGTGAGGACGGTGTCCAAAGGTCTAGTAAGCAGGAGAAACCCGGTAACTGTGGAAGTCGTAAACTTTATGTGTACTGGAACTTGTTGTGTCCTCAACCTTCATGTCTGGGGACACGTCGACTTCTAGGTGCATGACGATAGAGACGAAGGGTTTTTTCCTCGACAAACTACTGAGTGGGTACCCATCCTTCGACTTTGGTAAACCTATCTTAGTCCTGAGTTTTGGATCAAAACAACTAAGGTGTGTAACACTAGAGATTGACTTTCGTTTGAGGGGGAGAGGGAGTGAATCAATTAAATTTCTCGGTAAGAACCGAAGGGGAATGAGTCTACCATTTCTTAGATGGACGTTACTCCCTTTACACCCGATCTAAGGACCCAACCCTTCTAGGGGACCTCCTCCCGTACCGTTGCGTGAGGGCATAAGAACGGACCTCTTAGGGGTACCTGTCTCCTCGGACCACCCGATATCAGGTACTCCAACACTTCTCGACCTGTGTTGACTCACTGATTCGTGTCCTGGTTTACTTTTATATCCATGATACAAACTTTTTTTAGGTACACATTCACCTAACCACGTCAAGTTTGGACACAACAAGTCCCTAGTTGACATAAGTTGTCCGTTGAGGAGGGGTTTTACTCCTCCTCTCTGTTGTACTTCCCCCGGAGCACTATGACTGTACCAGGAACGGACCATGACTGTACTCGTCCCTCCCGAACGGACCATTACGGTACCAGGAAGAGGTCACAGACGGGGAATTGTCTTGGGTAGGACACATCCGTCCGGTCCCACTGAGACTTCGGACAGAAGTCTGGACACTTCCTACATAGGACAGTGGGACCTACGTCGCAAACAGAAGTCTGTCGATAAATTCTGGTCAAGTCGTGAATGTTTAAGTACTTAGAACACCTCGGGTTTGCTTGGGAAACCCACCACATACATGAACGTCGAAGAGATTTCATCATGAGTAGAAACAGTGACATGGTTTTAGTCCGGTTTCCCCTGAGTGTAAACTACTTACTTATTATTTTAAGTCTAATCTAAATGATCTTACACTTATGGTAATGAAGGACAAAAGAAATGGAGAGATACGTGTTGGGATGAGGGTGTTTAGTAGTAATTCACTTACTTAGGTATATGAGTAAGTCATTTATAAATAACGGATAATTTCCTACGGGAGACACTGAAGGGACCACCGAGTCTGTCATTTCGTAGATGGATGTTACGCCCTCTGGGTCCAAGTTAGGGACCCAACCCTTCTAGGAGACCTCTCCCTTTACCGTTGGGTGAGGTCATGAGAACCGACCTTTTAGGGTACCTACCTCCTCGTACCATCCGATGTCAGGTACCCCAGTGTTTCTCAACCTGTGCTGACTTGCTGTAGTGAATTTCCTACGGTCCGAGATCCGACTCAGAACTCAATGTGTCTACTGACTCTGTGACCAAGTCAAGAAGGAACATATCTTTCCGAAGGAAGAGTCCTATAACGAAAGGTTTTATCGTCCGAGTAGGTGTGTCTTGTTTTTAATTTATCTTTTTTCGTTTGACGTCTCAAGGAGAAAAACAGTGATCAGTGTTCTCGTTTAACTAGGTACTAACGTTGACTATGTTTCAGGGCATTCGCACGCGCGCGCGCGTGTGTGTGTGTGTGTGTGTGTGTGTGTGTGTGTGTGTGAGAGACAGACAGACAGACAGACAGACAGACAGAGAGGAAGGTCATACCTTTTGGATTTTCGAGACCTATTTCTCGAAACTTTCTTTCTCAGGAAAAGAAATTTGTGTCTAACACCTCATCTGTACTTGCACTCATTTCAAGAGTCTTCCTTTCTTTCTCTTTTTCTACCTCCCTCCCTTTTTCCTTCCTTTCTTCCTTTCCTTTATTTTCTTTTCTCCCCTTTTACTCTTATGTCTATGGTCTCCAAATGGTTTACGCCTTATGTCACCGAAGGACCTCGAGACTCGAGACCTCAAACTCACAGGTGTCTAGTCCAGGACTCCTGCGCAAAGACTCGAGTTTCTTCCACCATTTCATACCTCTCTGAGTACGTATTTCGGGGTTGAAACTTTCGCACAGTAAGAGTCACTTACCCACACGATCCTTGGTTTGGTTGATTCGATACTTTTTTTATGGACGTCTCTTTTTAACATTTCTTTACAGGGTTAAAACCGGGTCCCGACCCACCTCCTTCCGGTACATGAGACGGTCCTCTTATTGTTGTAAAACTTCGGACATGTTTAGATTCAACAATATCATTTTATAATTACATTTTAATTCGTAATCATTCCCCCTTTTAACGTTCATGTAGGTATGTATACGTATAACATGTGTACGAATACATTTATACTGGTCTATATTTATATTATTTTTACTAGAGTAGTCCGACCTTAATAAGACAACAACAGAGAGTTTTCACTCCGTCTACCAAAGAGTCCCAGAGATTAGAGAAAGAGACTAATCACGTGAGTGTCTAAAGAAATGAGTACTGAATATCGGACTGTCAATGAAAGAACGGTTCAATTGTAAAAAATAAGTCCCTGAGACCCCCACGTCCTTCTCGAATCTGGATAAATTCGGGACCTCAGTTCAACCACTTTATAGTTCGTCAATATACACTAGACTCTCCATCGACGTCGTTTTCATCGACTGACAATACAAAAATAATTGTCTGTGTGACTCGGAGACTACGGCGACCCATCTTGTAATTATTTACTTGTTAGACGATCCGTAGTGGGTCTTAAAAGAACGACGTAAATTTTTACGTACACTTAACTTCAAGGGTTTGTCAGTTGGAACCATGAAAGTCTAGAGAATTCTTTTGTTTGTATCTTGAGTACCTTAACAAAAGAGGTCTTGTTCTCCTGTATACATTGCAAATACTTATATCACAAAGATCTTCGATAACACACCCAGTCCGAATAAGGACGATCACTGTCTCATCTCCATGATTTTCTCTTAGGTGATCAATAAATACAAATTAGTTGAACGACTCGACTCCCAAATCTAGTTTAAACCTCTTCTTTCGTCGAGGGAAGGACTCGACATTTACTCCTCTCTACGACTGTTTGTACCTCCCCAACCCATTAGTAGTATAGTGACTTCTATACAAATACACATCGTCTTTCGGGGCACATTCAAAATAAATAAATTTTACAATAACTCATGTTTCTTGATACAAAAATCTACGACCTCTATTACCTCGTTTGTTTCGTCGGGAGAAAATAAGATCAACTTTTAACCTGGAAATAAATAGTAAGCGTACTCACTTTAGACCTCTATTTATACAGGTCCGACTATATCACAAGGTGTTAGTAGTCCCTAAGTCAGAAGGTAGAACAAGGTAGAAGAACCTATAGACCGAAGATGAAGGAACAAGTCTGGTAGGGTTACGTCTGTGACCTTCCTCCTTCTTCTCTTCATAGGTACGGAAGGGAAATTTAAGATATGCAAAGTACATCGTGACGGAGTACAGGGGAACTAGTCTTAAATTGGTGTTCCCCCCGACCCCGTAAATCAAAAAGAAGATCCTCCGGTCGAAGGGTCGTTTTTAAATTCCTCCTTCTTGTTTATAACCCCGTTGACCATCAGACTGTGTCAGTCGTATTTCCGTTCGTCTTTAACGGAATCTGTACTATCCCATAAACTGTACCATCAAAATTCCTGGACTATGTTTATTGTCTCTTCCCTTTGATACTCCCATCAGTGGAATCCAACGGGTGGTGGAATCTCACCGGACGTAGACAAACCTCTCGTGGTTTAGTAAAAAGAAAGACACAGTCACGGGCCGACATCCAGACACACTCGTAACCGTTTTCGGACAATTTATCAAACATGGTATAAATAACTCGAACATTATACAAATCTCTCGAGTCATTAGAAATTTTTCATGTCGGTCTTTACCTCCATCTACACCTCAAAGTCTAACCGGGAAAGGAACCTTCCAGGATGACTTCGAGTCGTGGTCGGGATCCATTTACCATTAAACCAGGGTATGACCAGGTAGTGGGTATAGGGGTGTCTACCTTCTCTCGAGGTAAGAGGTTCTGAGTAGAGGTCTGAGAAGGTGACCGAGTCACCGAGATGAATACATTATCCAGAAAGACCAGGTAGTTATACATTTGGAAGTAATTTTGGAGTCTTCTTTCGTATTCGATGAATTTCGTTGGACCTAAAGACAAGAATGAGACATCGAAGACCCGTTCTGAAAAGAGGGGGAAATAAAAGTACGTCTATTAAAATCTTATTGTCTAAGAACATTAGATTTCTCGGTAAATTAGATTGAAGGAAGGACTTAAACAGAAGGAATTTCGACATAAAGCGTTCATTACACGGTACCTTCAGAGTCATAATTCTCCTCGAGACATTTGTCAGGATTCTAGTTCTTAGGGACCCTTTGTCACGGTTTAAAGGGTAGACCTCTAAGGGTTATATCAATCAAAAATATCCGACCATCTTATCGTACGGAATGTATTTTTACATTTACACACCCTTATAAGAGAAATAACTATGGATGTCTTTTCCTCTCGAGTGGTGATTCCTATATCTCGGATTGTCTTCGGAAAGTACCACGGAACCCAGGGACCACCGAGTCTACCACTTCTTAGGTGGATATCACATCTTCTGGACCCAAACTAAGGACCCAAACTAAGGAACCACTTCTAGAGGACCTCCTCCCGTACCGATGGGTGAGGTCATAAGAACAGATTTCTTAAGGTACCTGTCTCCTGGGACCGTCCGATATCAGGCACCCTAACATTTCTCAGTTTGTGGTGACTCGTTGATTGTAAAAGTGAACCCACACACACTTCCAGGGACTGAATAAGTGGATAGGGAATCAGTACTTCGACTCCTTTTACACAGTGGTCTTAAGATGGTTACAACTTTGCACGACCCTGAGTAATGGGTGAACCAACTAATAAGTCAAAAAGAATCAGAAGGAAGACGGGGGGTCGACGGAGAAGACGTAGGCCAGAAGTACCACTCTTCACGGAGTCATGTAAAAATAATCCTCTATTCCTTCCCTTTCTTTCACACACCCTAATCTAAAGCTTAGTCCCCTTAAGGAATAGTAAGGTTTACAATCACTACTTGCTTTCACCATTAAATGTTATCTTATGATTACCTAATTTTACAAATATTTAAGAGTAAGACTAACTGAGAGGTCTCTCTAGAGTTTCGGAGGGAAAATGAATCTGAACTAAACCAAAGATACAACACTAAAGTCCCTTAAAGTGTAAAGGTTTCAACAGGTACTAAAGGAAGGAGAAAAAACCGTGTAAGACTCACTTCAATCCTGAAGTAGTCCGTTCTGGTCAGTCGGGAACCTCTCATACAGAGTAGAATAAATAAGTCCACGAATATAAATACAGGTGTGAGGATTTGGACCCCCCAAGAACGAAACTGTAGATGATCAATGATTGTGAATCTAAGTACTCCGACGTGAACAAATAAAAATTCCTGTCGACAAAGGTGAAATCATCACCGGTCAAAACTCTTTACCTCCCAGACAATGTATTCACATTTTTATAAAAATCAAGAGTCGTTTTCTCCATTTGAAAAAAAAAATTACTTTACCTAAAGGATCGACTCTGTAGATAGGTTTAGATAGGTTTCTTGTGATAGGTTTCGGTCGGACTTCCTGTGTGTGTGTGTGGTGACCGTCGAGTCGCTAGTAACGATTTCCTGTACCGGGGTCGTAACTGTAAGTCCAGACAACCCTTTCCGGTGTCACAGGACGATTTTTCCCCTAGACCAACGTCCACACACTACCGTCGGTCGTCAACTGTCTCACGTACCCACTACCCTTCCACACGACCAAGTTGAGTCGTGGTCTCGACTTTCCAATGACTCTCTACCACAGTAGACCACCGGATTTGGACACGGTACACCTTAGGGGGAGTCCCGGTAGACGGTGGACTAACATCAGTGCCAGAAAAAATACGAGAAACGTATTAGACACAAACTTCTTTCACAAGGCATCGATTTTATTTTTAAATTTCATCCCCAAGTCAAGTCAAAGGACATGTACTCCCACCTCAGTCCCTACTACTTCTCTTGCAAACAGGTTCCAAGACCCTGAACGTTCACCGAGTCACGTCTTCACCGGGTTCGGTCCGGGTCCCTCACCCCACCACCAGTCACCACCAGAGTCCCTGAAGGGACCGACAGGTCACCAAGTCTGAAACGGAAAGTTACGTCCCCCATACCTCAGTTAGAGACCAGCCCCTCGATTTTAGGGTGTAAGAACCCTGGTTTTGTATTTTTCTTGTTTTCGTTACAACACTGTTTAAGTTATTCCTGAAATTTTCACCAGACGTAGTTTTTTAGAATTATTGTCACCCGGACCTGTTCGATAGATCTAAGATAATCTGAATTCCGTAAGAAGAAGGAAAAAGGTCCGTTCAGAACGGACCCTTAAAGTGAGGGTAGAAGTGTGGTGTTAAATTTACACTAAGTCTGACTGAACAGATTTTACGAGTATACGACGAATTACCGATACTCCGAAACCTGTTTAAACTTATTTATATTGGAGAGACTCAGAGTAAAAAAGAGTGAATTTTTACTATTCTTATTCTGACTGGAGTTTATAAACAACTCTTAATTTATGTCAACCGGAAGGTACCGACGTCCAAGTTGGTTGGTGTCTAATCGTTTGGAACCGATCTTTTATGACGGGGGAGACTTTTTTTCGGATCTTTTAAGGTTTTTCTTTTTAAACTTAAATAACGAGTAGACGTTGACAAACACATCGTGTATATAACATAAATATCGATAGATGTATCGTAAATGAAATATACTTCATAGTGTTCATTAGATCTCTATTAAATTTCATATGTCTTCCAACACGGATCCAATATATGTTTGTACTACGGGGGAATATATATTTAATGAACTTATAAGTACCTATAACCGTCGACACCCCCAGGACCTTGGTTAAGGGATATCTATAATTTCCTACTGACGTCATTTATAGTCTAGATTTTTTTTAAGTAGTGTCCGGTCCGAGAGGTAGTCTCCACCGACAACCACAAACACAGGAACGGTTTAACACAGGGACGGTTTAACATAGGGTTCTTAAGTGAGTACGACCACCGTTCTTCCATCCTTGTTCCCATGCTCCAGAATGAATAGACCTTCGATATCTCACACTGATTGAACTCTCCTAGAAGAACCCCCTTTGACCAAGAGTATGGATCGTCATCAAGGTCAATTTCCGGTTATAGGTTAGTCGCCATTTGGTACGATTCGATTTGTAGGAAGATTTCGAGGAAGGGGTACCCTTGAGACTCTTGTTCCGTCGACTTTTCTTAGGTCTACTCCCTTCTCAACTCAGTACCATCCTCTGTTTAGGACCTTGTTAAGGGATTCGTCTTCTCCATCGAAGACCTTTGATGACCGTACGATTTATCCGTGAGAGATCTCGTGTCTTTTTATATTAAAGGTCTCAGAAGACGAGACACAAGTGAAAGGGACGAAGGACTACTATGAGCTCGGAGGAGGTCCGTTGAAGGAGTTCCGAACCAGACAAGGACAGACGTCCATTGGGGCTCAGATTCTGTCTTAACCGTCTCTTACCGGGACGATGGACAACAACAACAAGTCTACGGTACAGCACAGACTGAGAAGGCCCGGGACACCTGATGTCGTGTGGTCCGAAGGGACAGGGAATGGTAGAGGACCTCAAACGGGTCCAAGTACAAGTAACTTAGCCACTACGACTAAGTTGGTAGTCGAACTTAACTACTGGACTGGTAGAGTAGAAGACGGTGGGTGAAGAGAAAGACAGGAGTTAGAAAGGGTCGGAGTCCCAGAAAGGTTTACTCAGTCGAGAACCGTAGTACACCAGTTTCATAACCTCGAAGTCGAAGTCGCAGTCAAGAAGGTCACTCATAAGTTCCAACTAAAGAAAAGTCTTTCTGACCAAACTAGAGGAAAGACAGGTTCTCTGAGAGTTCTCAGAAGAGGTCGTAGTGTCAAGTTTTCGTAGTCAAGAAGTCACGAGTCGAAAGCAATACCAGGTTGAGAGTATAGAAATACACCGATGACCTTTCCGGTATCGGAATTGATATACGTGGAAACAACCGTTTCCTACAGAAACGAAAATTATGGACAGATCCAAACAGAAGATGGACTCTCTCACGATTTACACTCTCTCGAAACACTTCTCGACGGTTTTCGTAAACCCTTTTCCCTTTTTTGTCAATAAACGTAAAGGAACCATAGAGGTCCCGGAGATAAGACGACCACGTGTCCCATAGGACCTGTAGTGTCACCTACAACGGGTCTAGGAACGAGAAGGAAGCGAAGACTAATGTCTTTCAGTCAGGAGACAATCCTTACCTGGAGTAGGAATGAATATGACGGGGGAACCGATCTAAAGAGGGGAATTTTGTTTGTGAAGCACGTAACTGTCCGTCTAAGAAATGGTGATCGTAGTGGACCTTTCGGGTTCAAATAATTCGGGTTCTTATTTTAAACTTAAATAAATCTGGATACTACTTGACACCACAACCTCTTCTAAGAACTCTCAGGGAACCTGACGTTTCTCTAGGTTGGTCAGGTAGGATTTCCTTTAGTTGGGACTTATAAGAAACCTTCCTGACTACGACTTCGACCTTGAGATTATGAAACCGGTGGATTACACTTCTAGACTGAGTAACTATTTCTGGGACTACGACCCTTTCTAACTTTCGTCCTCCTCTTCCCCTGTTGTATCCTACTCTACCAACCTACCGTAGTGGCTGAGCTACCTGTACTTAGACTCATTCGAGGTCCTCAACCACTACCTGTCCCTTCTGACCACACGACGTCAGGTACCCCAGAGTTTCTCAGCCTGTACTGACTCGCTGACTTGACTACTAACACAGAGTAGAGAAAACATTTATAATCAGTCACGTTACACAGGATTGAAGTGTATCCTTCGTTTTAACTCCTTGGTCCTACCCAATGTCTCGTTTACTCAAATTACTTGAGATGTTGGGTCTCTCGTGACACCCGTCTCCCGTCCTACACCAAAACCAACAGGGTTAAGGCTCAGTCTCCGTCCCGGAGTCCTCCCCCACCACAATATCTATGGAAGTTTCTTATCCTGGTCTGATTATTTACCTTTAATGTTCCCCCTTCAAGATCGAGTCACGTCCTCTCCTGACCCTCAACTACACACGGGGATCGTGGTCTTCAGAAGTTTGGCTCCGACCCACCGGTAGTGGTCCCTACTCCTTCCCCAACTCTCCAAAAGACAAGACGAACGTACAAGAGGGTCGATCGCGAGGTCCCAGGACTCCTCTCGTCCCTCGTCCACACAGTGACAGAAGGTCTATCTTTAGAAGTTTCTAACCCTGAGACGAACGGGTAATCGGGTACGAAGAACGGAATAAATGAGAAAACCATTTAAGTAGAAAACAGATGAGGGATTGAGGAAAACCGAAGGGACGACCGAGTCTACCATTTCTTAGACGGACGTCACGTCCTCTGGACCCAAACTAGGGATCCAACCCTTCTAGGGGACCTCTTCCCTTGTCGATAGATGAGGTCATAAGACCGGACCCCTTAAGGTACCTGACATATCAGGTACCCCAGTGAGTGAGTGAGTCGGTAAGACTCGGGTAACTTTGGAAAGTCTGAACTGGTGGTGGTCCGTAATTCGAAGAGTTACACACTTCATCGTGAAGTAAGAACAAAACCAAAATTCGTCTGGAGGAAGTTCAAAGTCCCGTCACGAAGAGTTTGAAGACCCTCAAAATTCTACAAAAGTCAAAAGAAGGACTAAGACATTGAAGAGGACCCAAAACGGAAGGTTTGATACTAGGAGTATACAATTTAGAAAAGGTTTTGGATACGGAGTGGAACTCTCAAAATGACAGGAAACGATCTAGAAGAGGTCGAGTAAAATATGGAAGAACCTTATCTTACAGGACTTGGTGTACGTCGAAGAGGTCGAATGTAAAGACGTCAAAATACGTACAAATGAGACACCCTCTGTCACACCACATATACCTTTACGTACTAAAATCCCGTCTTTTTTAAGACCAAGATGGTGACTATCGATACCCGACACGTTGAAACCCCTTCTATAAATTGGTCGACGAAACTCGTAGTCAAAGGTTTAAACGTTCTACCTCTATCGTCATACGTACAGTCTACAAGTTCTCCTATTTACCGAACCGTAAAATTTCGGATCATGGGACGGAACGGTCTCTTCCGTTACCGTGGGGTAAAGTCATGAGAACGGACCTTTTAGGGTACCTACCTCCTCGGACCATCCGACGTCAGGTACCCCAGCGATTCTCAGTCTGTGCTGACTCACTGAAGTGAAAGAGAAAAGTGGAAGTACGTAACCTCTTCCTTTACCGTTGGGTGAGGTCACAAGAACGAACCTCTTAGGCTCCCTGTCCCCTCGGACCACCCGACGGCAGATACCCCAGAGTGTCTCAACCTGTTCTGACTTCGCTGAATCGTGGTCGTCGTGGGACGGAACGTAAGTCATTCGAGACTTATTAAATCTCCTCATTCTCCTCCTCTTCCCTTTCTTTTTCAAGAGTAAGAACGAACATTATAGAAAAAGTATTATTCCCTGGATAAACTGTTTTATCCATTGTAAATAAAGTCTCGACATGAAACTTAGAGGGACAGTATAAGGTTAAAATGAATAGAAACAGTATAATTAATAAAAGGTAAAGTCACCTTCTTACCATAAGAAGAAGGTAAAGTTAGTACATCCATTCTTACAACATAAACTGGTAATAATTTGTATTGAATTTGAATGTCGGAACGTAGAAATACTTGCATTCATTCGTCATACACTCTCTCTATCTCTTACTTGGGTAATAGAAGACCAATTACAAATCTGTCAGGACTGTGGAGGGTCTTTGTTCTCGATGACGCTCTCTTCACCCTCTCCTCGGTGAACGCTCCGTCTTCGGAGAGAGCCGCAAGGTAGTCGTTCCTCTCCACCCACCTCTGCGACCACCACCGGCTGTGCTTCTACTAACTCATGGTGCCCTCCCTCTTGCACCTTAGGATATAGGAGTGGTAGTACTTGTACCATACAGTCTGGAGTACCCCCGTACCCGTCGTCCACTTATCTATAGAGATCTTTACGAGGTGGGCGGTTTATTCTTGGTTCTCTGGAAAAACACCAAGAAAATACAAGAAATTAAAAAATTAAACAAACCAATGTGTCGAACACCCTAGAATCAAGGGGTTGGTCCCTGACTTGGATCCGGGAACCGTCACTTTCCCGTCTCAAGATTGGTGACCTGACGGTGTCTTAAGGGACCAGGATGTATATATTATATATTATAAAAATATAAATCATAAACATGAATATAAATATTTTAAAAGGTATGGATCAACTTGATCCATACCGAGTCACCCATTTCCTACATGGACATTACGTCCTCTAGGACCTCTGTACCTAAGTTAGGGACACAACCCTTCTGGGGGACCTCTTCCTTCACCGTTGGGTGAGGTCATAAAAATGGACACTTTTAGGGTACCTCTCTCCTCGGACCACACGATGTCAGGTACCCCAACGTATCTCAACTGTACTGACTCGTTGATTTGTGTCTGTACGGATCTATAAATTCCTACCTTTAAGTTTCGTTTAACGACAAAAAGAATTTTTGTACATAGGATCCTTTTGGATATTAAATAGTACATGTAAAAGATCATCAATAAATAGTTTACTGACTTAGTAAAATCGTACTAAAAAAAAGAGTGACTAAATATATCCTTTAATATATTCTTAAAGGTGTTTACTTTGACTCCGTTTCTTGACCTTGTAATAAAGAAGTTCTATCAACCTCGATCTTAACCTTATTTCAATCACTGGGGATTAAAGTTCGCAGGGAAAACGTAACATTACGAAAGACGGAAGGGGCAACCAGTACAGAGTGAGTAGAAACTTGAGGTGGTTTTTGAAGCCTGGATATTCTATTCCTTAATAACGTTTCCGTAATGTCACGACAAAAAGAGGAGGAGGTCATAAATAGACAAGAGATAAGTGGACTCTGATTACTAAAAGGTAAAGACTGAGATCCAGTGGCCCAACAAGGTATTGGGTTCGTAACCGTTACGTTAAGTGTAGCAACACCAAGCCGAGTAAGAGGAACTTCTTCTTCTCCATTCCGTATCACAGGGGTGGTGAGAAGGTTGGATCTAGGAGTGTGAGGAACCGTACGATTCAGTGAAGTCGGTACCGGTCGAGAAACACTGTGATACTCGACATCGGGTGGTCTGAGGAGACAAGTGCCCTAAGAGACCCGTTCTCACGACCTCACCCAACGGGAAGGATAAGGTCCTTAGAAGGATTGAGTTCTTAGATTGGACGTAGAGAATGCAGAGGACGTCATCGTCCACCCAAGAAATGGTGATCACGGTGGACCCTACGGGAAGTGTGAGGGATGGGGGATAGAAGTCTTTTCGACAACTACCTGTTCTTTCTCCCATGGTCTTTCTACAGACCTTCGGGTAGACACAATAAAAGAACCCTTAAGTCCCTACAGTTCACCCTCTAAAGGTTCTATATGTATGAACCTTAGTAGACTGTCAGAAACATAGATCATTGAGTGTTTAGTCGAACTGTCGTCACGGATTCTTATAAGGTTTCACCTAATTTAGTACAAGACTGACTCACTAAAGTTTGTCAAGTTTCTCTACACCTCTATGACTTGGAAAAATGACAAAATAAAGGGAGAACGTGTCATTGTGTACAGAGACAAGACCCGGGTGACCAGAGAGACGTGAAAATGAGCCCCTAAGGTAGACCGGAGTCTCTGAATGTCTCGTACCTGTACGACTCTGAGTCAACTATGGAGGTCGGATCTAGACGATGAACTCGAGGTCTAAGCATAGGTTAACGAATAAGTTGTAGAGTTGGACCTACACAAGATTCGATGAACTTGAACCTTTGAATTTTAAACTTTACCTTAAGAGCCAATGAGTGACGGGTTTCGTAAAGTGAAGACGGAGGACGGAAAGAAGTCGGGAGGAGAAGGGGTAGAGTCATTCGCCATGATAATACGTGACAAGTCTTCAGACCCTTAGTAGGAACTAGGTGGAAAGAAAGAACAGAACGTGTAGAACGTCGTTTCGGGTGTCACGACGACGGAAGTTTTGCATAGCGGCTTAGTGGGTGAGAATCAGTAGAGGTGTCAGTAACACAAACAAACCGAAATAGTGACTAATGGAAATAGGAGAGATGGTGTCACCTTAGGAAGTACAAGAAGGACAACATTACGAAGGGACGGGTGGTGGTGACATTAGGTTAGAACTGTATCGTCAAATCTTACCTTTAAAATTTACGTTTAACTCCACGAGGTGACTTGTTTTGTAAATTACCTAAAAACCCGAAGGGACTATCAAGTCAACCATTTCTTAGACGAACGTTACGTTCTCGGGAGTCAAACTAAGGACCCAGTCCTTCTGGGGGACCTCTTCCTTGTCCGATAGGTAAGGTCATAAGAACCCGAAGGGAACACCGAGTCGACTATTTATTAGATGGACGTTACTCCCTCTGGACCCAAACTAGGG
Source organism: Capra ibex (assembly GCA_006410555.1). Lineage (NCBI taxonomy): Eukaryota > Metazoa > Chordata > Mammalia > Artiodactyla > Bovidae > Capra > Capra ibex. The sequence continues at coordinate 31,460,844 of SJYO01037955.1, forward strand.
ACCCAACCCTTCTAGGGGACCTCTTCCCTTTCCGATGGGTGAGGTCATAAGACTGGACCTCTTAAGTTACCTGATATATCAGGTACCCCAGTATTTCTCAACCTGTATTGACTTGTTGAAAGTGAAAGTGTCTTATTAAAGTCGTAAAGAATGAGACAGGATACCTCTCAAAGTACTAGACCGGAGGAAGGTGAAAGGGTAAAAAGACGCACAGTGAGAGACGGAAAGAAGTGGTGAAACGTGTCCTGAAGTATATCCAAGATCTCGTGGGTTCCGTAAGAACTCGGAGCACCGGACACCTGAACTCCAAGGGTTACGGACTTTGTAGGAAGGGGACCGAGACGAGTCCCGACCGTGGAACACTTGAGGTTCCGAAGACGAATTTACTGTGAAGAAGTCTCTCCAGAGTTACTCGTCGGAAGGGTTTCGACCGGGGTGAATCGTGAGAGGTAGTGTCTTACGTCAAATGAAGGAAAGAATTAGGTAATTATAAGATACATAAACAAATGAAACAGAACGAATAGAGTTAGTGGTAGTCTTACACTTAAGGTCCTCTCGTCATTTATACAAATAAGAACCAAAATAGAGATCGTGGATTGTGTCACGGACCCGAATTTACTTACTTATTTACTTAATTCATCTTAAATTACTTACTTACTTTGTAGGTTGGACCACTTTACTAAAACTTTAGATATCGAGAATTGGTCGTCGACTCTATTTCTTCCCACAATAAGTTTAGAGGTAATTGTCCTTAACAAGTCAACGAGTCAACACAGGACAAGAAACCCTGGGGTACCTGACGTCGTACTGTCCGAAGGGACAGAAAGTGATAGAAGGTCTCAAACGAGTTGAGTACAAGCAACTCAACTACTACGGTAGGTTATTAGAGTAGGAGACATCGGGGAAAGAGGAGGACGGGATTTAGAAAGGGTCGTACTCCCAGAAAAGGTCACTCAGTCGAGAAGTGTAGTCCACGGGTCTCATAACCTCGAAGTCGATGTCGTGGACATTAAGGTAACTTATAAGTCCCCACTAAAGGAAATTAGAACTAAAGGAAACTAGAACGACAGGTTCCGTTAGAATTCTCAGAAGAGGTCGTGGTGTTGAACTTTCGTAGTTAAAAAACCACGAGTCGGAAGATACACCAGGTCGAGAGTATAGACATGTACTGATGACCATTTTGACATCGAAACTGATATACCTGGAAACAACCGTTTCATTACAGAGACGAAAAATTGTGTAAAAGATCTAAGCAGTATCGAAATGAAGGTTCCTGGTTTGCAGAAAATTAAAGTACCGGTGTTAGTGGTTTCACTAAAACTTCGGGTTCTTTTATTTCAGACAGTGACAAAGGTAACAAAAGGTAGATAAATGGTACTTCACTACCCTGGTCTACGATACTAGAAGTAAAAAACTAACAACTCAAAATTCGATCGAAAAAGTGAGAGGAGAAAGTGAAAGTAGTTCTCCGAGGAGTAAAGGAGAAGTTAAAGATGGTAATCCCAACACTGTAGATGTATAGACTCTAATGACTATAAAGAGGGCCGTTAGAACTAAGGTCGAACACGAAGTAGCTCGGACCGTAAAGTGTACTACATGATGTATATTGAATTCATTCGTCCCACTGCTATATGTCGGAACTGTATAAGGAAAGGGTTAAACCTTGGTCAGGTAACAAGGTACAGACCAAGAATGACAACGAAGAACTGGACGAATGTTCAAAGAGTCCTCCGTCCATTCCACCAAACCATAAGGGTAGAGAATTCTTAAAAGGTCAAACAACACTAGATGTGTCAGTTTCCGAAATCGTATCAGTTACTTCGTCTTCATCTACAAAAAGACCTTAAGGAAGTAAAAAACACACTAGGTTACTTACGACCGTTAAAGTAGAGACCAAGGAGACGAAAAGATTTAGGTCGAACTTGTAGACCTACAAGAGCCAAGTGTATGACAATTTCGGATGGACTTCCTAAAACTAGTAATGGAACGAACGTAAACTTCACTCACGTTAATACACCACCAAACTTGTGAGAAACCGTAACGGGAAGAAACCCTAACCTTACTTCTGACTGGAAAAGGTCAGAATACCGGTCACGATTCAAAAGGTTTAAACGACCGTATAACTGACGTTGTGAAATTATCGTAGTAGACAATCCTAAACTTTATAGAGTCGACCTTAAGGTAGTGGAGGTGATCGAAACAACATGATTACGAAGGATTCCGGGTGAACTGAAGTGTGAGGTCCTACAGACCGAGATCCACTCACTAGTGTGATAGTACCAACAGACCCAGTAATTCTGGAAAAAAAACATATCAAGAAGACACATAAGAAGGATGGAGAAGAATTATAGAAGACGAAGACTACCCAGGTATGGTAAAGACAGGAAATAGTTCGGGTAGAAACGTACTTAACAAGGGAACCACAGAGTTAAAAAAACTTCTCTAGAGATCAGAAAGGGTAAGATAACGAAAGGAGATAAAGAAACGTGACAAGTGGATACTTCCGAAAGAACGAGAAGAAACCTTGAGACGAAAGTCTACGTATATAGAAAGGAAAAGAGGAAACGGAAAGTGAAGAGAAGAAAAGAGTCGATAAACATTCCGGACTCTCTCTTGGTAAAACGAAAAAACGGAAAAAAAAGAACCCCTATCAAAACCAGTGGTGGAAGATATGTTACAATACTTGGAGGCAGGTATCAACAAGTCGACGAGATAGTCTAGATTAGGGAACTAAACAGTGAAGGTCACATATTCCCTAAACTAAATCCAGTTTGTACTTACCAGATCACTAAAAGTGATGAAAGAAGTCAATTTCAGACTTAAAACGTTTATCCTCTGGACTCCAGTTTTACGAGTTCCGTTCAAAATGACAAAAGACACACCTTCGGAGGTGTTATCTTTTAGAATTACAGTCACTAGAGACTTCGGAATAGGAAAAAGGAAGGAGAGGGGTGATAGTGAATGTGAACGGAATCAGTGATTTCTGTATGAAACCCATAGTACTTTATGGATAATAAAGGGAAAGACATTTACAAAAAATTTTTCTAAATTGGGTCTGAATCTTTGATCCGTTTTGTTTCTGATACATAGGAAAGTCACCGATCGTACTGAGAAGAGTGAGATACCCCTACACCTAAACAAACCAATACCAGATCTGTCGACACTTTTCTTCTCTTCGTTTTTCGTTTCCTCTTTTCCTTTCTATATTCGTAGACTTACGTCTCAAGGTTTCTTATCGTTCCTCTCTCTTCTTTCGGAAGGAGTCGCTAGGCACGTTTCTTTATCTCCTTTTGTTGTCTTACCCTTTCTGATCTCTAGAGAAGTTCTTTTAATCTCTATGGTTCCCTTGTAAAGTACGTTTCTACCCGAACTATTTCCTGTCTTTCACATACTTGAATTGTCTTCGTCTTCTATAATTTTTCTCCCCCGTTCTTATGTGTCTTCTTGACATGCTTTTTCTAGAAGTACTGGTTCTATTAGCACTACCACACTAGTGAGTGGATCTCGGTCTGTAGAACCTTACACTTCAGTTCACCCGGAATCCTTCGTATTCATGTTGTTTCGATCACCTCCACTACCTTAAGGTCAACTCGATAAAGTTTAGGACTTTCTACTACGACAATTTCACAACGTCAGTTATACGATCGTTTAAACCCTTTGAGTCGTCACCGGTGTTCTGACCTTTTCCAGTCAAAAGTAAGGTTAGGGTTTCTTTCCGTTACGGTTTCTTACGAGTTTGATGGTGTGTCAACGTGAGTAGAGTGTACGATCCTTTCATTACGAGTTTTAAGAGGTTCAGTCCGAAGTCGTTATGTATTTGGTACTTGAAGGTCTACAAGTTCGACCAAAATCTTTTCCGTCTCTTTGGTCTCTAGTTTAACGTTTGTAGACCACATAGTAGCTTTTTCCTTCTCTCAAGGTCTCTTTGTAGATAAAGACGAAATAACTGATACGGTTTCGGAAAATGACGCACCTAGTGTTATTTGACACCTTTTAAGACTTTCTCTACCCTTATGGTCTGGTGGACTGGACGGAGAACTCTTTGGATATACGTCCAGTCCTTCGTTGTCAATCTTGACCTGTACCTTGTTGTCTGACCAAGGTTTATTCTCTTCCTCATGCAGTTCCGACATATAACAGTGGGGTGAATAAATTGAAGATAGGTCTCATGCAGTACTCTTTACGACCCGACCTTCTTTGTGTTCGACCTTAGTTCTAACGACCCTCTTTATAGTTATTGGAGTCTATACGTCTCCTGTGGTGGGAATACCGTCTTTCACTTCTCGTTGATTTTTAGGAGAACTACTTTCACTTTCTCCTCTCCCTTTTTCAACCGAGTTATAAGTCTTTTGCTTCTAGTCCCGTAGACCAGGGTAGTGAAGTACCTTTTATCTACCCCTTTGTCACCTTTGTCACAGTCTAAAATAAAAACCCCCGAGGTTTTAGTGACGTCTACCACTAACGTCGGTACTTTAATTTTCTGTGAATGAGGAACCTTCCTTTCACTATTGGTTGGATCTATCGTATAACTTTTCGTCTCCGTAATGAAACGGTTGTCTCCAGGTAGATCAGTTCCGATACCAAAAAGGTCACCAGTACATACCTACTCTCTCAACCTGACACTTCTTTCGACTCCCAGCTTCTTAACTACGAAAACTTCACACCACAACCTCTTCTGAGAACTCTCAGGGAGCCTGACGTTCCTCTAGGTTGGTCAGGTAAGATTTCCTCTAGCCGGGACCCACAAGTAACCTTCCTGACTACGATTTCGACTTTGAGGTTATGAAACCGGTCGAGTACACTTCTCAACTGAGTAACCTTTTCTGAGACTACGACCCTCCCTAACCCCCGTCCTCCTCTTCCCCTACTGTCTCCTAGTCTACCGACCTACCGTAACGGTTGAGCTACCTGTACTCAAACTCACTTGAGACCCTCAACCACTACCTGTCCCTCCGGACCGTACGACGTTAAGTACCTCAGCGTTTCTCAGCCTGCGTAGACTCGCTGACTTGACTTGACTACCATTTCATTCCACTATCGTAAGTCCTTTGACTATCTTATGTTTACCTAAAACAGTTAATCTTAACCTTTCTTAAACACAGGTCGACTCTTCTATTGATGTTTCTAATGCCAAAATAACCAGACACCAGGTAATGTATTAACACATAGATTAAATCGTCAGAATCAGGTCGTAAGGAAAAGAAACAAAAAGAAAAAGAGAAAAAAAAAATGATACTAACGTAGTCAAAAATCATAGACGGAAGTTAGGTCAAAACGGTAGAACGAACAGAGGAATAATCGCACAATTCATTTAGAACTTGTAGACGAGTGGTATATAAACATACTCTTAATACAAAAATTGAAAAACTTTTAATACGAACTGATTGAATGTTCTTTTAATATGAACTGTTAACGGTAATGACGGTAATGGGGATGGTATCAAACCGGTTTGACGTCCCTCCCTTGTGTCGGGGTGGCGAATTACCTTTTAACCCAATTTCCAAATGACTCGTACCGGGACGAAAAGTCTCGTTCTGGGTTTAAGGGGGTGTCGGTCAGGGAGGGTAGTCCTTCGAAGGTGTTCGGAGAATAGGAAAACGTAGTCTCTCGTCTGTCTTATTTTTGGTGTTAGTGTCTTTTGATTGGTTTGACTAGTTAACCTAGTGTCGGAACAGATTGAGTTACTTTGATACTCGGTACGATACATCCCGGTGGACTCTGTCTACCCAGTTACACCTTTCAAGACTGTTTTGCACCAGGTGACCTCTTCTCTCACCGTTTGGTGAAGTCCTAAGAACGGAACTTTTGGGTATTTGTCATACTGTTCCGTTTTTTTATACTGTGACTTTCTACTTGACGAGTCCAGTCATCCACGGATTATATGATGACCTCTACTCACCTCTTTATTGAGGTCTTTTTTACTTCTCTACCTCGGTTTCGTTTTTGTTACAGGTCAACACCTACACTGACCACTATCTTCGTTTCCGGCTCGTTATAACGTATCCTTGGACTTTACAATACATGTACTTAGTTCCATTAAACTTTCACCAGTTTGTCCTCTTCCGTCTTCACTTGTAGCTGTAAAATCTTTAGTCACTTGATTTTACCGGACCTTACCCGTTTAAATTAAGTCTACTGGTAACATAAATGATGACACCCGTTCTTAGGGAATCTTCACCGGGAGTATCAGTTCTTTTCTCAGACTTTACGTCAAGAATCCACGTCAGAGTTTTTACTGTCTTATTAGAGACAAGTAAAGGTTCCGTTTGGTAAGTCATAGTGTCTTTAGGTTCAGATACGGGGTTGGTGATTACGGTTTCTTCGACTTCAACTTGTGAAGATACTTCTGGATGTTCTGGAAGATTTTGATTGTGGTTTTTTCTACACGAAAAGTAGCATCCCCTGATCTTAAGTTTTCATCCTTCAGTTCTCTATGGACCTCATTGTCCTTTCAAAACGGAACCTCATGTTTTATTTCGTCCCGTTACCGATTGTCTCAAAAGGGTTCCCTTATGTGAACAGTATCGTTTGTGGGAGAAGGTTATTATGTTCTCTACTGAGATGAGTACCTGTAGTGGTCTACCAGTTATGACTTTAGTCTAACTAATATAAGAAACGTCGACTTCAACCTTTTCGGGATATGTCAGTCGTATTTGTTCTGACCCTTGACTGACACCGAGTCTACTATTTGAGGAATAACGGTTTAAGTCTGAATGTAACTTCTTCATCTCTTTTAGTGATCTGACAAGTCCATACTGGATCTAGTTTAGGGAATGTTAATATGTTATTGTTTATCTAAGTTCCCTAATCTAGACTATCTCATGAACTTCTTGATATCTGTCTCCAAGTACTGTATGCGTCACATGTAGTACACTTTACGGTCTAACATACTTCGTGTTCGATCTTAGTTCTAATGGTCCTCTTTATAATTATTGGAGTGTATACGTCTACTGTGGTGGAAATACAGTCTTTCACTTCTTCTTGATTTCTCGGAGAACTACTTTTACTTTCTCTTCTCACTTTTTGGACCGAATTTTGAGTTGTAATTTTTTTCTTTCTAGTACCGTAGACCAGGGTAGTGAAGTACCGTTTATGTACCCCTTTGTTACCTTTGTCACTGTCTGAAATAAAAGAACCCGAGGTTTTAGTGACGTTTACCACTGACGTCGGTACTTTAATTTTCTACGAACGAGGAACCTTCTTTTCAATACTGTCTACATCTGTCGTATAATTTTTCGTCTCTGTAATGAAACGACTGTTTCCAGGTAGATCAGTTTCAATACCAAAAAGGTCATCAGTATATACCTACACTCTCAACCTGGTATTTCTTTCGACTCACGACTTCTTAACTACGAAAACTTGACACCACAACCTCTTCTGAGAACTCTCAGGGAACCTGACGTTCCTCAAGATTGGTTAATTGGGATTTGCTTTAGTTGGAACTTGTAAGTGACCTTCCTGCCTACTACTTCGAGGTTATGAAACTGGTGGACTACGTTTCTTAACAGAGTAATCCTTTCTGGAACTACGACCCTTTCTAACTTCCGTCCTCCTCTTCCCTAGCTGTCTCCTGCTCTACCACCTACTATAGTGGTTGAGCTACTTGCACTCAAACTCGTTTGAGATCCTAAACCACTACCTGTCCCTTCGGACCGAACGACGTCAGGTACTCCAACGTTTCTCAACCTGTACTGACTTGTTGACTTGACTGACTGACTAGAACCTCCCGTTTAGAAGTGAGAACATTTTACCAGATTGTATATACGTACGAATCGGTACCAAAACCGTCACTCCCCTTCCTTCCAAGAGGATTCACATCTTTCCTTTTTGGAAATGGGAGTGTCAAAGTTGTTATCGGAATTATCCTCGAGTTATACACAAAAGGTACCTAACCTCGGGAAACTTGGTACGTTGAGAAGTAAAAGCCTTTGTTCCGGTGGTTTCAGAGTGACGGTCACCTTAGGAAACTTTCTTGAACTAACCAGTAATGGAGAAACCGGGATAGTACTAATATAACAAAAAGAATGGTAGGAGTAAACCGTTTACGTTACTCTGTGTATACTTAACCATATTTTATCGGTGTCGAAGGAAACAGGGTTAACGGTTTACAGAAGGAGTAAGTTTGAAGATATCTTAGAGGTTCACCGTGTCCCAAGTGTTAAACTGTTGTTTTAACGGTCGGGTAACCTCGCAACGCCAATTGTAAAGGGTAAAAGAACTAAGAGTCTCTTGTCAACCTAGACGAGAAGTGTAGAACTTGATTATTCGTAGGGACTCTTTCTCGTCATTACTAAGGAATTAATTGTAACTCCATCGTCGGTGTTCGCCTCTTCCGTTACCGTTGGGTGAGATCATGAGAACGGACCTCTTAGGGTCCCTGCCTCCTCGAACCACCCGACGGTAGATACTCCAGCGTGTCTCTGCCTGTATTGACTTCGCTGAATCGTCGTCGTCGTCGTCATCGGTGTCCGTCTTTCAAATCACACTCCACAACTTTCCACTGACGAGAACTCGTCCCTCTGAACTCAAGCTCAGGGCTGAGACAGTAGTAGGGTGGAGACAGTAATAGGGCACCCATTGACTCTTTCAGGGTAGTGTCGACGTAGGGAGGACAAAGAAGTAGACGTTTACTCTTCGCTCACCACCACGTAGTTGAGAAACAGTTTACAGCAGAATCGGTGACTTCCATGCTTGTGTTTAGATTCAGGATAAAGGACTAAGATCCCCGAATCGTAGAGGGCGTGTTTCTGTGTTTCATCTTTTGAAGTTTGACTCTAGCGAACAACACTTTTTTCCTTTGACACTAACGCGACCTCCGTCCTCTCTTTTATCGGTTAGTTTTGGACGGGTGGAGGTAAGGGTGGCCCAGAACAAGGTCACAACGGGCAGAGACACGTACTGTAGTCGTACGTAGGTCATCATCCTCGGTTCCCGGATCTTTAGCAGGTACTAGGGAGGAGGAGGACGGAGACGGGGTTTAGGTCGGGTAGTTTTCCATGACAGTCAAAAGAGACTGGTTGAAGTAAATGTAGTGAATTTAAGTCCTGGTCTACAGAGAAGGCACCCGAGATCAACATATATGAAAGACAAGATAAGCCTAAGGAAACCTAGAACAAAAGAGTAACGTCGGTCCTACTAGAGGTTTACCATTAGACTAATAGAGATGAGAGGACTGTAGGGAAGGGTTTCGTGTACGGACTAAACTTCGTTAGGTCACAAAAGGACTAAGGGAGAGATTTGAGAATGACACAGGGTGAATAACAATCCTATCTCACTATCAAAAGATAAGTAGTACGAAAGAGGATGACGAGTAGAACAACAAGTCGGACAGAAGGAACACCTCAAGTCAATCAATTGTGGAAATAGAAAGTCTAGAGTCAAGTTCACAGTGAACCGACTCCTTCGGAAGGAACTCTAGGTACGGGTCATTGTAAGATAATATATTAAGGTTGGGACGTAAAGAGGAAACATCGTGTATAGACTCAATATTAAAATGTAGAGAACCGGACTACGTGAGAGGACGTAATCACACACCCTGAATTCACGTCTCCGACCCAGACCACAACGAGTGGTGAGTCGGGGTGACCAAATCTTGTCTAGTTCCTTTTGCACTTACTCACTCTCGTTGTCAGTCACCCACTTCGATTCCCAGTTGTCACCGGTTTAGTACTGTTCGGATAGTGGGGATTACAGTACACCTAGATTAGGAAACTTTGGAAGACTTACTAAGGTTTGACTCTCTACTTCACCTCTCTCTTCGTAATCTCTCTACCGAGACCCCGAAACACCTCTCACTGTACTCCACCCCCTGTACCTCCATCCAGACACGGTAGTCACTCAAGGATACTGAGAGAAGAAGGAATAAGTTTTAGGATGGACCGTCGGGTGTGGTAAAACCGAAAGTAAAAGACACGACCCAAGTTCTCGGAACCACCAGTTGGAGGTATGCCTTTTATGTGAAGGAGACACAGTCGACGTGTACATGAGTCAACACAGGTCGACAGACACTGGAGAACCTAACATCGGGTGATCCGAGGAGGCTGGTACCCTGAAAGGTCGATTCTAATGACCTCATCCCACGATAAAGAGTCAATGACGGTACACTTTTGGTGACACCTTAAGGTAGTGTAAAACTCCTATTCAAACTGTACTATGAGTAAAACCTCGTAGGATCTCTGTAGAGTTCCTTATCTCCCAATATAAAGTCTGGTCACCTTTGTGTGTATGTGTTTTGGTACTCGACCTTTACAAACGGTACGACTAATTCTGTAGTACCCGGTTCTTTAGTCTCACCGAAGTGTATACTTGGTTGAACGAGAGAAAGGACAGAACGAAGGTAGGTCGGAACTTAGTTTGAGAGTAGAAGTGAAATACTGGGATAGGATAGAAAACTTGAGGACAAGAGGGAGTCCCTGAGTCTGTGTTTGAATCCGAAAATCGGGAAAGGTGAATTCTGGTTAAGTAAGTTACTGGAGGGACGAGTTATCAACCAGTCCCTGACGAGAGAAGGGAGGATGAAGACACTCGTCAACTGTAGCACCGTTCGTGTCTAAATATCAATCAGGGCGGAGAAGGATCGGTATATTCGAGACCATCCAAAGAACAGACACGGGGGTAAAGAAGTAAACCATTTTACCCCTATTCTTACAAATGAAGGACCACAACGACACTCTTAGTTCGTACAATTAAGTATATTACCAGTCGTATCAGTCCGAACAACTTTGGTAAGGTAGTCACAATGAATAGTCATAGAAAGAGTAAGAATAATAGCAGTAGTAGTAATAAATCCAGAGTGTCGTTGGGACCGTTGACAATGATAATATGAGTAAAGTGTCTACTCCTCTAACATGGTTTCAGAAACTACCTTTTGTTTTGTGGACTTCCTCTACTTATCCCAGAAATCTTAGACCTCTGAAGAAAATTCTTGTCCTATCTCGGTTTCGACCCCACCCTCACTCAACCCTACTTCGGTCGGTGTACCGGGGTCTAGTGTCACGGTGACTCCCCATCCCGGAACCCCACAGTCCGACCGAACTTCCTCGTCGTCCCGACTGTTTATCCTTCCTCTACAGACAAACGTGTCTCTTATAGAGAGGTCTAAATCACAACCCAAGTGAAGACACTCTGAGACCTCAATTTTCGGACAACTGAAACCGTTGAGTCTGACCACTGGAGGGGACAGGGGTCCCACTACACACCCAGACATTATTAGACATCTTGACGACGAAAAAGTTCTATTTACAGTTTTTTTATACCCGTTACTTAAACATGTGAGTGGTGAAATTTTTTATAGTTCATAGAGAAGGAGACTGGTAGTCTACTCAATAAGGAATCCATGTGACCTTCAAAAGTTCAATTTGAAAAATGACGAAAAGAGAGAGACGGACAAGAGAAAGAAAATTCTTGGATTCGGATCGATCGTCTCGTACTAGTCTGACACGTCACTTAGTGTTTAAGAGATCCTTTAGTTATGTACTAAAAAAAAAAAGTAATATTACTCTCTCTAATGTTTCTCCTGTTGAACATTATTTTCGGTGCAAGAACGTTTTAGTAAAAGAGAGAGGGTAAACCCTGATGAATACGTTCGGTAACGACTGAAGGAGATCCAGTGGAGGGACAAGTTAGTCCAGTGTATGAGTTTACTTATCCTTTCCCCTTCACTCTTCACTTAACCTGACTTCACCTACTCTTTTACTCCACTCTTTTTTACTACTTCCTTGTTTTTCCCTTTAGATAAAAACAAATGTTTCCTTTATCCTTTTTTTTAACACACCTACCCCCAAACAAAACTCTTCACGTCTATTACTGTTCCTACAAAATATCCTTTACAAGTCATGTTCGGAGGGGAATAAGTAGCATGTAGTCACAATAGAGAGACTTCGAGAAGACATAGAACACGTACGACTCTCGATGTATCACAACTCCGTATCGATTGGTACCGAGGACCCTAGTGCACGTAAGTTCTTTGACTCATAAAGAACCTGAATCAGAGAATACTCTGAACCTCTACTTCTCCGACTTTTTTCAACCCGAATTAATTTTAAAGGACGTTCCCAGTATTGTAGATGATCCTTTCACCATTGTACCTTGAACACAATTTACGGCGTACGACATTTACTTTCAAGATATGTTCCCGTTTCATGGCTCGATGTTTACTGGTCGTCGAGTCAATTCACGTGAACGAACCGATATTCTTCTTGACCGTTTCCGTTATTCCTCTTTCGTTCGTACTAAACTCCCATCTGAACCCCGAGATTGGAAAAAAAAAAAAAGAAAGAGGACAACTGTTTTTAAGTTAATTGATGATTCAATTCTCTTTTTCTTAAAATGAGTTCGATTTGACTCCAAATATTAGACCTTCCGTCTAAGAGCCTTTAGAGACTCTCATTGTAGTGTGTTAAAATTGTAAAGTTGGATCACGTCGTTTACGACACTTGGTTCCACGTGTGCTGCATAAACATCTTTTGAGGAGGTCTGCTCCTCCGCCCCTTCTGAAGAACCTTTACAGGGTCAACTCAGAAATTTTTAATTACCTATAACCCATTCAATTTCCCTTATTTATTCCTCTCTTAACTCCGAAAGATCTGTCTTCTCCGTCGGACTTCTTTCGTTCCTCTCTTTCTTGTATACAGACCCCCACTCCTTTTACCATTTTTGTCCGTCAAACTTACAACGACCTTGTGTTTGACACTCTAACTTCGTACTTCCCTCCCGAAGGACCTCCGATCTGAAACTTTCCAGAGTTCAGAACGTACCACTATACTCGTCTGAAACCAAAACCGACCTAGCCGGACCACTACCGTTCCTCCTATCTAAATTTTTCTTCTTTCTTCCTCTTGTCACTTTTCTACGACGTTCTTAATTAAGTTCTTATTTTACTACTCCCAAACTTGAGTCTATCAGCCCTCATTTCTACCTCTCTTTCAACTCAATTGTCGTGTACTACTGTTTGACCCGACAACTTTCTCTCTCTCCTCTGGTTGTCCTCCTGTGACTGAACTACTACCAAGGACATTGGTTCTTCTACGTCCTTCTTATCTTCCAATTGTGTCCCTCTGTCTCCCAGTCCCTACACCTCAATCCCGATAGACACCACGTTTGGTCTTCTCACACAGGTAGTTCTCTAAACCCAGGTACTCAAACTGGGTTGGAGGGAGATCGCCTCCAACCCTTACTCTATATCTGAACTTTCAATTATCACATATCCACTTATGGGTTTTATTTTGACACTAGTTCTCACTTGATAATTATCGTTACTCGGTTTTTCTTCTTCTCGATGGGTTCTTGTCCGGACTCTCATTCTTCTCCTTCCTCTCGATCCTCTAGAGTCTTCATCTCCCAGAGACAGACACAAACAGAAGGGGACCACCACCCTCACACTCCACCCCCTCTATTTATTTGTCATTGGTAGTCATAAACTTAACGATTTAGAAAGGTTAATGAGTTTCGTTTTATAAATCTCTTCACAGAAGGTTGAGTAACCTTCTCTGGTACACTACGACCGTCTAAACTCCCGTCCTCCTTTTTTCCCCTACTGTCTCTACTCTACCAACCTATCGTAGTGACTGAGATACCTGTTTGAGACCCTCAACCACTTCCTGTCCTTTCGGACCACACGACGTCAGGTGCCCTAGGATTTCTCATTTCTGTGTCGACTCTTTGACTTTTTGTCGAAGTCATCAAACTTTTGGTGGTCAGGACCTGATCATCGACGTTTTGACCGTAAGGTTGGAACGAGACGGTTTTGGTCGAGACTGAACCGACTTCAGGAGGGGAGATTCTGGACCTAGAGGAGTGACAAATTTGTTCTCCTGACCTAAATATTAAGGATTCCGGGAAGTTCCTTTGCCTGAGTATCATTGCGACCCTTTTGACCTCCGTCTCAGGCACGTCGTCCCAGACCTTCTACTGACAAAGGGGTCCAGGAGCGAGTGTAAACTTAAACCGAGTCATAGGTCCCTCTCACCTATAAACATCTGTAAGCGAAAAGGAATTTGTCTGTGTGTACATCTAACCACACATTCGAGAACGTTTTACTACTCAGGTTACGCTTCTCGACTGAGTAAACTTCACTGGGGCTACGACCTTTCTAACTCCCGTCCTCCTCTTCCCTTACTGTCTCCTACACTCTACCAACCTACCGTAGTGGTTGAGTTACCTATACTCAAACCCACTTGAGGCCCCCAACCACTACCTGTCCCTCCGGACCGTACGACGTCGAGTACTCCAGTGTTTCTCAGTCTGTGTTGACTCGTTGACTTGACTTGGTTACATGAACAACAAATCGGTGGTTCAACACAGGTCGAGGGTTGGTTTTACGTTTACCTGTTATCACTTTATTTTTTAACTTAAAAAGGTTAGACCGGTATAGGGTGGTCACTGACACTCGGGCTCCTCTTGTAAGATTCTCCGCGAGGTAGACGAAGACGAACACACCGGTGAAGCCGAGATTGTTCGGAAATATAAGTACCAATAGATTTATTTCTTGAATTGAAGTATCACTCACACACCTACACACTCACACACCACACCCCCGAGAAGGGTGGGTGACATTGTTGTGTAGACTTTCTAATATCCAAGGGAAACTAAGTTTTGACAATCTTGAGTGTATATTAATTAGTCATTCAATGGGTACATCTGACTATAAAATTTCGTAAAATATTCTAGATAACGTTGGGAGATCAGAACCAAGGCCGGTTAACAATGAAAATTCTACAATTTTTAAAGAACTCTATTAACATCTAAGTGGATATCAACATTCTTTATAACGTCACTTTAGGAAATAAGGGAAATAGGTCAAAGGGGGTTCCCATTGTAGAACATATTCTAGAACATGTAAACCATGTTCTAGTCTTGGTTATCTAGTTATAAGTATGTTTGATGGAAAGAATAAGTCTAAAGTGGTCAAAATGTTCGTGAATCTACTTGGATCACCATTTCTTGGGCGGACGGTCACGTCGTCTGTATTCTCCAGGCCCAAGCTATGTACCCAGGCCTTCTAGGGGATCCCTTACCGTCAGATGAGGTCATAAGAGCGGACCTCTTAGGGTACCTACTCCTCGGAGGGTCCAATGTCAGGTACCCTGACGTGTCAGTCTGTACTGACTTCACTGACTCGTACGTGTAACTAACACAGACAAATGTAAATCAAGATACGTCAAAATCATACACATCTAAAGACCTTGGAAACGGTGTCATGTCTTGCCAAGTAATGTGTCTACGATGGGAAACTATGGAGGGAAGACGGATAACTGGATTTAGGACCTTTCGTGATTAGACAAGATGTAGAGAGATAGCAAAGTTCTTACAATATATTTACCTTAGCATGTGATACATTTGAGAACTCTAAAAAAAAAAAAAAGTATATTGGAGAACTCTGACTTAAAAAAAGTAACCAGCATTAAGGGAACTCTAGGTAGGCTCAACACACATACCTTTCAAACAAGGAAAAATCAGGATTCATCGTAAGGTACCATGTACTGTCAAATAAATTGGTAAGTGAGTAACTCCCTGTAAACCCAAGAAAGGTCAAAAGACGATGGTCCGTACTTCGACGACATTTGTAAGACGATGTTCGAAAGCACACTCGTATTCAGAAGTAAAGAGACCCTGTTTACAGGTCCTTACGTCAACGACCCAGTATATTAACAACGTCCAAATCAAAAAAATTCTTTGAAGTTTGTCAAAAGGTATCACCGACATGTTAAATGTAAGAATGGTCGTCACACTCACTGGGTTAAAATAGTGCGGGAATGGTAACAAACCCACAACAGTGAAAAATTTTACAATCAGTGAGACTATCCGTGTATCATTACAAAGTAATACGGAATGTCGAAAAGGAGACAGTACAAGCGTCCCGAATCACTGGGAAAATCCATGGATTAAAATGGAATCTATGTTTCGTTTTCTTTTCCTAAAGAAGTTTATGATCAAAAGGACGTCTTGGACCATCTTCCTATACAAGATTCTAAAAACAAAACAAAACAAAACAAAAAGTAAAAGTTTTAGGAGGTGTTAAAGAAAACAAAGAAAACAGATACCACTTTTAAGGTTTCCGTACAAAGGTAATACATTTTCTTCTCCCAACTAGTGATTTTGAATGGTACCATACTAATGTGGGTGTCAGTAAAAATTTTCTATGAGTTTTGAATTCAAAAGAAAAAAACACACACAAATTGTTCTCGGTAAAAAAATTTACTATGAAAATGTTATCTCCATAAAACGACGATTCCGTTTAACTTTCGTTTTCAAAAGTCTTTCGAAACTAATTAAGTCTTTTAATACTACGAGGAACTACGTCTTCTTGTCTCTTCAACCTCCTTTGGATCACCCCACTTTCCCCGAAGGGACCTCCGAGTCACCACTTCTTCGGTGAATGGTCTCGTCCTCTGTGTCTAAACTAGGGATCCAGCCCTTCTACGGGATTTCCTCCTTTACCGTTAGCTGGGGTCATAAGAACGGTCCTTTTAGAGTACCTGTCTCCTCCGACCACCCGCGATCAAGTACCCTAGCGTTTCTCAGTCTGTGTTGACTCACTGATTTGTTGTCGTAGAATAATACCAAAAGTAAACGTCAAGAGACTACCAATTATTCCAACTCATAGAAAAATAGCACGAATGAACGGTAGACATATAGGGGAAGTCACTGTACAGGGAAGTACAGAAACGGTAGACATATAGGGGAAGTCACCGTACAGGGAAGTACAGAAACGGTAGACATATAGGGGAAGTCACCGTACAGGGAAGTACAAAAACGGTAGACATATAGGGGAAGTCACTGTACAGGGAAGTACAGAAAACGGACAAAAGATCAACAAGAAAGTAACAACTCTAAACTGTCTAGAAATCTAAAAGATCTCTGTTCTGGAACTGTCGATGGACCGAATGTTTATGAAAGAAGTGAGACCTCGAGAAGACAAGTAATAGAGTGTTCGAAAGAAGGTCTTGTTTTCAAAAAGTAAAACTACTCTAAGTCAAAAAGTTAAAAAGGAAAAGACCTACCAAAATAGTCATAGGTCAGAGATTTGAAAAAAGGACCAGAACCCTGGGGTTCTAAAAGGGGACTAAAAAAAATTCAAAATATTAATTTTTTTTTTAAATATATAGCCAGACACCAGGTGGAACTCTTTTAAAAACATATTCCACACTTCAAATCTAGTTCTGAGCACGGTAGGGAGTCTTCCAACATTATAAGACCTATGTCTAGGACATGTATAAAACAATCTAAACACGGTCAAAGTAAAAGAAACCTTATTACGTTTTACCGTAATAAAAAATTAATTACTCATACAGAAAGTGTAGGAAGGAGAGGGGTTTTGTTTGTTCGTTTACATCTCAAATTTTGTTTGGAGTTTCGTTAGACCCCTATCAACTACCAAACAAAATATCGAACGGAAGGAGAGACTTCCTCTCCTTCATTCCGTGGTACGAAGGCTCCGACCAGTGGTCAATAATTGTCTTGGTGTCGAGGTAGATCCTCGGAAGCAGGAGTATCAGAAACTGAGTCATTGACTGGACTCGTTTGAAGACGATCAAGAAATGAAGAGACTCCAAATTAAAAGAGAATAATATTTTACTTTTATCGTTATGAAAGAAATATTTATCACGACGGTGATTGTTTCTTGGTGGTCCCTTCGGGTTCTTACGACCTCACACATCGGATAGGGAAGAGGTCACCTAGAAGGACTGGGTCCTTAGTTTGACCCCAGAGGACGTAACATCCTCCTAAGAAATGGTCGACTCGAATGGTCCTTTCGGATATTTATTATGATTCTCCCACGTTAATTTAATTTTTCTCTTAAATAGATGTTGATAGACCGTATATTTATTTCTAGTTATTTACAAAGGAAGGAGGGAAAGGAGGAAAGGGAAGGAAGAAGGGTGGTGGAAGTGAAGGAGAAAAGGAGGAAAGATACACATCAAGTACGGCGGTCAAGAAATACCATCTATACCATCCAAAGAAGGTCGTCCCAAGAACGAGATGGAAGTCAAACTGACCCTCTGACTACGGGGACACGGGTTGATCGAGAGGTCTTGGAGAGGAGGAAGTGCCATCGAGGAAATCATCTACGATTACTACTCCTAATAATTTAGTACGTGAGACAAAGAAGAGAAATTGAAGAAATGAGATCCTCAAGTCACTCAAACGGACTCGTTACTCGGTGGAAAAACACAAGAGTACTCCCCTTCCACTAAAGACCATCATTCAGTCATACCTACCCCCCTGGAACCTCACGAAGATTGTCCGTTGGTCTCAGAGAGCCCGGGACAACTTAAACTTACACCCAAAGTAGTTTTATGTCTTATATCTCTTTTTTCGAGTATCAAACTACATCTCTGTTGTACTTCAAGAACCCGACTCGGGTCTCATTATCTGAGTCTAATCTCAACCGGTTACATCCAGTAGTAAGAGGGACATCTGAGGTGGGACATGTTCTCTATCGATATATCTCTGAGGTGTCTTTACTCAACCCCGTTTCCTTGAAGAGGAAATTTTTAAGTTTAATTTGACCTCAGGGAGATCACGACTTATAGAAAAAAGAAGAAGTAAACTGGTCACAAGTAGGTTAATTAAACCTTGGTCGGGAGAGGAGGGTAGAAGTTATCATTGACACCCGGTCGATCTATACTGAGTCCTCGGAAACTGGAACACCCGACCCGGTAGATGAGGTCGTAGGATTAACAACAGTCTGTCAGTTACTAGGATTTACCAATTTTCGGACCTCTCTAATACAGTGGAAGACTAGAAGTAGGCACCTACAGTTTGGTTCTACCTCTGGTGCCTGCTCCTTTACAAGGTAAGTAGGAACGTCCTATGGGGTACTTTACTTCCTCGAAAAACAACTTTTAGATACGTAAAACGTAATCTTTACTTTGATGGGGAAACCGTAGTATAACCGAAACCTTTGTTTCTTGATGATCGTTATCTTGTAGTTTGTCTACAACCAGAAACGATTATATAAAAATCAAAAGGAAGTTCCAGATGAACAGGGTCTATAGTAAAGACAGGATGTCCAGAGTAGAAATACAAGAAAATCACCTTCAGTACCTTTGTTATCACAAATCTCGTCCTCTCACCGGGTCTCCTCGTACAACCCGAGGGGTCTAAGAACGGTTCACAGACCCCTCGTGGATGGGTCTCGAGTAAAGTGAACCGACGAAAACCCCGGATTACACTACCCGGGACTGGCGTCTTTAGAGTGGGCACGGTTAGAGAGGGAGAAGAAAGAGGTCGTTCCTAACTTTTATCAAGTGGTACGTCTCTTCTGTGACAGGTCGAAGACGTTCACCGTCTTCTCGTAGTTAGGGTTCTCACTGGAGTTGGGACGGGTAGTACTACACCGGCAGGAAGAGTGGTCCATGAGGTCTCGGTCCCTATCATTCTGCCCACCCCCCAACCGTTCACTTTCCCAACGGTCCATAAGTGTGAGTACTCTAAGAAGATGAGAGACAACAAGAACCAGTAAATTTTCCCTCGAAGACACTTGATCTATGGAGGACTGAGGGTAGGGGCATTTCCTCCTCAATCGTTTGAACGATTTACACTTGTCGAGAGACACAATTAGTCGCCGTAGACGAACAAGATAGGGTCTCTACTAAAGTAGAAATTTTGACCGAAGAGCCACGTCGAGACATTTGTTAGTCATTCGAACAAACGTCTAGGAGTAATTTCGGAGGATATTGAGAAGTGGCACCTTAAAGAATAGGAAATTAAAATAAAAAAATTTTAAAGGAGGTTAAAACTTTGAACTTTGAGAGAGATGTCTTTAGTCAGAAGGTTGAGACTGACTCCAACTTCTGTCTTATACCCTTCTTCCCGGAAGGGACTTATCCGTCTCACTAAACGAACGTGTAAACAGAGGAAATGGGAGTACTTCTGTGACAAACAAGACTGATGTCTCTGGGACACACGATTATTCTTGGTAGTCCTGAAGATCCTGAGTATCGACACTTTTGGATCACTTAAATGGATTAGTTGGGTCCGAGAACCTTCCGATACACACGAGTAACTAGGTTATGTATAAAAAACTCGTGGATGACATATTGTCTATGATAAAATTAGATCTGTTTACTTCGACAATTACTCCTCCTTTCCCACTCAAAAGTGACCTATGAGGATACGTCTGAGTCTCTGTAGGACTTAGGTCCCTACGTCTCACCTTCTCCGGGGAGTCGGACCGGGAGGTTGGAATACTAGTCCTTCCGGGACCCATAGACAACAGAAACCCCTCCTACCTGACGGGGACTTGTAGAACCGAACAGGAGACAGGGAAATTGTCCTAATAGGCTCATGTAACCTATAGACGTTCCCTACTATTAATCGAGGGTGGGATAGGTTCATAGACAGAATGGGATTGGCCTTTGAAGTTAGGGTCTTAGTGAGAAAACCGATTAACGTCTATACAAGGTTTTATTCAGACACCGTATTTGGATAATGTAATCCAAGTAGTCCCGAACACTGTGGACACAACTAACCTTGAAGGGATCCCTTATCCAACCATATCCACATCTTAGATTCGTGTCTCCGAAACCCCTCGGTCGTCCGTCGGTCTCTTGTACTCCTGGGCCCGTTCACCGGGGTTCTTCTGAAGTCAGATCCGTTCTGGACCGAGATCCTTTCTTGGGACCTAGTACCTTGGTCGTAACCGGTCGCCCGTCGACACAGAATCGACACAGAGAAAAGAAAGAGACTTTCGTATTATTAAAGTTGAGAGTAAAAGTGTACTTATTTACTCACTCAATTACTATCGACCGAAAACTCCTCGTAAACTCTACCCGGTCCAAGTCAAGATATAGACAACTTTGTTAATAGTAAGATAAATTAGGGGTGTTGTTGGGACTATCAAGTAATGATAGTTAGTAAGGATAAAATGTCTAACTCTTTGACTCAGAATATTTAATATAGTGGACGAGGTTTAGAGTGACGAAAATTGTCTATATCGTCCCTGAATTTAGGTCAATCAAACTGGGGTCATCGGTATGATAGTGGGTCATTCTTAAGTTTCCTAGACAAGAGGAAAAGAAGAATAATACTAGTAAAAAGAAGAAATGTTGTCTCAAGACCAAAGTTCAAAACTACTTGGAGTTGGTCGAGGATCTGTTATCTCTCTTAAAGTTCAAGTCTTCGTCTTAAAAAGTCATCATTGTGACAACTGTAAAACCCAACCAATTAAGAAACGACACTCCCAGACCGGACACGTGACCCTACATAAATTGTCTTAGGGACCGGAGTTAGGTACTCTACGGTCTCCGTGGGAGAAGATTCAACACTACCGGTATTGACAGAGGTCTGCAACGGTCTTCAAGGACTCCTCCCATACTCCTTTTTCTGGTTGGGGACACCTCTTAGAGACGAGACTTCCTCGTCCATCCGAGTCCTTCCCTCCCTTCCTCTCCTGACTTGACCAGAGACCTCCTGATCTGACTCTACGTGAAGTTGTCTCAAGGGATATCTCCTTGAAAGTCACGTTCCACCTAAACCACACTTGCGTGGAACACTTTACCCCGACCACCTAAGTACAGTTCCGTACCAAAAAGAAGATGACAGAGGTCACGAATCACCTCCACTTTGACTAGGGAATAACCCTCGAATACGAGGAACGGACATTCTGGGTATAAAATGTTAGGAAAACAGTGAGGAAAATTAGGAGAAATAACGACCTATGAATTATCTGTGAGTTACCTGTCAAAAAATTTCCCGGATTGAAGGAGCATAGGACACTCTAGGATCCTCAGAAAGAAACATACAGGTAGGGGAGGGTATACGTCATAACAATCCCACCACCCTGGCCTCTGTGGTACTTAAACTAGAGTTTACCTAACTACCCTGGTTACTGGAAAAAGTACTTATTTGTTTTCAATAGCCTATGGAAACCTTGTGTATGGAGTCTTTCCGGTTTTCCGTAAAGTACAAACTTTTTGGAGTTGGTGACTACCAACAGGAAAGGGACAAATTTTCAAGTTAATTAAGGTTAAAAGTTAGTTTAGGAAGAGAACACACAGTTTATTATATTAAACCGAAGGACTCTAATTCTTATTTTCGTTGAGTTCAACTTTGTAAACGACATAAAAGTATATAAAGAAACTCACACTTACTCTAAGTTATTACTTCACCATTTTAGTCTTATTAGGATCACTTAAGTTTTAACGAGGGTTTCTAAATATACCTGAAAATTTTTGTTAAAATTAGTACGAAATGTCTGGTACAACTTTCACTTAAGTGCCGGTCTACCCAAAAAAAGATCTACAAAGAACTCCGTGGAGGTGTAGGGACAAAAAACGAAAGTCTTTTCTGGAGACACGTCCACAGTTAGTGGCGACACTCTGAGACCCCGACAGGGTGGACAGTCCTTACACGGTCGGAGTGGCCTCAACATTGTAGTTACTTCTGAGACCTGAGGGGAACCGAAAGTGTCAACGGGTACTTGAGCCTGTGTCCATTTCTCGGTTCCTTTGACTCTAGAGGAAGAGGACTAGTACGTAGTCATAGTCCCACAGTCCTCTTAGTCTAACGTAACACCGAACTCTTAGTGGAGAATTTAGAGACGAAAGAGTAGACATTTCACCCCCCCACCCATAACCCCTTTCTGTGTTCAAGTTATAAGGTGACA
The DNA here is from genome assembly GCA_006410555.1 of Capra ibex. Classification (NCBI taxonomy): domain Eukaryota; kingdom Metazoa; phylum Chordata; class Mammalia; order Artiodactyla; family Bovidae; genus Capra; species Capra ibex. The sequence goes on from SJYO01037955.1 coordinate 31,483,453, forward strand.
GAAGAGACGGACTGGTGAACATGGTAGTTGTAGTGTCTTAGTATCTCTGGTGACGTTCAGAGACTCAATCTTACTCCACTCGTCTTTATTCCTCTATTCGAAATTGAATTAATTGAGTCCTCATCATCAAGGATAAATCAAGAATACTTTATCACTACAATAATTATAGTGACTTTTCAGTGTTTGGAATTGTAAGAAACGGGAAGGAAATACGGTCTGTAAAGTGTAACACAATAACTAAAGAGAGTTGTTGAAATACTTCATCTATGATAACAAACGTGGTAACATGAATGCACATAATTTCCTCCTGTGACTTTTTTATTTCTTACCTTTTGACGAAATTTGAACCTTTCTGACAGTTTGTGGTCAATTGTCCTTCAGGTTCAACAGTGTTTTTACACATTTAAACTAATCTAGTTGACTGACTTCCGTCCAAAGTCTTTAAAAACCATTTCCTTACAACTCTTAAGACCTAAGAGACTCATAGTCTCCAAAAGTTCTCCTTTCTAGAATCGAATAAACATTGAATTATATAACTACATAAATAATTGGTCGTTACTCTCTTGTAGTAGGATCCACCTTCGAGGTTCACCCCTCAGTATATTTACCGAGTTGACGTGGCAATGAACAATACACCGGTGATCGGACTTTCTTGGGTGAGGTCATGAGAGTGGACCTTTTAGGGTACCTACCTCCTCGGACCACCCGACGTCAGGTACCCCAACGATCGTCAACCTGTGTTGACTCGCTGAAGTGAAAGTGAAAAGTGAAAGTATGTAACCTCTTCCTTTACCGTTGGGTGACGTCACAAGAACGGACCTCTTAGGGTTCCTGCCCCCTCGGATCACCCGACGATAGATACCCCAGCGTGTCTCAACCTGTGTTGACTTCACTGAATCGTCGTCGTCGTCGTCGTCGGACTTTCTTTCGTTTTGTGACCCGTACAAGACTTACAGGTCGGTCTTTTTCTCCATCGTAATCCTTCTCGGGACAACTGATCTAATAAGTTCCGGACCGGAGAGACCAGACCCGAAAGAGTGGTAAAAAGAGTATATTATAACCTTGAAAAGGTTTATGAAAATGGATTTCATGATTTGGTCTCATAACCGAACCCTTAACCCTGTACACCACCAATAAGACCCAAAAGGTAGTCGGTTATAATACTGATCTCTTAAGGGAAGTGAAGAAACACGACTAAAAGAATATATACCTTACTCATCTATACTAATCCATGACACTAAAGAAACTAGGAATGGTTTTTCGGGACCCTCTATTTACACGATGTCACATTATAGGAATTAATAGTTTTTAAGTTTATGTCTCTCCAATTCACTGAATGAAGATTAATTTATTCTAACTCCTGTTTTATGACTTTTCTGGTCCGGTATCAATAACCGTACAAATATTATTGAACCGTTTCACTTTTAATAAGAATACACGTTTACATATCCATGGGAGTCAGGGTCATGTACCTTCGTGACAGGGAATACCGGAGCTTATTTCAGTGACCACAGTCGTCGTAGAGATCAGTTCGCCACAATTTGTTACATTGACATAGTTTGACTGTTTACTAACGAGTTCCGTAAGAGTCGTTACCATACGGGTTCACCTTCTTTTCACCTCTTCTGAACGAACTACTCTGTAAGAGTTCACGAGTGAATACAGGTTTCTTACCTAAGAAATAGGAGTTAAGTAAAACCGTCAAAAATTTTTCATTTGACTATGATGAATACTAGGTCGTCAACATGAGACCCGTAAATAGTTCTTCTTCACTTCTACATACAAGTATAAAATTTTTGGATATATACTTTCAAATATCTTCGAATTAGAATTATCGGGGTTTGACCTTCGTTGGGTCCCCAACAACGTTGAGTCACACCACTTACCAATTTATTTGACACTACCTAGGTATAGTACCTTATGATGAGTCGTTCTTTTTCCTGGTTAATAACTATGTGCGTCACTGGAACTTAGAAACTTGTTAATACGAATCACTTTTTTTGATCAGGGGTTTCCAATATATGACATTCTAAGGTAAATGTATCGTAATAAATTTATTATTTTAATAGATTTATCTCTTGTATAATCACCAACGGTCTCGAATTCTTCCCCTACCCCCTCCCGACCTTTCATCCAGACCGATGTTTCACGTTGTACTCCTTAAGGTGGTCCACTTTTACAAGGTACAGAACTGATACAGTTGTAGTCGTAGGATCGACACTATAACATAATATCAATACGTTCTACAATGGTACTCCCATTTCACCCGTTTCCCATGTACCCTGGAGAAACATAATAAATAAATATTGCACGTAGACTTAGATATTACTATATTATTATATTTAAATTATACATTTATATTACTTAATTTTAAAATTTAAAATTTTCTCCCGTAACCCGGTACATGTCAACTGGATTTATTTCATGATAGAAAATTTATCGTTTTTTCAAATCCCAGTGACTATCCTTTCTGTTTTAACCCCTTAAGGGACCATCACGTCACCAATCTTGAGACGAGAAGGTGACAACCCCCGAGTCCAAACTAGGGATTAGTCTCTTGATTCTAAGACGGTCGTTTCACCGTACTGACTTTTGTTTTCTCTTCCCCTTTCCTTCCGTTTCAACTTCTTTCTGTACATTCAAACTTAAACTCACTATCTTTTTTTATGAAGCCATTCTGTGTTTTGACTTCTTCTCTTCTGTAATCCTCATGGGACTCTTTAAACAAATATCGTGTTCCACGAAGACTTTATAAGTCAAAAGAAAAATCTATATTTCAAGATTGATCGACACCTGGTTTGACTCTTTGTGACCCGTATAGTTACTTTGTCGGACCACGGTCTTTTTCTTTTTATATTATTCGGTGATAGGATTCTATCAGTGATATCAAATTATTTTTTCTATGAGGTAACAAGAACTTTTGACCAAATAAAGTAGTGACTAACGTATCCTAAATTTTATCTTTCACTTCAATTGATTGACCACGAAATCGGATTTATTAACGTAAAATAAAACTCTTTTTTTTGGAAAATTCAGGGTAAATACTCTTCGGATCTAATATAGGTAGTAGGTATGGATTCGAGAGTAGGAAATTATCCATTTAATGGTTTTACTTCTACCTTAAGGTCTTCCTTTAAATTTTTGGAGAGACTCTGGATCGTAGGAAAGGGAACTTCATTACTTTTATAGTACTATCTCTACTTGTGAACGTTGCGTTGGAGGTAGGTCATAAAGGGTAAGAAGACCTAACCCTATAAGGTAAATAAAGTGGATATCTCGAAAGGAACAACGTATGTGGTTTAACCATAAAGGACTTACTCAATCTTTTCGAATGTTAGTATGAAAGTACTAAGAACAAGAGACGACCAAGATGAGGTGGTATTTTACTTATCATTTTTCGTTCTTTACAGACCGGTTCACTATGGGATTCTAAGTCCGTCACTGAATCGAACGATAAAGTACAGACATTAAAAGTATTTGGGTAGATCGTCCTTAACATTTTGGTTCTACATCCTTTCGTCCGATTAAGTCGTCGGTCACTCAACAAAGTCGGACATCATCCGAGAATGAGGTTTGACGAAAACTCCAAGTAAGGTGAACGATCCTCCATCGAAGAACCTTTGTGGAAAGTAGGGAGACTGGAGTACATAAAAAGGACAGAGAGCAAAAAGTGACTGGGTGACTACGGTATACTGAGCTCGCGAGGGGAGTATATCTCTCTCATCTGTACAGGTACCCTTGGAAACAAATCATCGAAACGAAAAGAGCACAACGTACCTTCGTGTCTCCTCACTATCTCGACCTCTCCCCTTACGAATCACTTGACTTTTGAAATCTACCTCGTTGTACTCGAAGACCCCTCGACTACATAAATCTCCCATCCAAACTTCAGTGGGTCATATATCCTGTCCGAAGGGACCACCGAGCCACATTTCCTAGACGGACGTTACGTCTTCTGGACCCAAGCTAGGGACCCAGTCCTTCTAGGGGACCTCTTCCTTTACCGTTGGGTGAGGTTATAAGAACGGACCCTCTAGGGAGGTACCTTAGTGTTTCTCGACCTGTGCTGACTCACTGATCGTATTTCATACATTCTAGGTCTGTAGACCGAACAGTATAACCTTTCCGACTAGGACTTTTTCGGTAATAATTACCTCTAAAAATCTTGGTACAAACAAATTCCAAAAAGGATTAATAATTTGTCCACTTGCACACCTTATGAATTACTTGTCCCATCCTGACCTAAAAGTTGTCGGACCCCTTCCGGACGAGTCCTTTTTTTTTTTTTTGTTGTTGAAAGTAACTTAATTTAAGAAACACCAACTCACTTATTTCTCGAACCATCTAATTAAGACACTGAGGAAACACTTAAAACATAAGTACACCTTACACTAGTCTCAGACATTCACTATTGTAAAATTACGTAATTTTTATTATGTTCTTTTAAAGATTTAGGGTGTTTCTGAAAAAAGACGTTCACAATGATTACAACTAGTCCTCTAAAATAATTTCAACCTATACTCGAAAAGACAGTCTCCTTAACGTAAAGTGGTCGTCTCATTTTCCAGTATCAAAGGAGACAAGTTTAAACCTTTCAGCTCGGTTCTAGAGGTCCAACGTTAACAGGTTTGACGTCTAAGGTTGTCTCTGTCCAGAACACCCCTGAGTCTTTCGTAAAACCGTCACTAGGACTCCAGAGCCGAATATTTGTGTGAAGAGTCAGTCGAAGAAAGGGTCCGTCGAGGAACGGCACCCCCAGTCAATTCGTAATATCCCGGAAAGTTCCGACGAAGTGGACCAATGGGGACCGTTACCCTCCAGTCCCTCGGCAGTGTTACTCTGTGACTGTTCTCGTGACTAAATCCTCGTGTCTCTAGACGTCTTGTGAATCGAAACAGTGCTTGATCGAACACTGAAAACTGTTTAGAGTTTGAGAGGAGATTTTTTCCTTTTATTCGGTCGATCTGTTACTATTTCATTTTCACAATCAGCGAGTCAACACGGGCTGAGAAACGCTGGGGTACCTGACATCGGATGGTCAGAGGAGAGAGGTTCCTTAAGAGATCCGTTCTTATGACTTCACCCAACAGTAAGGGAAGAGGTCCCCTAGAAGGGTTGGGTCTCTAGTTTGGGTACAGACAATTGCAAAAGACGTAACCGTTTACCCAAGAAGTGGCGAGCACGGGGGACCCTTCGGGTGATTTGACACGCACGAGGGATTACAGATATATAACTTCCTGAACATACTATGACCTTTCTTTAGGTAGGTAAGGTTCGGACGTCGAAGACTTTTTCAGAGGGTATCCGAAACGGTAAGTACGAGAAGTCATTTAATACTACTTTTTCGTTTTCCTTCAAAAACAAGAAAACACGACGTCAACGATGTCGTCCTCTTTCTTCTGTCGACCTCCGTTCTAAACGGGAGGACTGACATCAGAGTACCTCTCGGTTTCGGTTTGACCTTCGAAAATCGGAAGACGGTTTGCCTTCAAAAACCTAATCGGTATCCCGAGGGTCCCAACATATAAACTTTGTTTTGATACGGATTTTACAAAGGAAACGAAAGATCAACTTTTAATCGATCGGGGGAGGTTGAAGTTTCAGGGTGAAACATTAGTCTACGGAAGATATGTTTCCACCGAGTGACACCCAATAAAAGTGGAATCTCCTTGACACCAAAAGAAGAACAAAGTACGGACGGAGTAATTATAGGAACGCGAGGCACGAAGGGACGTCGAAGCCGTAGGTCGTACTGCCCTTCCTTTTGCTGACACTCGGGCACCCGTCCGTGGACATGTAGTACAGGGCGGTCGACGTCATGTTAGGGCGGGGCGACTGTACCAGGTTCACGTCGTTCCTGATATAGTGAGCGAAGGACCTCATTCACTGGCGCGTAGAGTCGTATCGGAGTGAGTCCCGAGACATGTGGCCTTCAGTGAAACTCAAGATGGGTTCTGGACCTTTTCGGAGTCAAGGAGAGTATCCAGTGTCAGAGCCCCAACATTGTCATTGTCCATTGAAGCGAAGACGAGAGACTGGGACTCTAGGTCCACCCAAGACAGAGGTCGAAGTCGGTCCACTTGTGAGAGAGGGGGTTGGGAGGAAGTCGAACAAAAGTAGACTTTCCCCGAGAAATACTAGGTTCTCACTCAAAATCAGGGACCCCCTGACCGTTCTCACTGATCCTGTTCAGTCTACAACAGTGGTATGGGGTGACACCCATTACATTAAAAGAAAAGTAAAATGATGACGAACATTTATAAAGAATCTAGCGTAGACTCGTATGCCACACCCTAACACTAAACGTAAAGGAAAATCTACTGAGAATTGAACCCGGATCATCTTTATTTCAACAGAATTTTCTGCATCTCGTGATCTCTTTACCTTCAAAAAGAACTTACTTTTTGATTTGGAAAGTAAATCTTCCTTTAATATTCGGTGACAAGAGTAAAGATAAGTGAACAAAAATCGGCTCCGACCCCCAAGACAGACCTACTGTAGGGGGTTTTCTTTCCGAACTTCAGGTTGTAGTAACGGGGACCTCACTAGATACTACAAGTGGTGGTTACGGTCGACGTCATACCGGGGTTACGATGGAAGACGGTCCTTCATCTTCATTCACATACCCCTAGATCCACGGAGACCGCCCATACACGTCCCGAACTCTAGGCTGTATTATTTCCGACGACGACGACGATTCAGTGAAGTCAGCACAGACTGAGACACACTGGGGTATCTGCCGTCGGGTATGATTTCCTCCCGGTCCCTTTATAACCGTTTAGGAACACCGAATCGACCATTTCTTAGACGGACATTGCGTCCTCTGGACCCAAGCTAGGGACCCAATCCTTCTAGGGGACCTCTTCCTCTTCCGATGGGCGAAGTCATAAGACCGGACCTCTTAATGTACCTGACACATTAGACACCCCAGCGTTCCCCAGTCTGTGTTTACTCGTTGAAAGTGAAAGTTTCTAGGTCTTTACCTTTGAAAGATAAGTACCGTTCTACAGACATTCCATCTTCCTAACTTCAACTCCAGTAAGTATAAGAAACTGGGTGGAAACCACAGGAACTGTTGACCGACCACCAATTCTTTTACGATCTCACGAAAAGTTCTTAGGGTCACTAAGTGTGGACGTCTGTGGTATCGTTGGTTGAATTAGGGACTTCAACGAGGGAAAGGATTTAAAGGACAGACCAACGACTCGTGGAGGTCTCCGGTTCCATCCTTATTCTAAATAGGGAATAAGTAAGAAGAGATAAAAGTTGTATGTTCACTATTCAGTTCGGGACCATAAATCGGACGCTACCTTAGACACCGGACAGGACAGAGAAGTAAGAATAATGACGAGAGGACTAAGGTAGAGAGTAATGGAAAGGAATGATAATGGAAACTTGATAAACTGGGTCTCTAGTTTAACGGTCGTAAGTGACCTAGTATCTTTTTCGTTTCTTAAGGTCTTTTCGTGGATGAAGACGAAGTAACTGATACGATTTCGGAAACTGACACACCTAGTGTTACTTGACCCCTTTTAAGAATTTTCTTACCCATATGATCTGAGGATGGAGGAGAGTGGACAGAGGACTCTTTGGGCATGTGTCTAGTTCTTCGTTGTCAATCTTGGGAAGGACTCCCGTAACTTGTCACCTATAACACGGTGTGTTTATCTTTAAGTTGAGAACCGTTTACACAAAATAGAGGGTAAAGGTATATCGGATCTTACCGAATGTCGGTTTACAAATACATTTTATTATTACAAGTCTAAATCAAATTTGACTCCAAAGAACTCACTAGTAAAGGTAGTCAGAATGCGTCATTGTTGTCATCGTAAATAACGCCCATACACCTACTTGGACACATCTACTGTGGTAGTAACATCTTTACTAAAACACGTACAAAACTTTTTATGTTTTTTCGAGTCAGAGCACAAACAAAAAGGTCTTACAAACGGTCTGTGACACCACGAGCCACTTCCCGAAAACAGCGAGGTTCAACCTGCGACGACGTCTACCCTGAGTTACACCACTCTTCTTCCACTCCACAGTCACCCCACGGTCCGACTCCTTCCTTCCACCCCTATCCCCCGAATACAAGAACCCGTCTCGACCCCTCCTCCGGGACCTATCCTCGACAAAGACCTACTTACCCCTAGTAGTATGTCAGTCTGAACGGTCTCCTTTCCTGAGGTGAAGGTGATAAGGAGAATTCGGACGTGAACCCTGTCCATTAATCCCTCTGTCCCGACTCTCGGTTCGGTATGAGGTTAATGTGTTGTAGACCGGGTGGAAAGGGATTACTTGAAAACACCTCAAACACTAGTCATTACAGACGACTCGAATAGTAGTTGGAAGTGAAATTGGAAAAGAAGGTGAGGTATAACTTGTGACCCCCGAAGGGACCACCGAGTCTGCCATTTCTTAGACGGACGTTACACCCTCTGGACCCAAACTAGGGACCCAGACCTTCTAGGGGACTTCTTCCCTTACCGTCGAGTGAGGTCATAAGAACGGACCCTTTATGGCACTTGTCTCCTCGGACTGCCCGATGTCTGGTACCCCAACGTTTTAAAGCCTGTGCTGACTCACTGATTGTGAAAGTGAAAGCATGACTTGTAACTCTTCCTGCTCAGTCACCAAAGAAGAAAGGTTTCTACAACTAAAGTCTGGTATACAATAGAAGAACGAGTAGTAGACGTACACACGTACGAGTCAACGAAGTCGACACAGACTGAGAAACGTTGGGGTACCTGACATCGGGAGGTCCGAGGAGACAGATACCCTAAGAGGTCCGTTCGTATAACCTCACTCAACGATACGGGAGGAGGTCCTCTAGAAGGGTTACGTCCCTAACTTGGACATAGAGGACGTCACCGTTCACTCAAGAAATGGGTGACTCGGAGGACCCTTCGGACAAGTAGACTGTACTGACGCAAAGAATTTCAGGATGGGTATGGGTTCTTGAGTCTCTACAATCTACACGTCTGATGGACTTCTGTCCCATTATGTACGACAAGTTCTCGTGTCAAACCCAAACACACCCGGATCCTAAATACACAAATCACCCATAGAAGTACATCGAACTCATACAGTACTGAGTAGTAATTCTAGTATCTCGAACTAGTTTTAGGTGTCAGTGAACTTTATTACTCCTTCTCTTCCGTTCGTCTACTTTGTGTGGGTCTAGGAGACACTTTACACCGGTAAAGATTGTTGGTCAAACGTAAAGAACAAAGGGAAATGCACACAAGTGGGAGGATTTGACTATCAACAACTCTCTCAGGGAACTTCTCCCTGTCTTACCTCAAAAAGGTCTCGGTGAACTTTATGACCTTGACCTTTGTTACGTTTCTCAATATCCTCTCGTCTTTAAAAAGAACTATAATCTTTCTTGACGGTGAAGACATTGTTGAACCCAAAAAGTCGTTGCTCGTCTAAAAAATGTTTCCCCTACTCAATAGACAACGTTTGTAATTTATGGGTCTCTCCGACATCTCCTCACGATAGGACCACGGTCAGATGTTTTACAAACAATACCAAGAGTTGTTCTTCGAACGTAGTCTTTCAATTAGTTAATATAATGACTTGTCGATACAATGATTCGTATGAGTCGACTGTGCGAAAGGTATCGTTATAAAAGAATTATTTCCTTCGATTGTAAGACCGTACGTTCAGACGGTCAGTGTGAAGCTCAGTATGAGGTAAGTGACGTTGATCCGTGTATTGTAAGGGAAATTAAGGACTTTAAGAGACTAAGATTTTGGGTTCTGAGAGTTCCCTTTAAGAAAATACTCTACGAGAAACAAGACGTAGACTACACACTGACATCCTTCAGACGAACTAGTCCTTCTTGACCCAAGTCCGACGCTCCCAAGGACTCAGTCGAACAATACCTTGGAAAGACTGTATTCGTAGAGGACAGAGAAGACAAAAGTCACCACATACCGACCGTTCACATAGTGTCACCCGTTTTTTGGTCTCTCGTAAGGACCTCCGACCCCGGCGACCAGTGGGACCAGGGTGACAAGGTCCTGGACACCCCGACCTCGGGTCTCACGTCTCTCCGAGACGTTGTTGGGACTCACTCAGTTCAGTTTCTACAAAAGGAAGGAAGGAACTCGTGACCCTCTGGTCAACACCTACCCCACTACAGTCACTGGGTCCCGAGAGGTTCCTTTGATTCATCCAAGGGTCTCTGTTTCTCTCGGTCTTCCTTCTGAGTATCTCGTACTTCTTTTTCCAAAACGAAAAAAATAAAGAACGAAACAGAGTAAAACCGAACCATGACCTAAGTTTGAATCCATTGATTTGACTATAGTAGTAAACCTCTTTATTCGTTTTTTAAAAATTTTCATGTTAGGTACACTTTCAGAGATCTTCTATTATGTTAATTCAGGAAAATTTATTGGGGTAAGGTAGTCACTCCTAATAGTGTGGGTCAAAATGACTGTTCTGCGTCGAAAGAAAGGTAATATTACTTACATATTAAAATATTTTTATCAAAAGAAGAGAACCCATTGGTTAATATATATCGAACCGTGTAAAAAACTCCTACTAATAAAAATTACAAAACTTATTCTTAAAACATTTGGAGTCTCAAGACATAATCGGACAATTCCTAAAGTATCTTCAATAAAGTGTTCAATGAAAGTTTAAAAATTAGTTTAACGAATTAAAAAAATATAAAATTCAAACATATTACTATAAAATACACTTTATAAGACAAAAGAACTAAAGGTTTATATATATAATGTAAGAATTAAAGTAAAAAAAACGACCATATGATCAAGGATTCATATTAAAAAATCGTTACATGTATACTGAGGATATTCATCTTTTACAAAATTTGAAGAAAATAGATTTAAATGTAATCAGACACAACTTGTCATTCTCAGTGTATAAAATTTTCCGTTTACTATATATAATTTTGTTAAAGTAGTCATAGAGTCAAGATTTAGAATGGAGGAAAAATAATATTTATATAATGACACACATATATATATATCTATATACGTACATATATATGTGTATATTTGACATATATATTAATATATACATTAAAGAGGATTTCCAATTATTCAATTATAGTTACTTATTGAGTTGTGTGATTGATGATGTATTTAAACAGTCATTTACCATCAATGACACTGTAGAAATAGTAAAGGGTACGGATATTAATTCACATGTAGACTCCCTAAACCCGTTTTAACAAAATTTTAGAATAAAAAAGAATTTTGTAGTCCAAGGACACCGAAGTTTTTAAATTTTAGTTCTTAAAGAATATCTTAAAAAAATGTCTTTTAGAAATAAAATATCAAACAAAGTTACACTAGTCTTTTTGACAAAGGTAAGAACATTAGTCCTTTATGTCCGTTAAACGAGGTCCTAGACACCAGTCACGACACATAGTCGGTGACGGTCAGGAATCGGAAGAACCCTACTATCAGTCGTTAGGCACCAACAGTCCTTTCCCTGTAAGGACAACTCCTTTACTTTCTACTAGGGGATTGAACCGAACTCCCCTTTTTTTACCAGGATTGAGGGTAGAGTCTCCGATGTCAAACAGTATCTCAGAGGAACCCACTGAGGTATCTCACTAGTATAGACTAGAGTCATCGACCAAACGGATTCAAGTAACTCTTCCAGTTATTTTTATGTCAGTGTCTAAGTCCAGTCACGGACTGGTGGTATACGACTGTGATATAGGAACTAAATATAACCAGTCGACAGATCACTCTTGGGTCGTCCCGAACCGAGTATTTTCCGAGAATCTACCTTTACTTAACCTCTCGACGGTTCAGCATCTCATAGTGAAGTAGTAGTGTTTATCCTTTGGTGGTCGGATCGGAGTTGACACTTCATGTTACGAATCAGGACGGATGTCCCTTGGCTACTTACACTTGACGGAACCAATTTATTAATAGAAACCCACACTATTCACATCTTTCACGGAAGTCGACCTATTGTTTTACAATAGGTCTCCTCTTTCTCTAATGAAGACCGTCCTTAAGTCTATCTTAAGTACTACCTCTACCTTTATTGTCAATAAACCGAAATTTCCTACCCGTCATACATCTGTAAATCTCTTCTCACCTTTAGATCTTCGTGTCCCCCCTTTTTTCGTTTGTTCCGTCGACCATAGCACCCTCGCCACACGTTTACAAGAGTAAACCTTCTTTTGCACAAGTCCACTCCATTCAGTCCTAGTACTACCGGAACTTACCGTAGTACGAATTCTCCGACCTGACATAGGATACCAGTGTCCCACGGCAATATCCAAAAAGTTGTCCTTTGATTTTATTGCTTCCATTAGTATTGTCAATCGGTCTCTTCTTACACATGTCATCTATTTTCTCTTTTCTGTCTTTACCTCTATTCCTCCCTGTCTCGTAAAAATTGTATTTTACGACCGGAAATTCCTTTAATCTCTTGTTAAACACACAAAGTGCACATCTGGTTTCAAGCCTCCCTTCATGACGTGACCTCTCTCTTTTGCGATGGCGAACACGTTGCAGGTGGGGACAGCGGGCCTGTGCGGGTGCAAAGCCGTCTACGTCACGTCGCTCAAACTGTGACAAGGGATGTCCTTACTTAAGATGGCGACCAAAGGCCACAAATTAGGTCCATTCCTCGACATTACCTTATAAGGTTTAGCTGCCGGTGTCGGTAATAGTCTTTCGCAAATAGACAGCCCCATGATACTACGTCATGTCTCTTTTTTCCTCTCAACACGGTAGTTCTCAAAATATAAAATTCTCCACCTCTGTGACTGGACCAATTCACTTAGACATTTACAACTTCCACTTATAAGGTTGAGGGACGGTTCGAGACACCCTCAATCTTCTCTTAAAATGGTTTGTACTACTCAGTGAAGTTTTGTCGACTCCATGTCGATTCGTTATAAACCCCGTACAACCCTGTGTCCTTGATTAGTGACTACCTTCGCGAATAACTACTCACACACCTTGACTTAAATTAAAACTGTCTTTGAGTCTTTTCTTCCAGTAATACCCACACCTCAGTAAAGTTTTTTCAGAAGGTTCCTTCGTCAACTGTTAAGAATTCGTGCACAGTAGGAAGAAGACGTTATTCCTTCCCCTTCCGTAAGTTTCATCTCAGTCGTTAAGGGTCACTCTCCTCTTTTCGTGTTCCGTTCTGTTCTACCATCTTTTACACTTTATCTAGTGGTCAAGTCCAAGCTACGTACTCCGTCCCGCGAGTCCTGACCACGTGACCCTACTGGGACTCCCTACCCTACCCCTCCCTCCATCCTCCATCCCAGTCCTACCCCTTATGTACATGTGGATACCGACTAAGTACACTTACATACCGTTTTTGGTGGTGTTATGACATTTCGTTAATCGGAGGTTATTTTTTTTTTTTTCTTACGTGGGTCGTATTTTTTTTTTTTTTTCTTTTACTTACTCTTTGAACTAGTGTTTACTCACTCTCGGTCGAGACTCGGTCTTTAGTTGTAAAACATGGACATCCTGTTATACGTACATACGATTCAGTGAAGTCAGTACAGACTGGGAAACACTGAGATACCTGATATCGGACGGTCCAAAGAGACAGGTACCCTAAGAGGTCTTTCTTGTCACCTCACCCAACGGTACGGGAGGAGGTCCCCCTTCTCGGTCACAGAGAATACAGAGGACGTGACCGTTTGCCCAAGAAATGGTGATCACAGTGTATTCCCATTTTACATTTCAGTTCGGAGATTTCCTAGGTGTAGTCTCCTACTCCCGTATCACCTCAACCTATCACCTCGTCGTCGGAACCGTCACAAAGAGGACTTAGTCGTGGTCACTGTGTAAAAGAAGACTTTTACTCCTTTTTAGTAACTGGAAATTGATATCGTAGTCTCTCCTAGACACGAGAAGTAACAATAAGGTTATTTCTTACTTTCTTTTCTACAAGGACTCAATTCCTTTAAACTTTGTTGTATCACTTTTCATTGGTGTAAAACACACACACACACTCTAACAATCAAAGACTTTAGGTCATATTATCTTGTGCTCTCCTGAGAGTCCATAGCCGGTTACTTACTTTTAATGTATAAACCTGATAATCCTTTTACTATGTCACTTAACTAAAACTTTTTTTCACGAAAAGGATAAAACACAGAGGTCTTATGGGACTACCGACAACCAACAGTACCCGTTGTAGACGAGGAACAGAGGGTAACAAATCATAGTAAGTACGAGATCTCCTCACTCAGTAAACCAAAAACCACGTTAAAATGAAGGACTAGATTCGTGGACTTATGTCTTTTCGAGAATATATATGAGTACACTCACGTTTTTTTTTTTTTTTATCACTACTTTCCATATCGGTCAACCATGATGGATATGGATATAAAACCTTTAAGACGAAACAATCTATCTTGATCAACGTAGGCATCATGATCTCTGGGACTTACTCGTCTTGATTTTACCGTATCGACGGAGTCACAACACTGTCCACGAATCAAACCTCAGGGGTGTGGACGGTCTAAGTCCCAACCTAAACACAGACAACATGAGACTACCGAGTTCATCGACCTAAATCTTATTTTTCTAAACCAAGTCGAATTGAAAAGTGACTAAATATTCGTTACTAACACACGTCTGTAGTGAAACGACTGTTTCCAGACATATCAGTTTTGATACCAAAAAGATCATCAGTACATACCTACACTCTCAACTTGGTATTTTTTCCGACTCGCGACTTCTTAACTATGAAAACTTGACACCACGACCTCTTCTGAGAACTCTCAGAGAACCCGTCGTTCCTCTAGTTTGGTCAGTTAGGACTTCCTTTAGTCAGGACTTATAAGTAACCTTCCCGACTACGACTTAGAGGAGATGAAACCGGTGGACTACACTTCTCGGAGGAATAACCTTTTCTGGGACTACGACCCTTTCTAATTCCCGTCCTCTTCCCCTACCGTCTCCTACTCCACCAACCTACCGTAGCGACTGAGTTACCTGTACTCAGACTCGTTTGAGTCCCTCTATCACTACCTGTCCCTTCAGATCCCACGACGTCAAGTACCTCAGTGTTTCTTAACCTGTGTTGAATCACAACTTGTCGTTGTTTAACACACGGAGGAAAACCGTATTGTATCGTTATCTATAATTTCTTTACTTTCAATATTTTCATCTGTGTCTAAAGTAAGTGAAAACCTCACTGGCAAAACGTAGACATTGACCAAACTCTGACACATATGGTACACTCCCTTAATATGACTTACGGTAGACGACTTAAGCAGACGGACCCGACATTCGGAGGTAAGAGGTAGAAAATATTGAGAGTAAAGAAATCATAGATGACGATACAATACGTTTTTCCTCCGTGCGTTAAACAACGACAAGTTGTGATTCAACACAGGTCAAGAAACACTGAGGTACTTGACGTCGTGGGATCTGAAGGGACAGGCAGTGATAGAGGGACTCAAACGAGTCTGAGTACAGGTAACTCAGTCACTACGGTAGGTTGGTGGAGTAGAAGACAGTAGGGGAAGAGGAGGACGGGAATTAGAAAGGGTCGTAGTCCCAGAAAAGGTTACTCCTCCGAGGACACTATAATAAACTCGAGATTTGACTCATCGATGGTGGAACTGGTTGTGTGACTGAAGACAGGGGGGTAGTTTGAGATGATGTCTCAACGATAATCAACGAATCGAGGACACTATAATAAACTCGAGATTTGACTCATCGATGGTGGAACTGGTTGTGTGACTGAAGACAGGGGGGTAGTTTGAGACATGATGTCTCAACGATAATCAACGAATCAACTACCCATAGGAACCACTGTTGTTACACAAGTACTGTTGTCGAGACACGTCTCGTGAACTAGACACGGTCCGTCACTCATGAAATATGGAAGGGTCCGAAGGGAATTTTCGATGGTCTCCTATTTGAGTTACATATCGTCTCAAAACCGTCTAAACGATTCGTCGGTTACCGTCTTCTTGGTAGTATCTAAGTTTGTAAATCTTATTCGTATCTCTGAGGTAGTTTGGAAAATCAAAAGTTTAAGTTAAGGTCCCGAAGGTTTTTACAAACTAAGATTAAAGTCAAAAGATTTTTTAGTTAAATTAACTTTTTAATCAAAAATTTTACGTCATTCCTTATTACGAATGTAAGTTTTTTATCATATACAACAAAATTGTATAACTTTTGGTAGTCATATAATTGAATATGTATAATTAAACCAAAAGATGTCTGGAATCTTATTTTCAGAGAGTAGTTGTGTTAAGTTAACTCTTTATAGGACTCTAATGTCTAGTTCAACAAAATTTGACAATAGTATAGTAAATGTCGGCAAACACACTCAGTTCTAAAAAGTTACGACACGTTTGTTTATTTTCAACTGTGATTACCATTTCTTGGGTGGACGGTTACGTCCTCTGAATTCTCTGAACTCAAGAAAAGGGACCCAACCCTTCTAGGGGACCTCCTCCCGTACCGTTGGGTGAGGTCATAAGAACGGACCTCTTAGGGGTGGGTACCTGTCTCCTCGGACCGCCCGATACCAGGTATCCAAGCGTCTCAGTCTGTACTGACTTCGTTGAAGTGCGTACACGTTTGTTTGTTTTTTTGGGTATCTTTTTTTAATCCACGACGTGGTATATTCAGACATTGACGGTAGACATTTGAACTAAAGTTTAAAAAGACAAGTAGAATTATCAAAGAAACCTAGGGTGACTTGATAAGAATTCGTAATATATGAACTTGAATGTTTTAAATACGAAGTATTTTAAGACGAAAAAAATAGACGAAATAAACGTTCTAGAATAAACTTTTTTCTTTTTATTAAGAAGACGGATTTCCCAAACTTTTCCAGATTAAATCTAGTTGAATACAAGATCATATCCGTAAAAGAAATGGTCGAGAGGATGGGCCTCTTTTTTCTTTTCCGTCGGTTTGAGGGGAACTAGTGTAAGTACCCTCGTGGTCGTACTTCTCTACACCGATATACAAAAAAGTGATTGGGGGTAGGGACAGGAAGTCTCTACTTCTTTGAAGCAGTGTCTCTCTTTCATTGAATCAGTCCCAATATCTCAGAATATATTATCTCCACCTTAACTTCTTATTTCAGACAAACTAATTCTTCGAATCTATGAATGTGATTAAATACATCTAAGAATCCCTGAACTAATCGGATACAATTAGTCTTTATACAAATATAGGAAGTAGAAGATAATCCCCTACCGGTTCTGGAATAGAACCGTGATAGTGAAAGTCCTTAGAGAGAAGGAAAAAACCGACAAAAAGAGTCGTGGAGGTTTATTGAGGAGTAATTCCGATTAAAAAAACAACAACGAAGATTTATAGAGTCGGGATCACTACGAAAGGCGGTCATTTCAAAGGTCGGTTACACCTCCTAGACTGTACTCCAGTCTGGAGTCAGACATAGAGGACTTTATCCTAGAAAGTCCTTGTATAAATTCCTTAACAACGTCAATGCAAGGGATCCTTTGTCTAAGACTCTACCTATGATCGTACGTCCTTCAAGTTGTCCACGTCTTCTCCCTTCCTTTTCCCCAATCCGTCCCTGTCTTGGGCCCGATGTCACGTCAGAGTTGACTCCCGAAGAGGTGGGGGTACCCCTCGAGATGTCGACCTTCCTGGAAGTCTCAACGGTGTCAACCAGTACGTGGTGTTGGCGACTCGGGGTACACGGTGTTGTTCTTTTCGGTGGTGTTACTCTTCGAGCACTTGACGTTGATCTCTCATCGAC
The DNA here is from genome assembly GCA_006410555.1 of Capra ibex. Taxonomy (NCBI): domain Eukaryota; kingdom Metazoa; phylum Chordata; class Mammalia; order Artiodactyla; family Bovidae; genus Capra; species Capra ibex. The sequence continues at coordinate 31,501,177 of SJYO01037955.1, forward strand.
GGCATTCTCTCTTTCGAGTAAGCATCGTTACCTCTGGGTCACAAATTTACTCTTACTGTGACACCACGCGTAGGGTCCTCTAGAAGATCGGTCTACCGAGAGCAAAGTGTTTGATCCTTAGACACCGAATTCCTCCCTTTTACTACCTTATTATTCCCACTACAAACACCTGTGGAGTTTTGGTAAGTGTCGGGGGGAGGGGAAGTGAAAGGAGATGTTAACTTTTCTCTTTTCATCTTCTGAACGATTAGACATAAGGGTCCTCGGGGTCAAGGTCGGTTTCTCTATTTCTCCCGTCGGAGTCACCCAGTCGGGAGACTCTTCCCAAAATTACCAAAACTACGTCGACGGGAGTCGGCGTTAGGGTAGAAAGACGGAAAGTAAGAAGAGAACGACGAACAGGGAAACGTTGGTGCGAGTCTGTCGGTTCTCCCTCTATCTTCCTTCTATCGGGGGTTTAAAGACAATACGCCCCTTTTATTTGACGACGGGAAATTTTGTTCCGTCGTGTAAAAAAACGACGAAATGTCTTTTTGAATAGTGATGGACTATTGCTCTTGTCTGTAGAAGGGACCACCGAGTCAACCATTTCTTAGACGGACCTTACGTCCTCTGGGTCCAAGTCAGGGACGTAGTCCCTTCTAAGGGACCTCTTCTCTTATCGATGGGTGCGGTCATAAGAATGGACCTCTTAAGGTACCTTTCTCTTCGGACTGTCTGACTCCAGGTACCCAGCGTTACTCAGTCTGTACTGACTCGTTGATTGTGAAAGAAAGTTACTCTTCTCGAATATAAGTTGAATATAGTAATAAACAAGACATGGGTATGAAATGAGTTGTGAATATACGTAAAAGAATTAAAATTGAGACATTCTTTTAGGATACACCCTTAAATTCAAAAACTGGATTAAAAATACCCATACGATTATCTAAATCTCTTATTTATTGAAGAATTTAAGTATGATATGTTATCTCGGTTCTCAATCGGGTCCGATGTTGAGACGTCGGATTTGTAATTGGTACTTTTGTCTCTGCCCCTATTCAGGTAATAGAATTCTTGTTACGTAACTTAAAATTTAAAATGGATACCACTACAAGTACACAAAAACAAAAACAAAAACAAAAAAAAAATTCTGTCTACTAAAATATCGGTTCCCCGACACCACCCTCCTTTTCTCGGGGTCACTGGTCACTGACGAACATAATACTGTTTACGATCCAAACAATTTGAATACAGAGAACGGAACTTTTAGTTAAAAAAATTTGTAAATTCGTAATACTGTTTTAATAATACAAACCATTTGTTAAATTCAACGGTCAGGTTTAAATCACAGTGTCAAGGATTGGTAAAATTCATTTTCTGTATTTGTATGTCGTTTGTAATGCTGTCGTTCGTATGTCGTTTGTAATGATGTAAGTCGGAGTAGATTTTGTAGTCACTTCACCCAAATTAAGTAATAATTGTTAAGATAAGGATAAAAGTACGGAAAGATACCAATATCATCTTATATAATTAAAATTGTGGAGGATTACAAATTATACATAAAAATATATAAACCTCTAATGTCATAATAGAATAGTCTTTCACTTTCGTATGATAAAATCTAGTCGGTTTCAATGTCTCAAAACCATTAATAAACTGACTAAAACCCAACCTAAAAACCAGTCCTGAAAAACAAAGTAAAAAAAAAGGGGAGTTTGACTAGACTCCGACCAGAATTTGACCCGAAGAAAAAATTCAATTTACAATGAACAATTTTGTTATTTTGTAAAATTTAATACGGAAAACGAACTCCAAATCATAAAGAATCTTGGACCGTTCTTCGACGTGTGTATGTAGTGTCTAGAGAAGACGTGCACGTGCACGGGGTGTCAAGGTAGTCTGAAGTGACTCTTCCGTGTCCACTTTTCATTTTCAGTCAGTACAGGCTGAGAAACACTGGGGAACCTGATGCGACGGGTACCCTAAGAGGTCCGGTCTTATGACCCCACCCATAGGAACGGGAAGAGGTCCCCTAGAAGGGTTGGGTCCCTAGTTTGGATCCAGAGGGTGTAACGTCCGTCTAAGAAATGGTCGACTCGGTGGTCCCTTCGGGTTCTTGTGAGCTCACCCCTCGAACAGGAAAGAGATCACCTGGAAGGACTGGGTCCTTAGTTTGGTCCCAACTGCATTCACGTCTACATGTTAATCATTCTCAAAATTCTGTGCTCTTGTCTCGAAAGTTGGTTCACACTCCGGAACCCACTGACGTGTCCTCAGTGTGGGCTCCTCGGGACGGACATTTACCTAAAATCTTTGACCTAAAAAAAATTACCACTTCGAGTTCAACGTTGGATGACTGCCTTACACTCTACGGACGTTTGAAAAGGAACTGGATTCTTCAGTAAACATAGGGAGAATCGTTCAAAATCAAAGTAAAGATTACTAGTGAAGACATCCAGTAATAGGTTTTTGTAACCCGACGGGACAAAGTCGTCTTAACTTTTACGTCGGAAGCTAAGTCTCTCATGTAAGTCAAGGGAGTCGAAGGAAACCCTCCTAATTAGTCTGTCCCACTCCCGTCTCGAGTGGTCAGATAATCAAAACCTCAAAAGTGAGTCGACTTGACATTTACGTATCTTTTCGACCTCCCCTTTGTGGTGTACTCGACCTGCTTTTCCTACACACTCCTTTCTACTCACATGGATTCCACCATTTTGTGAGATGAGCCCTATAACACCTTCTTCACTCAATCCAAAGATCATGTCTGAGAGACTACCAACACCACTGGAAACTCTTGATTCTAATAGGCAACGAGGAGAATAGGAAAACACGTCCCGGGACACAGTGTCCGGGTGGACTACTGTAATGAGTCTTGTGGCACTGTCTGTCTCCGGTCTCCTTTCCCGTCCCTTTGTCCTGGGGTCCCGACGGGACTTTTGACGGAGTCTTGGGACTCGGAAATTAAGTGTTACCGACGAAAGTTCATGTCCAAGGAAGACCCGAACCCGTGCGGCCACCCAGTATCCACGCGTCCAAGACCCTCAGTGTCGTCGCCCAGACACAAATTGAGAACGAAAATCGTGTCTAATAAATGATCCATAAGAATCTGAGGTATCACGTACGAGTCAACAGGTTTAGAAACACAGGGGTACTTGACATCGGGAGGTCCGAGGAGACAGGTACCCTAAAGGGTTCGTTCTTATGACCTCACCCAACGGTAAAGGAGGAGGTCTCCTAGAAAGACTGGGTACCTAGTTTGGGAATAGAGGACGTCGTGGACGTAACATCCGTCTAAGAAATGGTGATTCGGCGGTCCCTTCGGGATTCTGAGGTATCCGGTTACTTGAATACAAGGTATCTTTAGATACAAAGAAGGAACGTCACATGAAGTCAATCGGACAGATTGGTATTTGCTACACGATTAGGTCATAGTGTCTTCCTTCTACTTTCCTTTAGAACTTTACTCCCGGAAAGAAGTACCTAACTCTGGAAGGGGTAACAGAACTAACTCCCGGTTCTATAATAAATATTTCTTTATATACGAAGAATAAATTTTTACGTTCGTATATATTATTTTACTTTATTTTTACTTAAGAAGAATCGGGTCGTGTGAACAAGGAGTCTCCGTTCGTAACAATTGTCGTCTAAAGGTAAATTTGTGTTTACCTGAGTATAAAACGGTCAAGACGATCAAAAGGTGAGTACCTCACCTTGTGATAATGGAATAAGGAGAATCACTGACGTAATCGGAAGACAATACATTTATGTCGAATTAACTACACAGACAAAGAAGGACCTATTTGTCGACGGTACTTGTAGGAACTGGAGACAGTAATTCAAGTTCCAAGTAAAAAAAAAAAAATTGAAATGTTATGACATAACCAAAACGGTATATAACTGTACTTAGGTGGTGTCCACATGTACTCAAGGGTTGGGACTCGGGGAGAGGGTGGACCCAGTAGGGTCACGTGGTCGGGGTTCGTAGGACATAGGACATAGCTTGGATCTGATCGCTAAGTAAAGAATGTACTATCATATGTACAAAGTTACGGTAAGAGGGTTTAGTAGGGTGGGAGAGGGAGAGGGTGTCTCAGGTTTTCAGACAAGAAATATAGACATAGAGAAAACGACAGAGCGTATGTCCCAATAGTAAAGGTAAGAAGATTTAAGGTATATATATACAATCATATGACATAACCACAAAAAGAAAGACTGAATGAAGTGAGACATGTTAGCCGAGGTCAAAGTAGGTGGAGTAATCTTGACTAAGTGTACATAAGAAAAATTACCGACACTTTATGAGGTAACACATATACATGGTGTCGAAAGAATAGGTAAGAAGACGACTACCTGTAGATCCAACGAAGGTACAGGACCGATAATATTTGTCACGACGCTACTTGTAACCCCATGTACACAGAGAAAGTTAAGACCAAAGGAACCACACATACACGTCGTCACCCTAACGACCCAGTATATCAAAAATTTTAAATGAAAACCAACACGACCCAGAAACAACGATACACCCGAAAGAGATCAACGTCTCTCCCCTCACGATCAGAAACAATGTAACCACCCGAAGAGTGACATCACTGAAGAGGACAACGACTCGTGTCCGAGATTCTGTACGTCGGGAGTAATCAACACCACGGACCCGGGCCAACTGGTCCCACAACCCTAGAAGGGCCTAGTCTCTAGTTTCGGCATAGGGAACGTAACCGTCCGTTTAAGAATGGGTGACCTGATGGTCCCTTCGGGGAGTTCCGAGTAAAAATACTGACTCACCTACTAGAGAGTCCTACCTCAACTAGACAAACGGTGAGACAGGTCTTCAAAGAGGGATTGTCACAACTAGTGACGGTGTCGACAATGATTCATGAGTACCCAATTCTCGGAAAAGACTCACATTATTAGATGATCATAAGTGACCCTTTCCAATTACCATTAGTGTAATTTTGTTGACGACATATGGTCTATGGAATAAGGTCCAAAGTCCCACAATAGGGGACTGTCAGGGAAGGTACGTTTCTGGTTCTTCCGGGACCCGTTCTACCTTCGTAGTCCCGACCTTAAACTTGGGGATACTGAGGTTGAGGTTTCTAGCACACTTCCTCTCTGAGGGTCCAACACGAATAAAGACGAGGAGAAAGAGGAAAGCCAGGAGTGGTCGTACACAGGACCGAGGAGAAAGAGTGTCGCACGAACCACCATCATCGACTAGTTACGTGTCTACGGACGTCACGAGAACTCCTGTAGTGTCAGACCAACTCCCCTGACATTTTAGACATCAGAATCTTCGTGTCTCGACACCTCTGGAGTTACCTGTAACATCCTCACCTTGTCGAAGTTTGGTCCAGGTGTCAGTGTCTTTTCTTTTCAGTACCCGGTAGATAACTGGATCGTCCCACATCTTAAGAAATATACTTTAACTGTTCTGTCGTTAACAAATCTTTTATCATTTTGTTTTGTACTTTAGTCACGTCTTAACTAATCTTTACCGTAGTACCTTATTAGACTTCCTCTTCTATAAAGTTCTTTCTAAACACATACACATCCTTGCTCTTAAACTCGGTCACAATGTTTTGTGTCCAGAAAACTGACAAGACTTTCTCCTAACCTTTCTGTTGACGTATCGAATACCCCGTTCCTGGAAGTCTTAAGTGGTGCAGTACTATTCCTCCACATTAGTTGTTGATACCGTCGACAGTGAACAGTTTGTGAATGACATGTGGTCCATGGTGCGACTTACGAACTGTATGTTAGAGACGGAATTAGAAGTGTAAATGGGACGTTTCATCTATAGTAATAGGGGTTAAAAGTCTACTCCTTGACTCAGTGTCTTTCTAATTCATTGAAAGAGTTCCATTATAATCTGGAAATACTTAAAAATAAAGAGACGAGAGACATCTTCAGTACCGAGGTCTCCGATCACTAAGAGTGGTATATAGTCAAGTCAAGTCAAGTCAGTGAGGCAGCACAGACTGAGAAACGCTGAGGTACGCATACTTAACGTCGTGCGGTCCGGAGGGACAGGTAGTGGTAGAGGGCCTCAAGTGAGTCTGTGTGCGGGTAGCTCAGTCACTACGGTAGGTCCATAGATAAGGACACAGCAGGGGAAGAGGAGGACGGGGGTTAGGGAGGGTCGTAGTCTCAGAAAAGGTTACTCAGTTGAGAAGCGTACTCCACCGGTTTCATGACCTCAAAGTCGTAATCGTAGTAAAGAAGGTTTCTTTAGGGTTCCGACTAGAGGAAGTTTTACCTGACCAACCTAGAGGAACGTCAGGTTCCCTGAGAGTTCTCAGAAGAGGTTGTGGTGTGAAGTTTTCGTAGTTAAGAAGCCGTGAGTCGGAAGAAGTGTCAGGTTGAGAGTGTAGGTATGTACTGGTGACCTTCTTGGTATCGGAACTGATCTGCCTGGAATCAGCCGTTTCATTACAGAGACGAAAACTTATACGATAAATCCAACCAGTATTGGAAAGAAGGTTCCTCATTCGGTATAAATTCTGGGTACTTTCTAAAAATTTTACCTCAAGTCACTCATAAGACGGTTCAAACAAAGAGTCTACACTAGACACTTATTTACGTAACAGATTCTCGTTTTTTCTCACCAATGAACTTTCCAGAGTAATTTCGTAAAGAAAAAACAATTTTTATTAAGAGACACACATGTAATCCCCGATTATCTCACTCGTGATTCGACTTGGTAGTCGAAAATGAGACAGTGAGTATGACACTCTAGAACCTTGTGAAATAGAGAGACCCGGATTTTAAAAGAGAAGATTTACCTCTATTATTCTCTTGATTGTATCCTCTACCGTTCTCACTTGCAGCTGTAAGATCCTTAGTCACTTGATTTTACCTGACCTTACCCACTTAAATTGAGTCTACTGGTAATGTAGATGATGACGCCCGTGCTTAGAGAGTCTTCTTTACCTCATCGGTAGTACCAGTTGTTTTCACAGGCTTCACGTCATGAACCTACGTTAGAGTTTTTGCNGAAAATGAGACAGTGAGTATGACACTCTAGAACCTTGTGAAATAGAGAGACCCGGATTTTAAAAGAGAAGATTTACCTCTATTATTCTCTTGATTGTATCCTCTACCGTTCTCACTTGCAGCTGTAAGATCCTTAGTCACTTGATTTTACCTGACCTTACTCACTTAAATTGAGTCTACTGGTAATGTAGATGATGACGCCCGTGCTTAGAGAGTCTTCTTTACCTCATCGGTAGTACCAGTTGTTTTCACAGGCTTCACGTCATGAACCTACGTTAGAGTTTTTGCTGTCTTACTAGAGACAAGTAAAGGTTCCGTTTGGTAAGTTATAGTGACATTAGGTTCAGATACGGGGTTGGTCATTGTGATTTCTTCTATTTCAATTTACCAAGATACTCCTGGATGTTCTGGAAAATCTTGATTGTGGGGGTTTTCTACAGGAAAAGTAATATGCCCTGACCTTGCGTTTTCATCCTTCAGTTCTTTGTGGACCTCATTGTCCGTTTAAACCGGAACCTTACGCCTTACTTCGTCCCGTTTCTGATTATTTCAAAACGGTTCTTTTACGTGACCAGTATCGTTTGTGGGAGAAGGTTGTTGTGTTCTCTTCTGAGATGTGTACCTGTAGTAGTCTACCAGTTGTGGCTTTAGTCTAACTAATATAAGAGACGTCGTTTTCTACCTCTTCGAGATATGTCAGTTGTTTTTGTTCTGGTCCTCGACTGACACCGAGTCTAGTACTTGAGGAATAACGGTTTAAGTCTGAATTTAACTTCTTTCATCCCTTTTGAAGGTCTGGTAAGTCCATACTGGATTCAGTTTAGGGAATACTAATATGTCACCTTCACTCTTTATCTAAATTCCGGATCTAGACTATCTATCTCACGGACTACTTGATACCTGTCTCCAAACACTGTAACATGTCCTCTGTCCTTAGTTCTGGTAGGGGTACCTTTTCTTTACGCTTTTTCGTTTTATCGACAGACCCCTCCGGAATGTTTATCGACACTTTTCTTCTCTTCACTTTTCGTTTCCTCTTTTCCTTTCTATATTCGTAGACTTACGTCTCAAGGTTTCTTATCGTTCCTCTCTATTCTTTCGGAAGAAGTCGCTAGTTACGTTTCTTTATCTCCTTTTCTTGTCTTACCCTTTCTGATCTCTAGAGAAGTTCTTTTAATCTCTATGGTTTCCTTGTAAAGTACGTTTCTACCCGAACTATTTCCTGTCTTTACTATCCCTGGATTGTCTTCGTCTTCTATAATTCTTCCCTACCGTTCTTATGTGTCTTCTTGACATATTTTTTATAGAAGTACTGGGTCTATTAGTGCTACCATACTAGAGATTAGATCTCGGTCTGTAGGACCTTACACTTCAGTTCACCCGGAATCTTGCGTAGTGATGCTTGTTTCGATCACCTCCACTACCTTAAGGTCAACTCGATAAAGTTTAGGACTTTCTACTACGACACTTTCACGACGTGAGTAATACGGTTGTTTAAACCTTTTGAGTCGTCACCGGTGTCCCGACCTTTTCCAGTCAAAAGTAAGGTTAGGGTTTGTTTCCGTTACGGTTTCTTACGAGTTTGATGGCGTGTTAACGTGAGTAGAGTGTGTGATCATTTCATTACGAGTCTTAAGAGGTTCGGTCCGAAGTCGTTATGCACTTGGCACTTGAAAGTCTACAAGTTCGACCAAAATCTTTTCCGTCTCCTTGGTCTCTAGTTTAACGGTCGTAGACGACCTAGTAGCTTTTTCGTTCTCTCAAGGTCTTTGTGTAGATAAGGACGAAATAACTGATACGGTTTCGGAAACTGACACACCGAGTGTTATTTGACACCTTTTAAGACTTTCTCTACCCTGATGGTCTGGTGGACTGGACGGAGAACTCTTTAGACATACATCCGGTCCTTCGTTGTCAATCTTGACCTGTACTTTGTTGTCTGACCACGGTTTATCCTTTTCGTCATGCAGTTCCGACATATAACAGTGGGACGAATAAATCGAATATACGTCTCTTGTAGTACTCTTTGTGACCTGAACTTCTTTGTGTTCGACCTTAGTTCTAACGGCCCTCTTTATAGTTATTGGAGTCTATACGTCTATTGTGGTGGGAATACCGTCTTTCACTTCTCCTTGATTTTTCGGAGAACTACTTTCATTTTCTCTCACTTTTTGAACCGAATTTTGAGTTGTAAGTCTTTTACTTCTAGTACCGCAGACCAGGGGAGTGAAGTACCCTTTATCTACCCCTTTGTCACTTTTGTCACAGTCTGAAATAAAAAAACCCGAGTTTTTAGTGACGTCTACCACTGACGTCGGTACTTTAATTTTCTGCGAATGAGGAACCTTTTTTTCAATACTGGTTAGATCTATTGTATAAGTTTTCGTCTCTGTAATGAAACGGCTGATTCCAGGCAGATCAGTTCCGATACCAAAAAGGTCACCAGTACATACCTACACTCTTAACCTGACACTTCTTCCGACTCACGGCTTCTTAACTACGAAAACTTCACACCACAACCTCTTCTGAGAACTCTCAGGGAGCCTGACGTTCCTCTAGGTTGGTCAGGTAAGATTTGCTCTAGTCGGGACCCTAAAGAAACCTTCCTTCCTACGACTTCGACTTTGAGGTTGTGAAACCGGTCGAGTACGCTTCTCAACTGAGTGACCTTTTCTGAGACTACCACCCTCCCTAACCCCCGTCCTCTTCTTCCCCTGCTGTCTCCTACTCTACCGACTTAACGTAGTGACTGAACTACCTGCACACAGACTCACTTGAGGCCCTCTACCACTACCTGTCCCTCCGGACCGCACGACGTTAAGTACCTTAGCGTTTCTCAGCCTGTACTGACTCGCTGACTTGACTTGACTTGACTTGACTTGTAGGACCCCACCAACACTAACAATCTTACTGTATTGTATTACTGACGTTTCGTGTTCTAGACCATTTATTACAAGTCCACTATGTGACCGACAATAAAATTGTTCGTTTTTAAGGACAATCGAGTGATTTATTCATTGTGGGTGGTTTCGAGACTTATCAAAATAGGAAGTCCTTCACTCAGTTAGTCCTGTTCGGGTCTCCTTTATATTGATTCCTTTTGTAACCTTGAAGTGGTCAAACCTTAAGTTTTACGGAAACCTACCCCCAAAATGACCGGCGTTCCTGGGTAAAAATGTTGGGATTCTTACTCACAAAAGAATTTTAAACGTAGGAATCCGTGGAGACCCGAAGGGAACACCGAGTTGACCATTTCTTAGGTGGACGTTACGCATTCTGGACCCAAGCTAGGACCCCAACCCTTCTAGGGGACCTCTTCCCTTACCGATGGGTGAGGTCATAAGATAGGACCTCTTAAGGTACCTGACATATCGGGTACCCCAGTGTTTCGCAGTCTGTACTGACTCACTGAAAGTGAAAAGTCAAATCCGTGGAGATCAGGGTCGGAAGGGGTCGTCCGACCTTGTCCATTAAGGAAATCTTTTCGAGGTGTTATTAAGTCCTCACGAAGGAGAAACCCAAATTACACAGGGCTATAGTTATGTTTTAGAGTTTAGATTTAAGATTTCGAGTTTAGTTTCGGAGCAAATTTTCACGAAGGGGACGGAGGTAGGAAGACGAACTGTCGGACTATAAAGGAATCAACGAAGGGTCGAGTGTACCTGAGTCGTGTGGACCAACCTACGAGAGTAGAGACTTTCTCGTCTTAACAAGGGTCTAGCGATGAGATTCGTGAAGATAAGGTTAAGTCCGTCTGTCTTGATTAGTACGACGGTCCTTACTTCTAAACGTTATTAGGACCCAATACAGAACAAGGACCTCAGATGACCAGGAAACAACAACCTCGAAACACCTCACTAGAGAGGTTGAGTACAATTGAAGTAAATATAAGAGTCTGTTTAATAGGTGACGTGAAATATATTTTAGTCAACCATAAGAAACACGTGAAAATGGAAAGTGGAAGCTCAAAACTCGTCTACGAAATCTTCGAGACTGAGTTTAAAGAGGGCTCAAGGGCACAAACTCAAAACGAGTATCAATCTAAACACAGTCGACACGTAAAAGTGAAGAACTGGTGCACCTAGTACCGTAGGGACTCATGGGTACGGATCTCAGGTAAACAAGTACCGTTTACCTGGATTCAGACCAGAGTAGTTCGGGAGTCGACCAGTGTTGTGGTTCTTTAATTGTCGTAAAGGGGTCATCTGTCTGGGTCTTCTCTAGGGGTTTCCTGTAAAGACTTCCTCTATTAGAATCTAAAAAGTGAATTTTTCTGTATTATAAGTTTCTTTTAATGATAAACTTAATAATAATATATGTGTATATCCTGAGGGATCCACAGGATCACCATTTATTGGGCAGACGGTTACGTCCTCTGGATTTTTTGTGCCTAAGATAAGAACCCAGTACCTTCTAGGGGACCTCCTCCCGTACCGGTGGTTGAGGTCATAAGAACGGACCTGTTAGGGTATCCGTTTCCTCGGACCGTCAGATGTTAGGTATCGTACCGTTTCTCAACTTGTACTGACTTCGCTGAATCGTACGTACGTACATGTACATAATGGATAATGTTAAAAATTCCGTTAAATACAAAACTTTCAATAGAGGAAAAGACCAATAAGATTCATGAAGGTTTATCTATACTTAAAACAATTTATTTAGAAATCTTGTAAATATACACTCTCTAGTGGGTAGAAGTAAGTGTTCCCTTATCTTTTAACTTCAAATTTTACCTAAGTTACGTCCTGGATCGTACCACCCTCCCTGGTGACACTATTCGTCCAACCGAAGACGAAACCTATTTTGTGTCTAGAAAACAAAGATACACCAACATTTGGACACAGGTTCCTGAAGAACTTCTCTCATTCCCTCTTATAAACAACCCAACCAAATACTAACACCGTCACCATAACCAGCCTCGTCCGTTACCGTGGGGTGAGGTCATGAGAACGGACCTTTTAAGGTACCTGCTTCCTCGGACCATCCGACGTCAGGTACCCCAGCGATTCTCAGCCTATCCTGACTCGCAGAAGTGAAAGTGAAAAGTGAAAGGACGTAACCTCCTTTACCGTTGGGTGAGGTCATAAGAACGGACCTCTTAGGGTCCCTACCCCCTCGGATCACCCGACGGTAGATACCCCAGTGTGTCTCAGCCTATGTTGACTTCGCTGAATCGTCGTCGTCGTCGTCACCATAATCATTACTCGACCGGGGGTATCTTCGTAGAGGGCGGCGCCAGACGAATGAAACGACGTTTGTTATCCGTTCGCAGTACGAACAGACCTCAGACCGTAGAGACCAAAGATAATGAATAAAAGATCCAATTGGGGTCTATGAGTCATGGAATAAAAATATTCGTGTCAAGTTGTGACCCAACTTTCGAGAGGAGTAAACATTGTTTTCTGTCGTAAAATTTCGTCAGAAGGGCTAAATTGACCAACATTTGGAGAAATTTTCTTTCTTCAAGAGTAATGTCGTACACAGTACCTTTCCATCTTCTACCCTTAGAGGTCTAACTACTGTGGACCCACCCTCCCCAGGACACATGTTTAGGACCCCCTTCCCACGACTCGACCCTTCGATTGCACACTCCTAAACAGAGAAAAAGTGAAGTCGTGCCGGAACACTCGAGATGACGGCTGGGTATCTACCGGTGAAAAGGCTCTTTTACGACCTACGACAGTAACTACCATGGGGAACGAAACTTCCGCCGTTGTCGTCTTTACAGACATAATTACCGTACACATTCCATAACCCATACAAAGGAATTAGATGTTGAGATATTTTAGTACTAAAAAATGATTAAACCTTTCAATCTACAAAAGTAGAAAACGAAAACACCATAAACGTACACCTGACCATAAAAATATCAGACACTCTGTTCTGAAAAGTCAAAAGTAGTTCCAGTGTCAATCTTTGGTTTACAGGAGGACGACAACAGAAGTAAAGAACTCAATAACTACACGAGACACTACAAAGTCCGTACCTCGACTCAGTTTGACTTCTTCTTAGTTTAACAAGAAACCTCCTTATTAAGAAACCTCCTTAATAATCCTTTTCCGTTGAACTTAATAAAGTCACTGGAACTTAAGAGTAACCAATGAACAGTTGTCATTCAAACTCCTTTTTGATTATTTACTAATATATCGCAAAAAGTGTTTCGTAAAACTATAAATTAAGTGGAACTAGTGGTTGTACTAGTCTCTCTACCGTATTAATATCTGACTATTAATATTTGGTCCAAAAGACTATAGTCAAATTGAAAAGTGTAACTGAGGTAATCTTTGAGAACGGAAATATATTTATTGAACCCAGACTAAAAATTAGTCTGAACTGTAGTGGCTGAGTCACCTATACCCCATCTCGTTCGAGACCCTCAACCACTACCTGTTCCGTCGGACCGCACGACGTCAGGTACCCCAGTGTTCCTCAGTCTGTACTGGTTCACTGGTTTGACTAAAAAATTACGTAAATATACATGTCGGTGACTCCTTAAGGAGGGTGACGAATGTCAGATAAAACGTTCCTTGATTCCTTGTTCAAAACTCTAGGTCACGAACCAGTATTTGGAGTCAAATTTCTCCTCCACAAAACCCCTGAAGGGACTACCAGGGTACTAATTCTGAGTCGCGAAGGTGTCGACCCCCGTACCCAAACTAGGGACCAGTCCCTTGATTCTAGGGTGTACGGTACGCGGTACCGGTTTTTATTTATTACTCTTCCACAAAAATTAGTTACTTTCTTTTCGATATATTTTTATTAGTTGATAATCATTTCGTGTTCCTGAATCACGAATCCGAGATCATATACTTGGGTCATGGTGATAAAGGTTCGACACATTGAGATATATAGAAAAATTCTGAGTCAATAGAAAGTGTCTTAACTCTATAATTGTATAGAAAAATCTAATTTATCTCAAAATATACATTTCGGGAATTGTCTCGGGTACCGTGTGGTTTTGGAGAATTATATAAAATGAGTAAAAACGTTCATTAACAGTGTCAAAAAGGTGACCTGACTCAATAGTAGTACTCTTCTAGGAACGGTAGTCACAAATCGTGGGACCCTTCCACTTAAATAGTGGGACGGCAACGACTACCTGAATAAAGTCAAGACTGGTTCCGTGTCCCTCCGTCATATACAAAGGGTCCTGACTCACTCGATTGTCATCCAGTATTAGTCTGAGATTTAATCTTCCTTGAGTCCGTTTTAAGAGAAGGACTGTGTGATTAATGGTAACATCGATGTTTCTCGGTTTTTATTAATTATATAAAATCCAATCCAGACAAGGGGTCTCATCCTTTTTCAAACCGATTAAATCCGGGGTTGTCGGGTACCGGTAAATTATGTCACCAAGAGTCCGGACCGACTGATAATTTTAGTCGACCTCTCGAAAATTTTGGTATGACTACAGACCAAGACAGAGGTGGGATAATTAAGTCTTAGTGGACCTACACCTCTGATCCGTAACCATAAAAATTCTGAGGAGTCCACTAACGGTATACGATAATTTCCGACTCTTGAACTCAGTAGTTCTTTACTTACACTACGATTTTAATAGACAATCTGGATTTATGGAAACGGACATATCTCTGAAATAAATCGAAAACTACCTTTTTCGTTCATAAAACTTACCTTTATATTCCCCACAACCCATAGAGAGAACTTCCGTTAATTTAGTCGAATTATCTTATTCAGTCTAAGAGAGTCGAACAAAAAAAGAAAGACCTTTGGTCAATTCCAGAAAGTCTTTGTAATTAATGAGTGAAAGACACACATGGTGTGACTCGATTCAAAAATTCGACTCTTTAATACAGTTTAGTTTAAATGGAATTATCGGATTTACGTTAAATAGAAAATTTCTAGGTCTAACATCAGTAAAAGTCGAAAATAATCAGAAGAATAAGTAAATGATATGAAAAAAAGTTTCCCTTAAACTTGTACATAACTTTCTTTTTCAATGTGGTAGTCTTTTTTTACATATACCACAGACTAAGTAGAAACACATATACTTTTACAAACGAATACCAGTATACTTATGGACGATCTCAACGAATATGAGTATATGAATCGATAAAACTTTAATACTATGAACGGTGGTAAAACCGTACAATCTAAACGTCTAAAAGAATAGTTCCTTTAATAACTTACAACTAGTCTTGACTTAAAAATATCCCCTTCATTGAGACACAAGGAGAGGGTTAAAAAAAAATTGGACATGACTTAAAGATTCGAAGAAAAAAAAAAGATAAATAACTTAAAAAAAGATGATAAAGTAAATGGCAGACATAGATGTGTTCCGATTCTAAAATTCATTTCACCATAAACGTCAGTTGAATAAAAGAGGACAGGAAAAACCCCCTCCTAAATGTGAGTAGAAGACGATCTAAAAAATCGCAATTACCTATGTCACAGGAGTCTCAAGAAAGAGTAAATTTTTATACATATTTAAACGAAAATAAGAACTTCCTGTGAACTGATCCATGTTTTAAACCTCGTAGTGTGACAGAAAAGGGGATTTAAAACATTTGTAACGAGAAGAGAGAAGACGACAACTTAGTATATACTTCATGTCCCGACCCGATTATAGAGAGGGATCCATTGTACCATAAAAAGAAAGAAACATACATTAAATGAAAAATAACTACATATCAACTAAATGTCACAAAGTCCATAAGTCGTTTCATTAAGTCATACGACACGACACGATACGTATCAACAAGTCAGTTCAGGTTGAGAAACGGTGGGGTACCCGACATTGGACAGTCCAAGGAGACAGGTACCCCTAAGAGGTCCGTTCTTATGACCTCACCCAACGGTACGGGAGGAGGTTCCCTAGAAGGGTTGGGTCCCTAACTTGGGTCCAGAGGGCGTAACGTCCATCTATGACAGACTCGGTGGTCTTTTCTGGTTCTTATGACCTCAGTCATCGGATACGGAAGAGGTCCCCTAGAAGACCTGGGTCCTTAGTTTAACCCCAGAGGACATACCATCCTCCTAAGAAATGGACTCGACTAAGAAATCGAGTCAATGGTCCCTTATATATATGTATATATACATACATATATATACACGAAAAATTCTAAGAATAGGTGACATCCAATAATGTTCCATAACTTATAATAAGGAACGCGATTTATCATCCATCTCTAGTTATCCATCGAAGATGTCTCATCGAATAACAAATAGATATAGTATATCCCATCAAGTCGTGTCAAGTCAACGAGTCAGTACAGACTAAGAAACGTTGGGGTACTTAACGTCGTACGGTCCGGAGGGACAGGTAGTGGTTGAGGGTCTCAAGTGAGTTTGAGTGCAAGTAGCTCAGTCACTACGGTAGGTCGGCAGAGTAGGAGACAGCAGGGGAAGGGGACGGGGGTTAGGGAGGGTCGTAGTCTCAGAAAAGGTTACTCAGTTGAGAAGAGTACTCCACCGGTTTCATGATCTCAAAGTTGAAATCGTAGTAAGGAAGGTTTCTTGTAGGTCCTGACTAGAGGAAGTCTTACCTGACCAACCTAGAGGAACGTCAGGTCCCCTGAGACTTCTCAGAAGAGGTTGTGGTACCAAGTTTTCGTAGATAAGAAGTCACGGGTCGAAAGAAATACCAGTTTGAGAGTATAGGTATGTACTGATGACCTTTTTGGTATCGGAACTGATCTGCCTGAAAACAAATTTTGCATTATAGAGACTAAAAGTTATACGATAGATCCAACCAGTATTGTAAGGAAGGTTCCTCATTCGCAGAAAATTAAAGTACCGACGTCAGTGGTAGACGTCACTAAAACCTCGCGTTTTTTATTTCAGACTGTGACAAAGGTGACAAAGGGGTAGACAAAGGGTACTTCACTACCCTGGTCTACGGTACTAGAAGCAAAAGACTTACAACTCGAAATTCGGTTGAAAAAGTGAGAGGAGAAAGAGAAAGTAGTTCTCCGAAAAATCAAGGAGAAGTGAAAGACGGTATTCCCACGACAGTAGACGTATAGACTCCACTAACTATAAAGAGGGTCTTTAGAACTAAGGTCGAACACGAAGAAGGTCGGGTCGCAAAGAGTACTACATGAGACGTATCTTCAATTTATTCGTCCCACTGTTGTATGTGGGAACTGTAAGAGGAAAAGGATAAACCGTGGTCAGACAACAAGGTACAGGTCAAGATTGACAACGAAGGACTGGACGTATATCCAAAGAGTTCTCCGTCCAGTCCACCAGACCATATCGGTAGTGAAAGTCTTAACATTTGGCAAATAACACTAGGTGTGTCAGTTTCCGAAACCGTATCAGTCATTTCGTCTTTATCTACAAAAAGACCTTGAGAGAATGAAAAAGCTACTAGGTCGTCTACGACCGTTAAACTAGAGACCAAGGAGACGGAAAAGATTTTGGTCGAACTTGTAGTCCTTCAAGTGCCAAGTGCATAACGACTTCGGACCGAACCTCTTAAAACTCGTAATGAAATGATCGTACACTCTACTCACGGTTAACACACCATCAAACTCGTAAGAAACTATAACGGAAAGAAACCCTAACCTTACTTTTGACTGGAAAAGGTCGGGACACCGGTAACGACGCAAAAGGTTTAAACGACCGTATAACTCACGTCGTGAAAGTGTCATAGTAGAAAGTCCTGAACTTTCTCGAGTTGATCTTAAGGTAGTGGAGGTGATCGAAACAAGTATCACTACGAAGGATTCCGGGTGAACTGAAGTGTAAGGTCCTACAGACCGAGATCCACACACTAGTGTGGTAGTACTAATAAAACCAGTACTTCTAGAAAAAACATGTCAAGAAGACACATAAGAACGGTGGAGAAGAATTATAGAAGACGAAGACAATCCAGGTCTGGTAAAGACAGGGAATAGCTCGGGTAGAAACGTACTTTACAAGGGAACCATAGAGATTAAAAGAACTTCTCTAGAGATCAGAAAGGGTAAGACAAAAAAAGGAGATAAAGAAACGTGACTACCGACTCCTTCCGAAAGAATAGAGAGGAACGATAAGAAACCTTGAGACGTAAGCCTACGAAAATAGAAAGGAAAAGAGGAAACGAAAAGTGAAGAGAAGAAAAGTGTCGATAAACATTCCGGAGGGGTTTGTCGGTAAAACGAAAAAGCGTAAAGAAAAGGTACCCCTACCAGAACTAGGGACAGAGGACATGTTACAGTACTTGGAGGTAGGTATCAAGTAGTCCGTGAGATAGTTTAGATCCGGGAATTTAGATAAAGAGTGAAGGTGACATATTAGTATTCCCTAAACTAAATCCAGTATAGACTTACCAGATCACCAAAAAAGATGAAAGAAGTTACATTCAGACTTAAACCGTTATTCCACAAGTACTAGACTCGGTGTCAGTCGAGGACCAGAACAAAAACGACTGACTTATCTCGAAGAGGTGGAAACCGACGTTTCTTATATTAGTTAGACTAAAACCACAACTGGTAGACTACTATAGGTACACATTTCAGAAGAGAACACAACAACCTTCTCCCACAAACGATACTGGTCACGTAAAAGAACCGTTTTGAGATAATCAGAAACGGGACGAAGTAAGGCGTAAGGTTCCGTTTTAAACGGATAATGAGGTCCACAAAGAACTGAAGGAAGAAAACGTAAGGTCAGGGCATATTACTTTTCCGGTAGAAAAAACCCACAATCAAGATTTTCCAGTACATCCAGAAGTATCTTGACGAGTTGAAGTCGAAGTAATCACAATAACCAACCCCGTATCTGAACCTAATGACACTATAACTTACCAAACGGAACCTTTGCTTGTCTCTAGTAAGACAACAAAAACTCTAACGTAGGTTCATGACGTAAAGTCTGAGAACAACTGGTACTACCGATGAGGTAAAGAAGATTCCCTAAGCACGGGTGTCATCATCTATATTACCAGTAGACTCAATTTAAGTGGGTGTGGTCAGGTAAAATCAAGCGACTAAGGATCTTACAGCTGCAAGTGAGAACGGTAGAGGACAAACTGGTGAAGGTTAAACGGAAGTAAGTACCTGGAACGTAAGGACCAAGGATACGTTATAACGAGAAATGTCGTAGCCTGGAACGAAGAAAGTGGTCAGTGTAGGTGTTGACTCATAACAAAAACGAAACCGAGGTAGGGAATACATAGACAATTAGAGTTTAGGGATTAAATAGGGAGAAGGGAGAAAGGGAAAACCATCGATCGCAAACAAAAGACACAGATACTCAGATAAAGACAAAGTATTTATTCAATGAAACATAGTAAAAACAACTAAGGTGTATATTCACTATAGAACACCATAAACAGAAAGAGATTGAATGAAAAGAATCCTACTGTTAGGGATCCAGGTAGGTACACCAACGTTTACTGTAATAAAGTAAGAAGGAACGTACGTACAGTGAAGTGCACAGGTTGAGAAACGTTGTGATAGTTGATATCGGACGGTCCGAGGAGACAGGTACCCTAAGAGATCCGTTCTTATAACCTCACTAACGGTAAGGGAAAAGGTCCCCTAGAAGGACTGGGTCCCTAACTTGGACATAGAGAAGAAAGAGGACTTAACGTCCGGTCAAGAAATGATGATCGCGGTGGACCAGACTCATTATAAGGTAACATGTATATGTGGTGTAACAGAAATAGGTAAGTAAATAACTACCTGTAAATCCAACGAAGGTGTGGAAGTGATGATATTTATCACAACGACACTTATGACCCCACGTACACAGAAAAACTCAATTTCAAAGAGACCTATATACGGGTTCTTATCCTAATAACCTAGTAAACCGTTGAGATAAAAATCGAAAAATTCCTTGGATATACCACAAAAGGTTTCACCGACGTGGTTAAATGTAAGGGTAGTCACCACATCCTACCAATGGAAAAGAGGTGTGGGAGAGGTCGTAAATAATAAACTTCTAAAAAATTACTACCGGGAAGACTGGTCACATGTCACTACGGAGTAAATCAAAACTAAACGTAAACCGATCAATCACTGCAACTCACATAAAAGTACATGAATAACCGATAGACAAATAGAAGAAACTCTTTACAGATAAATCCAGAAGATAAAAAATTAATTTTAAAAAACAACAACAACAACTCGACATATTCGACAAACGAATAAAACCTTTAATCAGGACACAGTCCACGGAGTAAATGATTATAAAAGAGGGTAAGGTATCCAAAAGAAAAGTAAAAGAAATACCAAAAGAAACGAAAATTCGTTTTCGTTTTCGAAAATTATACCAGGGTAAACAAATAAAAACGAGAGCACAGGTAATGACATCCTCTACCTAGGTCTTATTATAACGACACTAAATACAGTTTCTCACAAGACGGATACAAAAGGAGATCCTCAAAAACTCATAGACCAGAATGTAAATCCAGAAATTAGGTATAACTCAAATAAAAACATATACTATAATTTATTACAAGACTAAAGTGAGAAAATGTACATCGACAGGTCAAAAGAGTCGTGGTGAATAACTTCTCAGAAAAGGGGTAACGTATAAGAACGGAGGAAACAGTGCAATTGACTGGTATTTACGTACTCAAATAAAGACCGGAAAGATAAGAGACTTGAAGATTCGAATAAATAGTGTCTATGTTTAAATTCGTTACTGAAAAGTCCTACAGTAGATAAAAATCAGTGTTCATACTGTACGTTATTCGAAATTTTATATACTTGTCTATAGGGGTAGGGAGAAGGATGATAGGGTCGAAACGTCAGAATGGACGACAGAATTCTGTCCTGTGGTTAGAAGGTCGAGTGAGTGAGGAAAGAAAGCCATTGGTCAAGAGACTGAAAGTCAAGGAAACGAGAAGGGAAAGAGGGTCAGTCACGTCGAAACCGAAGTAAAGGAAGGTTTTGTCGGAACTACGGAATTTGATAGTGTAGTCGGTAGAGGACCAGAAGAGAATCGGTAGGTAGTCGGAGAGTGGGATCCTGGGACTAAGACTAGTTGGGTGGTATTACTAAAAACGAGAATATTATTCAGATGACATGTGAAGAATTTTATTACTAAGTTGAAACACCTAAGGGAATATTTAGTTACAGAAATTGGGGTCGACTCAGGAGTCGGAACGGGCTGTCAGAAGGATCGACAGGACAATCTAAGGGAAGAGTAACGAGAGTGTTAGAAAGACGGAGAAGAAACAAGAGACAGTACCGGTAAAACCGGTTGAGTCACTAACCGACTCGTGGGTCCACCGTTAAAGAGACCCGGTTTATAGAGAGGTCTTCTGGTCTAGGTCCGAGGACCGGGAGTCACAATACCACTCTTTCGTAATAACGACGACGGGGTAAACAATTCCTGTTACAGTAAATGGACAAGAGTCCGTTCGTATTGACCGGGATAGAAGTGTGATTTCAAGGTAACCGACCCTTAATTAGAGTAGAACCTTGATCCGTAAGAAGGTCAGAGACGGAAACGGTTCACTGACGTCTTTCTTTCTTACTGAAAGAGTCACCTAATCCAGTTCCGTGGTCAACCATAAAGTCAGGACAATATACTCTTAAAGGATTCATTTTGTCACAATTGAGTACTACTTTTTTTATTCTTAATCCATTCTTTTATGAAGAATTTCATTCATAAAATTCATTATTTTTAATGAATAAGTGAATGTATCCCCATTTTCGGGGTCACTTTCTGACCCTGGAGTAAAGAGATACATTATGAGTTCTGTCCTATGAGAAGTCAAGTCTTCTGTTCCAGTTCTTAACCACTGTGTGAAGACGTGTCCTTTCCTTTATCGGTAGTCTCATTTCTCCTTTGGATGTCCCACCCTCTTTTTAAACGTATGATATATATATTATTCTTCAATTATAGATTTTGTATACTCTTTGAAGATGTTAAGTTATCGTCTTTTTATTGGACTAAATTTTTCTGAACTTATCTGTAAAGAAGTTTCTTCTATACGTTTACTGGTTGTCTATACACTTTTCCACGAGTTGTAGTAATTTGTGTCTCTTTATGTTCACTTTGAGTACTCGATAGTGGAGTGTCGACAATCCTACCGACAATGGTTGTGTGTCTTCTATCACTCATAACCACACCTACACCTCTTTAACCTTAGGACACGTGGTAACCACCCTTACATGGTACTACGTCGGTGGTACCTTTTTTAGTTTTTTAATTTTTATTAAATCAAAATTAATTTAATTTTATAAACGAAAATTAATTTAGTATTATGGATTAAAACTAATTTAAATTTATAAACTAAAACTAATTTAATTTTATGTATGTACAAATTGAAATTAATTTAAATTTATAAATTATAAACTAATTTTAAATTAAAAATGGTATTCTGGATCGTTAAGGTCAAGATCCATATATAACTTTCCTTACTTTAGTCCTAGAATTTTACTATAGACATGAGGGTTCAAACATCACTGTAATAAGTGCCATCAGTTCTATACCTACCTTTGTTGGGTCTACAAGTAGTTGTTTACTTACCTATTTCTTTTACACCATATCCGTATAGTGTCTTATAACGAGTTGAAATTTTTTCTTCATTTAAGACAGTAAAACCGTTATACTTACTCGGATCCTTGTAATACGATTCACTTTGTCCAGTCAGTGTCTTCCTGTCTACGATGCTCTAAGGCGTATATCCTCTTAGATTTTATCAGTTTGAGTGACTCCGTCTCTGCTCTTGTCACCAACGATTTCCTGTCACCTCTCAACGACAAGTTGTTCATATTTCAAAAGTGAATGTGTTCTACTTATACCGAACTCGAAACGATATGTTGCATAACGGACACCAATTGTTGTGACATAACAAGGGAATTTTTGAATACTTTACCCATCTAGAGTACAATTCACAATAATGGTGTGTGTTTTTTTTCCCTGTGTTCCTTTGAAAACCTAGACTATCTATACAGATAACGGAACTGACACCGTTACCAAAGTGTCCACAAACATACTCAGGTTTGAGTAGTTTAATATTTTAATTTATACATATCATAAAATATATAGTCGATGTGGGGGTTCTTTCGACAAATTTTTTTTTTTTTTTCTTTTCTTTATCACTATCCTTTAATCTCACTAAAGGAAAACATTCCTTTACGTCGGACACCCCACCGACGGACCGGAGGATTCTCAGTGTCCCTCCTCTCGGAAGGACCTCAGCAACAATGTAACCATCGTCGTCGTGTCGGGGGAGACTAGACGACTCCCGTCTGTCATAATAGTCCGCATCGGGACAACGGTCTGGTGTCACGTGTCTTCTTTCCCTGCAGACAAGCAAAAAGGGACTCTCGGAATGTCCAAGACACATCAGTCCTCCTACCCGAAGGTGGAAGGTTCGGAAGTCAAGACATGAGTCAGGTCACAACTGACACGACACACGCCGACGACCTCCTCGTCTCCCACTTCAGAGGTGGTCGTGGTGTGCGACACGGGACCCAGTCGTAGACTGCCCCCACACAAAGGAAGGGGTGGGGACGGGGGACTCTCTACGTCCGTCTATAACCACCTCCTCTTTCTATGCGAATTCCAAACAAAAAGACTTTAAGAAAAGAAAAAGAAGTATAAAAAGGTGACAAAAAACCGTGAGGTACGACGAACGTCCCAGAATCAAAGGGTTGGTTCCTAAAGTGGGTACCGGGGATGTCACCTTTGAGTCTCAGAATTAGTGACCTGGTGGTCCCTTCAGGGAAAAATATAAAAAATTAGGTAGGGGAGAACCATCTCTAAAAATTTTTGTGAAATGATACAACGTTTCAGACAAAGGGACCGAGTAAGGTTTAGTCACTTCTTTACTTCAGTGACCCTTATCCTACACATTTCAAATCGAATAATCTTCTACTAGTTCGAACTGTATTTATGTAGTGAACACTTCCCGACCGTAAAATGGATACCGGTGACTTCCGTGTATAGGTCTGACAAAGAAAGGAAAGGTAGTACTAATCACACTAACTCAAAAATTTTAGAGAATCGTAAAACACAAAGGGTTAACCCAGTTCACCGTGTTAGAATTTTGTATTTCTTTGAGTCTCTACCAATTTGACTCCTTACCACGATAAAAGATGGATACCCGTAAGTAAGACATAAATCGATCACCTCCTTCTCATATAAATTTCTGGATTTACCAATAAGGAAAGTCCACTAAGTTCAACCGAAATTTTATTCTTTCCTTGAATCGAAACTCTCTCTCTCTCTTTTTTTTTTTTTTTTGATGGACCCGTGTTAAGAAGAAGGGTTTGTCTTTTCTTTTTAGGGTGACTCTCTTATACCACACAAAAGGGAGAAAGATAGTAACTTTACACCAATTCCTTATTTTCGGTATCTTTTCTCGGTCGCTGTTTCCTGAAGTCACCTTCGAGGGCACAAAATACTGAAAGGTAGGCTTACAATGGTAAGAACCCATAGACTACCGTGGTTTGTGGGGTTCAAATTATGAGAGGAAAAGGTCATACCTTTAATCTACCCTTTCTGAACCGACATGACCATCCGTCTCCTCTTCCTTGGTCACCTCTCCTTCCCTCCTACCAACCCTTCCTGGTTGCCTGTCTTGTGACTCTTTCCTAGTCCAGGTCCCGTGCACTCGTTCTAATCAGGACCGAGTCCTCTCCTTGTTGGTCAAAGAGGACACATCAACCTTCCTTCCTCGAGTCCTACCGACCCTATGCTATTCACACTACACACCATCCCCGACCCTAGTATCCTCCGAGGGTTCTCAGACTACACCCAGACGTGCAGGTTCTACAGTAGGGCACACCCTGACCCCACTAGAGTCGCACTTTGGTCCCTTCATTTCCCTCACTTGTTGACTGACATCCACTGTTACTGATATGGTAACGGAGTAGGGACCCTTAGAGTAATCTCTCCTCTCCCATACTCGAAACGTGTAGACTTTCTTTAAACGACGAGGTTACTGAGTACTAAGGTTCTAAAAAAGTGACAAAACAAAAACTTTGACAAAAGTTAAGACGAAGAGTGAGTCCCCTTTGACGTCTGGGTAAGTCACATATGGAGCAAAGGGAGACTCGTCACAAAGGAAATAGTAGTCACCTACGAAACTCATAACGAGACCGGTGGTGGTCCTTTTCCTTTACAAAAAAAATATCTGAGGTAAAGATCAGAAATAAGGAGAAGGACGACACATGACCTCTTCCTTTACCGTTGGGTGAGGTCATAAGGACGGATCTCTTAGGGTACCTGTCTCCTCGGACCATCTAATGTTAGGAACCCGAACGTTCTCAGCCTGTACTGAATCTCTGATTTGGCGGTGGTGGTGGACGGTACATGTTCAGTCACAAGTCATAAAGACACAGGATTAGATACCCTCAATCACAAAATCCCGTGAAAGGTCAACAAAGAACCTATGGTTCATACGTAGAACCGGTGGTTGAGGCATCAGTTATGGACTATATCCTTGTTACCGACTACATATGTAAAACATACATTGTATTGTTCACATTTTGTGTACATGGACGGAAGTCGGGACTAGAGTAGGTCTCGTTTCACCCTTCTCCTCAGTCACCAGGTCCCGTCCGCACCGTAGAGGACGGACACAGAGAGTGGGAATTGGAGACAAGAGGCGTCTACCAGCCGACGCTAATACTCTAGCTGAGGTTACGGTGTCTCCTGGCGACACCACACACGGAACCCCTACCGAGTCGGACGGTCTGACACTTCTTCTACAAATTCGTCTTTCTTCCTAGACCATTATTTTGTTTATTAACATCACCGTCCCCTGACTCCTACTTCCAGTTCTACCTCACGACAAAAAAAAAAAAAAATCGTCTAACATTGAAAAATTCGTCTAACATTGAAAGTGTCTTAAGTTTTATCTATATCGGAACCGATGTTTCCGAGGAACCGTCAACATCTTTTCCCTAACTAACGCTTCGCTGATGTCCTTCGTAATGCAACGTGATCCCTAGATTCTACCGACTCACCGACGGGTGTCCTGGTCCAAATTAGTACACTAGGGACCCTCTCCTAGGTCCCGACTTCCGGTCACCTGGTTCTGGACTCCCTCTCTTCCCTACTTTTCGACCACCTCTTCCTACGTCTGTACCCCGTCCAAGGTATTGACTCCCGTCTCTTCGGTCGTCACCCAAATTTCTGTCTTCTTAGTCCTACATCGAAATCCTGGGCTCCTCTTCGTTCCGTCCCAATGAAGTTAAACGAGAATAAGGGTTAGGGAGGGGTATTCTCCCAGAGAGGGTCACCACGGAAGTCAGAGAGGTCCACCGAAGAAGGTCGATTGTACGGGAGGAACGGGTGTGGGGTGGGAAGGAAGAGGTACTAATGGAAAAAACTCTAAAGAAGGAAATTGTCGAAGTCCGATGATTACTAGAAACCCCAACCTCTCGAGTAGTGGGAGCGAGGAGGGGTCTTTATTGGTCTGTCCTTTCCCTCATAGTAATTCGGTCAATGTAATGTACCCTCGGTCATATCGTCAACAACATGAAGTCTTAAAACGGGCGGGTCCTCTCCTCAACCCTGTCATGTTCCGTCGAGGGTAGTTAGTAACGAACTCCGATGAGACCCCTCCATTCCCCAGGTCACCAACTAAGAGACCTAAGGTTCCTTTCGTCCACGACCCTCATCCCTCCGGTCACACGAGGTGAGTCCATATCTACCCTGTCATGGGGACACGATCCCGACCCCACTACGGGTCCCGTCTTCAGCCTAGGACCCCGTGGAGGGAAGATCTGTACGAATGGTGGACCCTACTTCACTGATTCAAACGGGCTCTCTAATAAGTAATTCACTGGACAACAAGGGATCATGTGTATTATCACTTATTGGGTTTAAATTGTAGGTAGGGCTAAAAAACTAGAAACCGATAACTTAGTCATTCCATTTTAACATTTCACTTTACGAACAGGACGGGAAAGTTTAATGGGAACACCCTAATATAAAGTATAGATGATAAACTTTCGAAGTAATACGTACTTTGTAGAAAACGTAAAATCATTCCTACAGTTACTGTTGGGTAAATAGAGTTCACATACCAGTTCACGAGACACTATCGATTATAAATAAGTCAGAAATGTTCCGACAATACATTTATGAAAAGTAACAAATCTACACTGGAATAAATGAACCTAATCATTTTCAGTCTGAATTTTAACGTAAGGAAATAAATTGGAGACAAAATAAAGAAAAAACACCCCGAACCATAGAAACCGGAGTCTGTACCATACGAGAATTGTAATACCACACGCACGAATCAGAGAGTCAACACAGGGTGAGAAATGCTGGGAGACCTGACATCGGGTGGTCCGAAACGGTCCGTTCTAATGACCTCACCCAACAGTAAAGGAAGAGGTATTGTCTCGAAGGGGCTATCGATTCAACCATTTCTTAGGCGGACGTTACGTCTTCTGGGGTCGAGCTAAGGACCCAACCCTTCTAGACGACCTCTTCCCTTATTCGATGGGTGAGGTCACAAGAACCCAAAGGGGCCACTGAGTCGACCATTTCTTAGGTAGACGTTACACCCTCTGGACCCAAGTCAGTGGCCCAACCCTTCTACGGGGTCTCTTCCCTTTCCGATGGGTGAGGTCATAAGACCGGATCTCTTAAGGTACCTGACATATCAGGTACCCCAGCGTCTCTCAGCCTATACTGACTCACTGAAAGTGAAAGTGAAAGAGGTATTGCAATACCATTGAGGAAACTTTTCGTCTCAAAAGTAAGAGTTTAGAGATGGTGAATTGGAAAATTCGGGAATCCTTTAGTCCGAAATCAAGACCCTAGAGTAGAGACGGGACCACAGGATCCCCACTCCTTTTGCCTGGTCTTCGTAGAACTCAAAGGCAGGGAGATGGTGTGGATGGAGTCTTTGACGTCAGGTAGACCGACATACGGGAGGTGACTCGTAAAAATAGGGGTAACGGAAAGGCGAAAGACTACCGAGAACTGTAGGTCTCTCACACAGTCAAAATACGACAAAAACGGGACTGACCGAAAGAGTTTCGGGAAACCGTACCGGTGGGTGTCGTGTTACCTCTTTGGGTCATTCGTGAGTAAGATTTGAGACGTTGTGGGTCAATCCCCAGACACAAGGTATATGGGTGACCTGTGACCGGTCTTGGGTGAAAACGATGTACGGGCGTTTTCGATCTTTGTAACATTTCTTCGACCGACGGTGGTGGTGGTGAGGGTCTAACTCACTCCGGTTTGTCATTATCTTTTACAATACTTTCTCTTAGTCTAACATAACCTCTTCTACTAAATACGTTTCCGGTTTCAGTTTTCTCTTTCGAGGAGAGGACCTTCTGTGGTTTACATAATAAAAGACATGAACAAATGGACGATAGAACACAACAACGGGAAAAACGTGGAATATAACATAAGAAAAAAAAGATTGTGTTACGTCAGCCTTCCGACTTAACAGAAAGTGCGAAAAAGAGGTAGGTCGGAGTTTAGTCGTTTATGTTTCCTACATATACTTATATATATATGTGTCATCCATAAGTTAAATGAGTACATTTAAAGTCACTTTTTTCAGAAAGTATCCTACCTAAGATATAAGGAAACTGTTATTTCCTTCGTTTAGAAATAAGAGATCAATACTACGACTTCGACTTCGAGGTCATGAAACCAGTGGAGTACGCTTCTCAACTGAGTAACTTTTTCTGAGACTACGACCCTCCCTAACCCCCGTCCTCCTCTTCCCCTGTTTTCTCCTACTCTACCGACCTACCGTAGTGACTGAGCTACCTGTACTCAGACTCACTTGAGATCCTCAACCACTACCTGTCCCTCCGGACCGCACCACTCTAAGTACCCCAACGTTTCTCAGACTCACTGACTTGTCTTGACTTGATACAACTGTATTATAGACTCATCCATAAAAGAGGATCTACAGGTCGGACACCAAAACGACCTCACAATATTGATAAAACATCGTGTTTATAACAATGCTACGACGTACGACGACGACGGTGGTTCAGTGAAGTCAGCACAGACTGAGACACGCTGGGGTGTCTGTGCCGTCGGGTGGTCCGAGGGAACAAGGACCCTAAGAGGTCCGTTCTTGTGACCTCACCCAAAGGTAAAGAAGGAGGTCACATACTTTCACTTTTCACTTCCACTTTCACTTCAGCACAGGTTGAGAATCGGTGGGATACCTGACGTCGCGTGGTCCGAGGAGGTAGGTACCCTAAAAAATCCGTTCTTATGACCTCACCCCACGGTAACGGAAGAGGTGTTGTGACGTATAGGTCATAATTTTATAACCCAAAATCAGTGAAAGACTAAGATCGGGTTTCTAACAATAAGTAAACGAGTCAACACAGACTGACAAGTGCTGGGGGTACCTGACGTAGTGTGGTTCGAAGGGACAGGAAGTGGTAGAGGACCTCAAACGAGTTTGAACGTAGGTAACTTAGTTACTATGGTAGGTTACTAGAGTTGGAGACAGTAGGGAAAAAGAAGGACGGAAGTTCGAAAGGGTCGTAGTCTAGAAAATGTCACTCAACCGAGTAACTACTCGGTCGGGTTTCTACCTTTAGAGACTTAGGAAGGAGAAAAACACGTACAGGATTTCATAAGAAAAGAGAAACAGAGAGGTGGGTCTCGACGACGACAACTGTCGTTCGACCAGTACTCCCAGGGTAAACGGGAGTTCTCAGACACCGAACACTGTCAAGGAAGACCTCTTAATAAGGGTCTTGTTCACACACAAACATCGACGCTGTACTCTGATACTAACTAACTTCTAACGAAACAATAAGGTCCTGAACACGTACTCTAGGGGTCTCGGAAGTCGGAATTCTTGTCGGATAGTGACAAGAATTGGTACTGGAACTTTCTTTTGGGTCAAGTCAAGTCGAGTCAAGTCAGCGAGTCAGGACAGGCTGAGAAACGCTGGGGTACTTAGAGTCGTGCGGTCCGGAGGGACAGGTAGTGGTAGAGGGCCTCAAGTGAGTCTGAGTACAGGTAGCTCGGGCACTACGGTAGGTCGGTAAAGTAGGAGACAGTAGGGGAAGAGAAGGACGGGGGTTAGGGAGGGTCGTAGTCTCAGAAAAGGTTACTCAGTTGAGAACGTTTCACCGGTTTCATGACCTCGAAGTCGAAATCGTGGTAAGGAAGGTTTCTTTAGGGTCCCAACTAGAAGTCTTACCTGACCAACCTAGGGGAACGTCAGGTTCCCTGAGAGTTCTCAGAAGAAGTTGTGGTGTCAAGTTTTCGTAGTTAAGAAGCCGTGAGTCGGAAGAAGTGTCAGCTTGAGAGTGTAGGTATGTACTGATGACCTTTTTGGTATCGGAACTGATCTACCTGGAATCGACCGTTTCATTACAGTCCGTTGTGACTTTTCGTTACTTGAACCCGTTGTCCACGTCTGATCGAGAACACCGTTTTAATAGAGGTACTGATCCTTTATTACTCTTATACACGAGTCAGTGAGTGTTCCTAAGTTTTTAGGAAGTTTCGAACGTACTGGTACGACCAGACACCGAAGACGGACTCAAGAGAAAAAACAGGACGAAATGAGACCGACAGTCGAAAAAAGGGTCATCTCGATATCAACTTTTTCAGACGCAATCTCTACAGGTACCGTCAGTATGGGTCATGGCGGAGGAGAGACCGACGACGACGAGAACTACTACCTCCGTACTTTATGATCAGTTCGGAAAAAGATATAGAAAACACACACGAAGATTCTTTGTCTCTCCTATTACACCTCAACTTCATACGAGTCTCCGTTTTTCTACCCCAATGACCAGATCTAACGGTAACTGGAACCCCTTCGGTGGAGAGACCCGGTAAAGACTCCGGGGAAGTTGGGAGGTACCACATAAAACAGAAGACGGTAAGGGTTTTGGTTCCGACTAGTAAACAACTATAGATTCACAACTTCGACCCGTCTCAAAAAACCTCTTGCACAGAAATAAGTACCGACGGGACCTTACAGAGTTGTCGATTTAAAGGTAGAAAGAGACCCTTCTCCTTGAGACGAATCATCTAGACTGTGACGTATGATCTACCACTGTAGATGAGAAAATTCATCCTGGCACGAACCCCTTGCTTTCCCGATAGGAGAACATCTGGGAGGTAAGTCAAGTCAAATCAGCGAGTCAGTACAGGCTGAGAAACTCTGGGGTACTTAGAGTCGTGCGGTCCGGAGGGACAGGTAGTGGTTGAGGGCCTCAAGTGAGTTTGAGTACAGGTAACTCAGTCACTACGGTAGGTCGGTAGAGTAGGAGACAGTAGGGGAAGAGAAGGACGGGGGTCTGGGAGGTATTATTGAAGATAAAGGAGAGTACCTCTTTCTCCCATTTTTTACCGTAGATCCACATCATGTACCAATGACACTACCTTTCATACAAGTCAAACTTCTTGAATCCGGGTCTCATGTGATGATACATGTCCTTGAGGGACCAAGTAAACAAGTAAGTGAGTGAACGGGAAAATGGACTCTTTAAAATTAACTCGTGAATAACTCACGAACCGTACCCCCTGTCTCATTACTTATTCTACCACTGAGAAGGGTGACGAGGAAAGGAGTGTGATAGACCCACTACCTTGGTGGTCCTTAGGTGACACTGTAAAGTGAGAATCCCTCTTAAATTTAATTCTCGGACAAAGTTTTCCTTCAACCCTCTGATAATTCGGGAGAAGAAGGTTCCCCTGGTCGTTCCACGGTGGGTCTCGGAACCGGAACCGGTAGGGGTTGAGAACGTCGGGTAAGAGAAACCAGACCTTGTAACTGGGGAACAACGGGTCAAGGAGTCTTACTAAATAAAGGACGACGGATTAGAGGAACTAAGACATTATGAGTGGATGGAACTAGAAATTATAATCGATCGAGAAAAGACCATAAAAAATTTGAAGAACGTGAATTAGGTAACTGGAGAATTTTGGTGGGGAGACCTGAGGAAACCGGAAATAACCGAAGAGAACTGGGGAGGTTACGGTCCAGGAGACTGGTGATTGGGTTTAGGAACCGAATAAGAGTACCTGGACGAAACAAAACTACGACCGTTGTTCCCTGGTGTAAGAGACTCGTGGGACCTTGAGAGGATGTTGACTAACACAGTGAATTGAGTCCTGGGTTTGGTGGTCGGAACTAAGGATGGAGGAAATAAATCAGGATTGGTCTTACACAAGTTGAAAACAAAGTTTAGAAAAATACCTTGATCTTGTCAATGGCATATTTCAAGTGGAAATTAAAATATAAAATTCATTGTGTAAACGTATAGATAACTCATCTAAACTACGTGCATCAGTACAATGAAATTCAGAAAACCGTGTTATGAATTAAGTCAAAGGTGACAGATTATATGGAATGTATGTCAAAAAGAAAAAGAAAAAAAATAAAGATGTTAAGTTGTACGACTTTTTTACCAGATCTCAGATCTCTTGTCTTCTTTGTGTGTCTTACAAGAATTTGAGAACGATGATCGTAGGTATAGAAATCTTCTCTAAAGGCCTTACCTCCTTTTCGTCGTCGACGGACTTTAACACATGACTGGGGGACCTAGGGTAGGACATAACTAAAACAGACAAATACATAAATCATGAAGACCGACGTCAAGGGATCCAAGGCGATGACTAGAAATACCAGTTTTCTAATCTAAGTGTATCTTAAGTCTTAACTGTTTTTAATATTGAATTTACGGGTAGAATTAAGGTATTACTTCGTGTAAGACCTGAAACCGAACCCCGGAGATCCGAGACACTGTTTGATTACACTAGCACTTATACTTCTCTCGGGTGATTCTCGTGAGTGTCGTTTCCAGCCCCGACACCGGAGTCACAACTCACGTCCCAGGTATGTTCAGACCCCTCACCCTGAACTCTACGAAAATTCTTCTTTCCTATACCGAAGTACTGAGTTTCAACGAGGATCCGACAGGGTGTTATAAGTCAAATAAAGGATAACTACATTCTCCCTTATCCCTGGTAAGACCCCGAAGGTCCTACTACGATCACCATTTCTTGGACGGACGGTTACGTCCTCTGTATTCTTGTGACCAAACTAGGGACCCAGTCCTTCTAGGGGATCTTCTATCCTACCGTTGGTCGAGATCATAAGAACGGACCTCTTAGGGTACCTGTCTCCTCGGACCGTCCGATGTCAGGTATCCCAACGTTTCTCAGTCTATACTGACTTCACTGAACCGTGTCGTGTCGGTAATATACTAAAATCTTTCCACTTTACTGTACTCCTCCAGTCACAGTATCTTTCTGATCAAACGGTTACTGTATGTTTTAACGGACCTTATCCTCTCGGGTCACGACCCTATAGTTGGGTCCAGGTCCTCTACTCCCGGACCTGATTTCTTCAAGTACATTTCCCCTACTCTTAGTGTATTCTTTTGTAGGGTCTCTGTCTTAACCTCCGTCTTCAATCCTCTATTACCACTCTCTCCTATACCGAAAGAACTTTGGTATAAATGGTTTTATGGTGGAAATGAACCTTTGACAGGATTCAGTGTGAAAGACCCTTTGGAACTCAACCTCCCTCATCCCTCTTACCTGTGAAATGTGTCTTCAAGAGGGTAGTCTTCTCGACTTTCTGAAGGACCCGAGTCCTGACACCCGGAAATCGGACCTTCACAAGTCTCAGTCCTTCGGAGACAGACAAGGGAGACGACAAAGGTGGCCAAAGATAACCTAACCGGTTTTTTAATTAAGTCTAAAAAGACATTCTAGAATACCTTTTTGGACTTACTTGAAAAATTGGTTGGGTTATTGTTCTCCTAGTATCAACGAGTACCACACAAGGTACTAAGGTCCGGGGAAGGATGGGATAAAACTTTATTAACTCCGATTTCAAGGTTTAGACCTTGTGAAATTAAGAGTTTCTGGATCGACTACTTATGTTAAGATACATCGAGAAGGAGTAACACTAAACACTCTTCCAGTTTACGTCCAAACTTGGACTTGGTCTGTGGTTACACAGTGACGGCAGTTCGGTCCGAAGTCTTCTCACTAGACAGAAAGGGTCCGTTTTTTTTTGTGTAGAAAGGAGTGTCTTTGGTACTGTAGAACCGGACGTCACTCCTAGCAGAACGAACGGTGTTTGACTGTCTTGTTTAAAAAAATTTTTTCCTTTTCCGTTAGACCATCAACATCTATTTAACGTACCCAATTGTCATACTGGAGAAGTATTTGTGTAAAAATAAACTTCACTGTCTGACCTTTGTTTTATTCGGTCACTCGTTTAGGGAAAAAATCTTATCAACCTATTCTACGTATAATCGTGTTATTAGGTGACAAGGAGGATACTATACAGAAGTCTTCACTCCGGTCAGAAGATGGGGTAGGAGTTTCCAGCACTTATAAGAAAATCGAATTCTACAAATCTGAGTCCCTACCAAAAAGGTCCACCAGAGGCACCTGTTTCTTCTCTGAGGAAAAACTCCAGTTCTAATACAGAAAGACGAAAGGGGTTATGACCACGTTTTCCTATCACAAATGACCCCTTTTACTTTCTTTTCACTAAACGACTTACTTATATAATTAGAAAGAATGATAAACTCCCTATAAGAGTGGTTGGGACTTTTAAAAGGGAACTGTATCTTATTTACAGAGTTATTGGGAAGTGGAGATGTCAAAAAAAATATACTAAGAGTAAAGACATTTCTTCTGGGTACTTATACTCTGTAAGTTCCCCTGAAAAAATACAGATAAGATGGTTAGTGTAAAAAAGTAATTTTTACGACAAAATCCATAAATTGTTTAGGACCAATATCTATACACACTATATCGTATCTAACGGAGGAGAGAACCTTTTGTAAAGAAGTAAAACATCTATCTACCAGTAAGGGAAGGTGGATTTACAGCTAATTGTCACACAACCAATTTTTTATCCAAATACAGTAAAACCGTCAACAACGTGACGAGTTTTTACACCTTTCTACACTCTCCATGTAATTTAAATTTTTCGTTATCAATTTTACAAGTATATCATACTATATAGTGAACAAATTTTTTCGTACATACACACAAATATTCATGTTTCTTTCCAAAGCTTTCTCTTAGGTTCTTTGATAATTCACATTAATAGAAACCCTAAATTCTGAGACCCACCTCCCTATACCTTTGAAAATGAAGAGTAAAATGTGAGGAGAGATAACACCCGATAAAACAGTACACATTCTCAGACACCTAGACAACACCAAGAAAAATTGAGGTTTATAGTCTTAGGATAAAAAACCCAAAGTCAAAACCACAAAAAAACGTTTTTATACAATATTTATACACAATGCAAACGAGTACCGATTTAGACGGACAAATGTGGAAGACAGATGTTTGACAAGTCTTCGTCTATAACGTAAGTCACTTTAGAAAATAAATTTTAAACTATATGAAGGGGAAAATTATACCGTCTTAGATGTGTGTTATTTATGAAGATTTAAATTATAAGAATTCACCTTCTATTTTTCGTTTGAGAACCCCCAACAAAAGAGTAGATAAAGAGTATCGAAAAAATAAAACAAACCAAAAAACAAACAAAATTCTGTTCCCTATACCACCAATAGTATGATAAAGTACCCGAAAGGTCTACCGAGTCACCATTTCTTAGGTGGGCGATTACGTCCTCTGTACCCAAGTTAGGGACCCAGACCTTCTAGGGGACGTCTTCCTTTACCGTTGGTTGAGGTCATAAGAACGGACTCTTTAGGGTACCTGTCTCCTCGGACCGCCCGAGGTCACGTATCCCAGAGTTTTCTCAGTCTGTACTGACTCGCTGATTTGTTGTCGTCGTAGGATAAATTACGGTCAACTGAAAAGACGTACTCGAGACGATGTTCTTCGAGACGATACCGATATCCTTCGTCACAAGGTTTCAAAAAATTTATTAACGTAATGGGAGTTAATGTACACTATTTATAAAACGGGACGATCAACATTTAATCATCAAAATTAGTTCACAGAGTCCACTCAAACATTCCCGGATCACCTCAAATTAGTTCATGAGGTACGGGATGTGAAACCAAGGAAACCTACCGTCGACGCTCAAACTTTTTATCTCGACTTCAAAACCGGACACGTGCCGAAGACTCATTTAGTAAGGACGACCGGACAACACCTAAAATTGCGGGTCCTAAGACACGACACAATTACAGACTCCCTTTCTTTCGCTAGCCACGTGAAAATCCACTGTCTCTACTCCCGAACGAACAATCAGTCATATTTTGGATCCTATTTGGGTCACCCTTTACTGGTCCCTACTAGTTCTAGAATTTTACTTCAAAACTATGTCCCACGAACCCCGATCACGTGTCCCTACTAGGTCTCTCTACTATGCCCAACCCTCCACCCTCCCCCCAAGTCCTAACCCTTGAGTACATGTGTGCACCGTCTAAGTACAGTTACATACCGTTTTGATTATGTTATACCATTTCGTTTTATTTCATTTTTATTTTTAAATTTATGTTTTTCGTTGTTATTGTTTTTTATTTATTTACTTCAAAACGTACCTTTTTCATTTCCTTGTGTCTTTTACATCGGTTCTTTACCCGTTTTATTAACTAATAGTCGCGATCCTTCCTACAGTCTGTAGTAGAGTAAGTTCGAGGAAGGAAAATGTCTACTGTAAGTTTCGTCAACTTATTCAACTACCTGTAGTACCTCGAATAACACTACGTCTTTGATCTTGACTACAGACTGAGAGTGCGGGTCATGTGGAAAGGGTCACGGAAGGGGTCTCAGAAAGGAAAGATATTGTCGATATTCCACCACTTGTATACGAAGAATACAAGAATTCTTCGTATTTATCTTACTTACGTATTTCCCGAATCGAATCTCAGACCGTTTCTCTCCTTTGGGAAGTACAAAATTAAGGTAAAGAGCGGAAATCCAGAGGATGGTATTATTGGTTATTCGCTCCTATTCTGACATCGATCTTAACTAGTACCAGAAATTCACCTACAAGACAAAAAAACTCTTACAACCTAATATTGTGTACTCTTATTTTGTATTCAAATATAAAGTAGTTTTGTATTCTTTTATACTTTTTTTTAAATTACTTAACAGGTCGTTATATTTTTTGACACGAGTCTCGACTCAAAGAGTAGTATTCAACATAAGTGCACATGGTCCACCGTTAGTTAGGTTCTAAGGGATGTCTTAAGAGAATTACTTAAATTCGATACTAATTTAATAAAGGAGTGGACAAAAATTAAAAGTCCGTTACTCCTACTCCGTTTTCTAAATCGGTGACGTTCACAAGTCCTTCTAATTAGACTATCGTCGTTGTTTACCCCTCGTTTTACGTTTACCCTTCGACCGATCCCCGACATTGTAAAACTTGATAGTTGTCCTTTAGTGTCTTTTTATTTACGACCTAGTTGGTGTTTTCGAAGTCTTAGACTAGAAGTAAATAAAGTCGAGAGGGGAGTATTTTGACTAATACATGACTCAGTGTTTCGAGGACTCTAAAGATGAGTTCCGGTTCGAGGAATTTCAAGGGGTACTCATCACGTAGACGGTCAGAGTCATGGGTGGGTCGTCCTTCTGTTCCCGTGACTTACCACCTCTACGACCTTTCTCGTATCTATTACCAACCTTTGTCTAACACAAGCCGATTCGAACGTACGGAAAGAAAGGAGGAATCCAATACAACTGTAGCCTGACTAAGGTTTTCCTCGGTCCCTGTATGCTCATTACCTCCAACTTCCTCGACCTTTGAAAGACCGGTAGTCCTCACTTCTGGGACTTTTTATAATGGAGTTACCTCCTAAATAATAGGTTACCTTACCCTTGATGTTCGACCGTCCCTGGTAGAAAGTTATGCTGTCTTTTCCTCTGGACCTCTTTGACTACCGGTGCCCAGGGTGGTTACTCAGTCACACCTAGGTCCATTACGTCTTCATTTCCTTTGACGACTGTAAATGTGATCAATCCTAGAAAGATTAAAAGAAAAGGATTCATAAACGATCTCCTATACCGAGATCACCATTTCTTGGACGGACGGTTACGTCCTCTGTTCTCTACGTCCAAGCTAGGGACCTAACCCTTCTAAGGGACCTTCTCCCGTACCATTGGACGAGGTCCTAAAACGGACCTCTTGGTGTATCTCTCTCCCCGGACCGTCAGATATCAGGTATCCCAGCGCTTTTCAGTCTGTACTGACTTCGTTGAATCATATGGAAGTAATTCTTAGGAATTTGGAAAATCACTCCTTGTTCCCCCTTTTAGAAAATAACGGATTTTAACGACTTTGAGAGTACTACCTTACAGTCCCCGGGATTCTAGTAGGTACCTCAAGTCAAAGGTCATACCAGTTACATCCGATAAATAAAGTCTTACTCAAAAAAGGAACCTATACTTTTACTATCGTGGTTAGATACAGTCGGACGATACTCAAAAGTTTGTCGAAAGGTCGTCACCACTACTTGACTGTACCAAGAAGGTACACCAGAGTACACCAACAGGAGTCTGTTTTCTAAACTGAAAGATTTTGGGAACCTCCTCTTTATATAAATATATATCCTATACGAGAAGTTTCCGTCTTCACTAAACAGACGGTATGACCGTTTCTTGATATCTTTTCCTCACCCTATTAATATGGTCGTCTCCGTTCCGTGCAACCCTTAATGTTTACCGGGTTCTCTATCACTGTAGATTGACATAAGTCTTAAATCTCCTTTCAGTGAAGTCTTGGTCTCTAGTCTCGTAAGTGTCTTCGACCTTCAGTTCCGAACTGTCGGTACTAGGTATTTACAGTCCTCTGGAATGTAAAATGTCCGGGTGGTCCCTTTTCAAATTATATACCCCTGGGTGTCAAGGTACCTCGTTGGTTAGGTGGTGGAGATTACATTCTACTTAGATAAAGTTTGTGGACTATTCATCTAACGGATTTCCTCTCCCTTTCCTCCTCTTCCAGGGTTTAAGACTAATGTTAAAACACGAAACCGATTTTGGGTACTGGTAAAATTGGGGTCTTAAGATACGACATTTCTTTAGTCGGATTCTCGACCTTCTCCCGTAGTATTTCGTTATTGTTGTTGTTGGTTTAATCACAAATGACTCACGATTGACATACGGTCCGTGTCTAGGTTGGCATAGATTATTGGATTGATAATAAATAAATCGGGAGTAGTTGTTAGGAATCAGTACCACACTAATAGGAATGGAACAACTATTCCTTTCAGTCCGTGTTCTCTAGTTCCTTTAATGGGTATTGGTGTTTTAGTCATCCATACGTTCCCGTGTTTCACTGGATGGTCGATAACAACCTTTCCCATGAGACCAATTAGGGAGTCTTATTAAGGGTATACTAATCTAAAGGGTACCCTTAAGTCAGTTCTTTATTATCTAACCCCGTCTAATCTACATCTACATATATCTGAATGTCCACCCTTCATCTACATAAATAAATTACCACAAAAAAGGTCACGTACGGAAATACTGATGAAATTTCCCCACCTGTAACCCGTCCTAAAAATACACTGACACTAAACGTCACATTCCAGTGTAGTCTCAAAACGTACTGGGGAGAGAATGGGAAATCGAAGATAAGGTCCACTGATTGGGACCATAGTTCATACTCATGTGTTAGGCCTTCCTACCGGAACTGTTACTGCACCTCTTCGACCACATGAAGACCGTCATACCAGCGACCTGTCTCACGTCACATTGTACACCTTGTCCACTCTTGTCTACGAGAGAGATATTTGGTGCAGTCGAAGCCTTATTCGGTGTCTTTATCAAGTTCGGCCGTCAAACGTGAGTACGGGGACCCAGACGTCCCAAGATGTTTCTACCGGGTCCCCGAAGATACTCATCATTTACACAGTCTGTACCATATTTGTTTCTCCGTCCCAAAAAAAAACAAACAAACAAACAAAAAATTAGTCGAAATATATGATAGGAGTACTTTGCAAAACAAATGTATTTCTCAATGTTCAGAAAATAAATAAAAGACATAAATAAATAAACCGAAACGGCCCAGAAGTAAAGTCGTACTCCCTAAAAATCAACACCATACGATTGAGAATCAACGTCGTACACCCTAGATCAAGGGACTGGTTCCCATCTTGGGTCCGAGGGACGTAACCCTCGAACCTCAGAATCGGTGACCTGAAGGTCCCTTCAGGGATGTACAGAAAAATAAATGAATAAATAAATAAAAATTAACCTCCTATTAACGAAATGTTATAAAACAACCAAAGACGGTATGTAGTTGTACTTAGTCGGTGCCCATATGGGTACAGGGGAGGGAGAACTTGGAGGGAGGGTGGAGGGTGGGGTAGGGTTGGGAGTTCCCGCAGTACCTCGAGTTTAGAACACGAATCGTTGTTGGACACACAGAAAAATTTTTCCTTTTGTATTTCTAAATATTGACGAGATCAACTCAAGGTGTCTTCAGTTTGGTGGATGGTCTCCGTAGGAAAGGTAATGCCGGTGTAGGTCTGGTATTGGTCGAGAGGACTAAGGATCGGGTTACCAGAAGAAGACAGAGGTTAACTCGTCAAAAAGTATGGATGTCCTTATTATCAAAAGAGAGTATTTTAGTTCGTAACCTCTCCAAGGAACGACTTTAGAATCCTTGTGTCACTTCCAAATAAAAATAGGGTAAGATTTAGACTGTACCTAGTCTACTGGGACGAAACAGAACATCGACTCTGTAGACTTTAACATGGTGACCCTCCCGTCTTTAACTTCTCCGTCTGACCGGGAAGTATTACCGGTACCGGACCTCACTACGTCTGGTGAAGACGAATCCAAACTAACCGGAGTCGGGACATCCGTGTCAGGACGACGTCTACCTACGATCTTCGACCTGTCCTCGTACACCTGTAAACATCTTGTGCCTGAAAGTTCCAGAGACTTCCGTCCTCAACCCCAACAAGACCATGAACCCCGAGAAGTGAGTAGACCCCCGAAATTATCATTTGAGATTGAGAGAAAAGAAGAAAACCTAGGACAGGTTCAGACAAGACCTTAAAAGACGGAGATAACAATGATGACGGATATTTTACTCCCGTTGATCGTGATCCCGATTTCTTGGACGGACGGTTTCGTCCTTTGTATTCTCTTCGCCGAAGCTAGGGACCCAGTCCTTTTAGGGGACCTCCTCCCGTTTCGTTGGGTGAGGTCATAAAAACGGACCTCTTAGGGTACCTGTCTGACGGCCCGATATCAGATAACCCAACGTTTCTCAGTCTGTACTGACTTCGCTGAATCGTACGTACGTACGTAACAATGATGACGGATATTTTGTTCCTGTTGATATACGACTTTGTGGTCTTAG
This sequence comes from Capra ibex, assembly GCA_006410555.1. Taxonomy (NCBI): domain Eukaryota; kingdom Metazoa; phylum Chordata; class Mammalia; order Artiodactyla; family Bovidae; genus Capra; species Capra ibex. Next base: position 31,542,308 of record SJYO01037955.1, read on the forward strand.
TCGTTAGGTCCTTTCTCTTAGTTTCACTACCTCACTTCCTCGGTCCTCTTATGTCGGAGGAGGGACCGAAGGAGAGTATATGAAACGAGGTGAACAGGTGAACGAGGAAGATGGGGGACGGGGGCCCTCCTTAGTACCTTTCTCTAGGTCGTTGTCACTCTGTTAAAAACATAATGACTAAAGAAAGAAAGGGAGGAAGTCATATCTTTTGGTTCCCGATTGGAAACCTTCCCTCTTCCTTTACCGTTGGATGAGGTCATAAGAACGGACCTCTTAGGGTACCTGTCTCCTCGGACCACCCGATGTAAGGTACCCCAGTGTTTCTCAACCTGTACTGACTCGTGTGTTGGAAATCTTTATTGTCCAGTATACAAGTAAAGTTTTACACACTACAAAACTTTTGGGGTTTGGAGACCTTTAGACAGGTCCAGTTTACACGTGACTGTCGTCGGAGTCCCCGTAGGCACTCTCGGACAGGACGACAAGGGCGGTTCATACGACGGATCCTCCTGACTTGTGCGACTCTTCGTTTTCGATGAATTCGTCTTTTATTCTTTTATAAAGGGACTCCTAGTCGACACTCCTTGTACTTCAGTAACTCTGAAGTAACACCAATTGTTTATGAAAAAGTTAAAACGTAGGGAAAAAAAGAGAAAAGACACGTTCCTAACAATAACAAATCAACGATTCAACACAGGATGAGAAAACGTTGGGGTGCCTGGCATCGGACGATCCGAGGAGATAGGATCCTAAAATTCGAAATTCAAACTTAGTAAACAGGGTCCTGTGGTGTCTCTCTTTGAGTCGGTCAGGACGCACTCGTCCCGGAGGAGTCTCTTCTTCTCTTGTAGTAGATGGGGGAGGACGATAAAGTCGTACCCAACCTGGGAAACGTACTGAACACACTATAAAGTCTTGTCCCCTTTATGTTATATTTACCGACTAACCACACTCTTAGTATTTCTATGTAGACGTCAATCGTTCCTCTACGTTGTCGGAACGGTTCACACTTAACCCGGAAACTAAAACTATGTGGGACTAGGAAGTCAACGTGGAGCCGGTTGAACCCGTTTACAGTGAGACGAATAATTTGGAATCGTCTCGGTAGTATCCCAGGTGTACGAGTGGACTTAAAGTCGGAGACGATAAATAAGTTTATCGTGACACGACAGAAACAAGACCGTCTCTTCTCACTGTCGTATAGATGGAAGCATGAGAGTCCGTATCTCTTACTTTACGATTATAAATGTGTCCTGTGAATGACAATTTATATTTCTACCTTCGTACGGACTTTGTGACTTAGTAAACCACCACATAAAAATACAGTCTAATTTTGAAATATATAATATTTTGATTGAATTTATGTAATTACTTTTTTTTAAAAAATTTAGTCGTAGGATTGTGTATACGTGAAACCATAAAACGAAATAACGGGAAGTTATAAGAACAAAGAGTAGTATCTACAAATACACTTTATTTCACTTCAACGAGTCATCACAGGTTGAGAAACGTCGGAGTACTTGACATCGGACGGTCCGAGGAGGTGGGTACCCTAAAAGGTCCGTTCTCGTGACCTCACCCAACGGTAAAGGAAGAGGTCATCTACAAATATCAACACACGTACACCTACCTAAATACATGTGTCTGTGTGTACAAAAGTAAATTGTAGGATTGTGTCCATGGAGAGGTACATAATAAGTCAGAGGTCTCGTTAGTAAAAATCCCTGTGTAATATAAAGTAACCATTCTGTTTCGTTTTAAGGGAATCGGTTAAGGAATAACTAGTAGTGGAACATTACTCGTAGAAACCCGGGTACATTTCTTACTAGAGTAATTTACAATTAAACATTTACATTAAAGATCCAAGTTTTTCATTCTATATGGTTTATAATTCTTTAAATAATAGTTTAACTAAGGGCATCATTTTCCCAACGTTTACCTATCATCGTTAGTAAAATAAAATAAAATGAAATAAATAAAACAATAACACAATATAATCAAAATGTGAGAAAGTGACCTTTTATAAAGTTTGTAGGGTCGTTTTTTTCCTCTTACGGTATTGTTTGAGGACATATAGTTGGTGAGTTCAAATAGTCTAGAATAATAATACAGTACAAATAAAGTTAGTAGTAAAAATTTTTTATTTTTTGACGTGTTTATATGAATTTCTCGTGAGGGATTAAGGTGAGAGAAAGGAATGAGAGTCTCAATTGATCCCAGTTACAAAACAAAGGTACACCCTCTTTGAGACCTCCTTACCGTTTCTCTTTCTTCTAGAACCGTCAGTAGGCTCCTTCATTATGATCACCGAACTTGATTTTCATTCCACCATGTGTGACGATATAAATTTTACCTATTGGTTGTTCCGGGACGACACATCGCGTACCTTGAGACGAGTTACAATACACCGTCAGACCTACCGTAACCTCCGAACCCCCTCTTTTCTATTCACATACATATACCGATCCAGGGAAACACCAAATGAACTTTGGTAGTGTTGTAAAAAACAATTAGCCGATATGGAGTTATTTTTTCTTTTTCAAATTTTCATTCATTTATTTTCCTTAGGTTTAACCTTTTCTTCTTAATTTTGAGAGTGATAAACGTCTACTGTACGAGGAGATGTATCTTTTGGGATTTCTGAGGTGGTCTTTTAATGATCTCGATTAGTTACTTATGTCATTTCAACGTCCTATATTTTAGTTGTGTGTCTTTGGGGAACGTAAGGATATGTGATTATTACTCTTTTATCTTTTTCTTTAATTCCTTTGTTAAGTTAAGTGGTAACGTTGCTTTTCTTCTTTTATGAATCCTTATATAGATGGATTTCTTTGATTTCTGGATATATATCTTTTGATATTTTGTGACTACTTTCTTTAGTTTCTCCTGTGATTATCTACCTCTTTATATAGTACAAGTACCTAACCTTCTTAGTCATATCACCTTTACTCATATGATGAGTTTCGTTAGACATCTAAGTCACGTTAGGGATAGTTCGATGGTCACCATAAAAAGTGTCTCGATCTTGTTTATTAAAGTGTTAAACATACCTTTATGTTTTTTAACGTTTATCGGTTTTGTTAGAACTCTTTCTTCTTACCTTGACCTCCTTAGTTGGACGGACTGAAGTCCGAGATAATGTTTCGGTGTCAGTAGTTCTGTCATACCATGACCGTGTTTCTGTCTTTATATTTAGTTACCTTGTTTTATCTTTCGGGTCTCTATTTAGGTGTGTGGATACCTGTGGAATAGAAGCTGTTTCCTCCGTTCTTATATGTTACCTCTTTTCTGTTAGAGAAATTGTTCACCACGACCCTTTTGACCAGTTGGTGAACATTTTCTTTCTTTGATCTAGTGAAAGATTGTGACGTGTGTTTTTATTTGAGTTTTACCTAATTTCTAGATTTGTATTCTGGTCTTTGATATTTTGAGGATCTTCTCTTGTATCCGTTTTGTGAGAGACTGTATTTAGTGTCGTCCTAGGAGATATTGGGTGGAGGGTCTTAAGACCTTTATTTTCGTTTTTATTTGTTTACCCTGGATTAATTTTAATTTTCGAAGACGTGTTGTTTCCTTTGATATTCGTACCACTTTTCTGTCGGAAGACTTACCCTCTTTTATTATCGTTTACTTCGTTGACTGTTTTTTGATTAGAGTTTTTATATGTTCGTTGAGGACGTCGAGTTAAGGTCTTTTCATTTACTGGGTTAGTTTTTTACCCGGTTTCTTGATTTATCTGTAAAGAGGTTCTTCTGTATGTCTACCGATTGTTTGTGTACTTTTCTACGAGTTGTAGTGAGTAATAGTCTCTTTACGTTTAGTTCTGGTGTTACTCCATGGTAAAGTGTGGTCAGTCTTACCGACACTAGGTTTTCAGAGGTTCATAATTTACGACCTCTCCCACTCCTCTTTTCCCTTAGAAGAATGTGACAACTACCCTTACGTTTGATCATGTCGGTGATACCTCTTGTCACACCTCTAAGGAATTTTTTGACCTTTATCTTGACGGAATACTGGGTCGTTAGGGTGACGACCCGTATATGTGGCTCCTTTGGTCTTAACTTTCTCTGTGTACATGGGGTTACAAGTAGCGTCGTGACAAATATTATCGGTCCTGTACCTTTGTTGGATCTACAGGTAGTCGTCTACTTATCTATTCTTTCGACACCATGTATATGTGTTACCTCACAATGAGTCGGTAATTTTTCTTATGCAAACTTAGTCAAGATTACTCTACCTATTTGACCTCGGCTAATATGTCTCACTTCATTCGGTCTTTCTTTTTGTGGTTATGTCACATGATTGTGTATATATACCTTAAATCTTTCTACCATTGTTATTGGGACATACACTCTCCCGTTTTCTCTGTGTCTACAGATCTTGTCAGAAAACCTGAGACACCCTCTCCCTTTCCCACCCTACTAAACCCTCTTACCGTAACTTTGTACATATTATAGTATATTTTTTACTTAGTGGTCAGATCCAAACTACGTCCCACGTCCTACGAACCCCGACCACGTGACCTTACTGGGCCTCGCTACCACACACACACCGCTCCCCCCGCCCACCCTCTCCCCAAACCCTAACCCTTGTACACATGTGAGTACCGCCTAAGTACATCTACACACCGTTTTGGTTATGTTATAAAATTTCATTTTCATTATTATTATTAATTTTATTTATTTTCATTCCACAATGTCCGTCTTTTTAATATGTTTACACCTCTATAAAACCTCCACCTCATCGGACCTGAATCACCAACTAAGTCAAACAGACAACCATCCCTCAAAAAACTCGGACTCCCTACCAACTTTCCATTGTGAGTCACAAGAGGAAACGTATTGACCGATTTACACCAAAATGAGTGACTTCGTCTCTCTACACTGTTCTTTGTCAAGATTTCTCAAATATTAATACACTTAAGTCAATTTTACGTACACTCTATAGGTTCACTTTTATAGGTTTCCGTCGTTCATAGTACGAATAAAATTTTATATACAGTCTAACAGCAGAAAAAGTCAAACCTGACGATAATGTTTTGTGTTGTCTGACCCTTCGAAGTAAAGAGTGTCAAGACCTCCGATCTTTAAGGTTCCAGTTCCACGAGTGTCTAAGTCAAGTGTCACTCTTAGAAGACTGAACAACCGGTGAAGAGTGACATAGGAATGTACCGTCTCTCTCATTCTGGAGAGCACGGGGAAGAGGAAATGTATTCCCACAGACAAGACAGTATTCCTGGAATGGGAGTACTGGGTTAATGGAGGGTGTACGGGATGGACGTTTATGGTACTGTGACCCACCCCCTCCACCATCCTGTAGTTGTATACTTAAAAGTATACAAGTTGTTTACAAGTAAGGTATCGTGACAGGATAGTTTGGATAAAATAGGTCTCATTTAAGGACAACATTAATAAAATGACAGGAAGTCAAGTCAAGTCAGTGAGTCAACACAGGTAGAGAAACACTGGGGTATTTGACGTCGTACGGTCCGGAGGGACAGGTAGTGGTTGAGGACCTCAGATGGGTTTGAGTACAGGTAACTCAGTCACTACAGTAGGTTGGTAAAGTAGGAGACAGTAAGGGAAGAGGAGGACGGGAGTTAGAAAGGGTCGTAGTCCCAGAAAAGTTTACTCAGTCGAGAAACGTAGTCCACCGGTTTCATAACCTCAAAGTCTAAGTTGTAGTCAGGAAGGTTACTTGTGGGTCCTGACTAGAGGAAATCCTACCTGACCAACCTAGAGGAACGTCAGGTTCGTTGAGAATTCTCAGAAGGGGTTGTGGTGTGAAGTTTTCGTAGTTAAGAAGACGTGAGTCAAAAGAAATATCAGGTTGAGAATGTAGGTATATACTGATGACCTTTTTGGTATCGGAACTGATCTGTTTGGAAACAACTGTTACATTACAGAGACGAAAAATTATACGACAGATCCAACCAGTATTGAAAGGAGGGTTCCTCATTCACAGAAAATTAAAGTACCGACGTCAGTGGTAGACGTCACTAAAAACTCGAGTTTTTTTATTTCAGTCGGTGACAAAGGTGAGAAAGGGGTAGATAAACGGCAATTCACTACCCTGGTCTACGGTACTAAAATCAAAAGATTTACAACTCGAAATTCGGTTGAAAGAGTGAGAAGAAAGTGTAAGTAGTTCTCCGAGAAATCAAGAAGAAGTGAAAGACGGTATTCCCACCACAGGAGACGTATAGACTCCAATAACTATAAAGAGAACCGTCAGAACTAAGGTCGAACACGAAGTAGGTCGGGTCGAGAGTACTACATGAGACGTATATTCAATTTATTCGTCTCACTGTTATATGTCGGAACTACATGGGGAAAAGGATAAACCTTGGTCAGACAAGGTACAGGTCAAGATTGACAACGAAGGACTGAACATATGTCCAAAGAGTTCTCCGTCCAGTCCACCAGACCATAACGGTAGAGAAAGTCTTAAAAGGTGTCAAACACTAGGTGTGTCAGTTTCCGAAACCGTATCAGTTATTTCGTCTTTATCTACAAAAAGACCTTGAGAGAACGAAAAAGTTAATATATAAAGAAATACCTGAAACCTTATTATTAAATATCCGAACTAAATTCGTACTAAAGGATAAACAACGATTCAGTGATTCAACACAGTTTAAGAAACGTTGGGGTACCTGACGTCCTATGGTCCGAGGAGACAGGAGGTGACAGAGGGTCTCGAACGAGTTTGAGTACAAGAAAGTAAGTTACTACGGTAGGTTGGTAAAGTAGGAGACAGTGGAGGAAGAGGAGGACGAGAGTTAAAAAGGGTCGTAGTCCCAGAAAAGGTTACTCAGCCGACAAGGGTAGTCCACTGGTTTCATAACCTCGAAGTCGTAAACAGGAAGATTACTTATAAGTCCTAACTAAAGGAAATCCTAACTGATCAAACTAGAACGTCAGGTTCCATGAGAGTTCTCAGAAGGGGTCGTGGTGTTAAACTTTCGAAGTTGAGAAACCACGAGTTGGAAGAAATACCTGTTTGAGAGGGAAAACCTAAGAAAAATAAAAAGAGAAAGGACAGGAAAAGGAGGGGAAATGAGAGATACACACGGGTGAAAAGGATCAAAACCGTGACAAAAGGACTGGTGGGACACCCTGAAGTAAAATCCTGTCATGAACAATTCCACCAAGTCTCAACGGAGAGGAACACTGTAACTTTTATGCAATCCTTAATAGTGTCTCTGTCGTCCGTCGAACCACCTCACAAATACGCTGTTCGACTCAGGAATGAAACGGTGGAAGGATCCGGACTTCAAGTACTCAATCCTAGATTCTTCAGACACCACTCCCACCAGAGGGAGGGTGGAGTCCACCTCCTCAATTTCGAGACTCTGAAGTGACCTCGGTTCATGTACCGGTGGTAGCTGTTATCGAAGACTGTCTGGGACGTGAATTCAGGACGAGTGGGAAAACAGTCCTATAAATGAATATAAATTCGTAACACTGTAAAACCAAAAGGGAAAATTTATCAAGATTAACTTATGAAATTTTAAAACGTATAATGACTTGATGGTCATTAAAATGTATAAACAACAAAAACAAGTCCCTTCAGTGCAGGTCGATAAATACTGAGGTACCCGACTTCGTACGATCGAAAGGGACAGGAAGTGATAGAGGACCTCAAACGAGTTTGAGTACAGGTAACTAAGTCACTATGGTAGGTTGGTAGAGTAGGAGACAACGGAGGATCAAGAGGACGGAAGTTAGAAAGGATCGTAGTCTCAAAGGGTCACTCAACTGAGAAACGGAGTCCACCGGATTCATAACGTCAAAGTCGAAGTCGTAGTCAGGAAGGTTACTCATAAGTCCCGACTAAAGGAATCCAACTGACCATAATAGAGGAACGTCAGGTTCCTTGAGAGTTCTCAGAAGAGGTTGTGGATGTTTAATGAGAACAGATAAACCTCGTCTCTCGATGATTTCATATTTAAGTGACTCTACATTAGCCAGTAACCGAAGAATAGACCTTCTTCCGAAAACTTCCTCTTGGTTTTACTATACAAGGTTCCCTTTCTATCTCGAGACGGAGACGACCGAGTCAGAACTGGACGGTTTCTCTTTCCTGACCTCCCTGTAACGGACACGGACAGGTGGTTTCCGACAGTGTGTAGAGATTTAGTTCTCCGAGGGCGAAGGGTTAGTCCGTTGCACATGTCAGTCGAAGAGGATCGTTGAGCTATAGACAACCGAAGTTCTCTTATAACACGGAGGTATGTATGGGGAAGAGGAAAAAAGTTTCTACTTAAATTTGGTTGTAAGGAGGTCCTTGTTCTTGTTTTACTCCTTAGGTTTTTTGTATCAAACCCTCTTTTACGTCATTAAAAACAACTTTACTCACCCCCTGTTCTTCGCTCAATACAACTAATAACATCTATCTCGTAAGACTAATTTAGACCGTTTTTCCGTCGGACGAAAAAGACGAAAATAAAATAATTTTCAACTCCATTGATTCAATGAATTTTACTTTAAATCCTAAATTTTTTTTAGGTGATTCTAAAATAAAGGAATCAGATAAAATTTAAAAATAGAAACAAACTCTCGTCTTTAGGCATACTTTTTAACCGTTCTCTTATAATATTTAAATCAACTGATAGTAGTTTCGGTCGGGTGAATAAAGGGTGTCGGGTGAAAAGAAAAAATACATATATATAAAGAATTTAAAATAAAAATGAAATAAAATGAAATGTTATCACATAACCAAAACGGTATGTAACTGTACTTGGGTGGTACCCACATATACTCGAGGTTTAGGACTTAGGGGGAGAGTGGAAGGTGGGGTACAGTAAAGAGACCTAGTAGGGGTACGTGGTCGGGGTTCGTAGGACATAGAACATAGCTTGTATCTGACCACGAAGCAAAGAATGTACTATCATATGTACAAAGTTATGGTAAGAGGGTTTAGTAGGGTGGGAGAGGGAGAGGAAGTGTCAGGTTTTCAGGCAAGATGTGTAGACACAGAGAAAACGACAGAGCGTATGTCCCAGTAGTAATGGTAGAAAGATTTAAGACATATATACACAATCATATGACATAAGCACAAAAAGAAAGACCGAATGAAGTGAGACATATTAGCCGAGGTCAAATAGGTAGAGTAATCTTGACTAAGTTTACATAAGAAAAATTACCGACTCATTATGAGGTAACACATATACATGGTGTCGAAAGAATAGGTAAGTAGACGACTACCTGTAGATCCAACAAAGGTACAGGACCGATAATATTTGTCACGACGCTACTTGTAACCCCATGTGCACAGAGAAAGTTAAGACCAAAGGAGACACACATACGGGTCGTCACCCTAACGACCCAGTATTCCGTCAAGATAAACGTTAAAAAATTCCTTAGAGGTGTGACAAAAGGTATCACCGACATGATCAAACGTAAGGGTGGTTGTCACATTCTCCCAAGGGAAAAGAGGTGTAGTAGAGGTCGTAAATAACGAACATCTGAAAAACTAACGTCGGTAAGACTGACCACACTTTACCATGGAGTAACACCAGAACTAAACGTAAAGAGACTATTACTCACTACAACTCGTAGAAAAGTACGAAAACAATCGGTAGGTATACAGAAGAAACCTCTTTACAGGTAAATCAAGAAACCGGGTAAAAAACTAACCCAGCAAATAAAAAGACCTCAACTCGACGTCCTCAAGGAATATATAAAAACTCTAATCAACAAACAGTCAACGAAGTAAACGATAACAAAAGAGGGTAAGTCTTCCGCCAGAAAAGTGGAACGAATATGAAAGGAAACAACACGTCTTCGAAAATTAAAATTAATCTGGAGTAAACAAATAAAAACGAAAATAAAGGTCATAAGACCCTCCACCTAGTATCTCCTAGGACGGGTGTCGGGTGAAAAGTTTCTCTTGAGTCTCATATTTTTGTTCACAGAGGAAGACATACACCAGTAAGTAGACAGGAGAGACGGTATAAACTAAAATGAGGACCAAATAGACACCCTGTAAAGTGTGTTTCTACCCGAGTTATTTCCTGTCTTTACAATACCTTGATTGTCTTCGTTTTCTATAATTCTTCTCCACAGTTCTTATGTGTCTTCTTGACATGTTTTTTCTAGAAGTACTGGTACTATTAGTGCTTCCACATTAGTGAGGGTGTGTGGATCTCGGTCTGTAGGACCTTACACTTCAGTCCACCCGGAATCCTTCGTAGTGATGTTTGTTTCGATCACCTCCACTACCTTAAGGTCACCTCGCTAAAGTTTAGGATTTTCTACTACGACACTTTCACGACGTGAGTCTTACAGTCGTTTAAACCTTTTGAGTCGTCACCGGTGTCCTAACCTTTCCAGTTAAAAGTAAGGTTAGGGTTTCTTTCCGTTACGGTTTCTTACGGGTACGATGACGTGTTAACGTAAGTAGAGTGTGCGATCATTTCATTACGAATTTTAAGAGGTTCGGTCCGAAGTCGTTATGTACTTGGTACTTGAAGGTCTACGAGTTCGACCAAAATCTTTTCCGTCTCCTTGGTCTCTAGTTTAACGGTTGTAGATGACCTAGTAGTTTTTTCGTTCTCTCAAGGTCTTTTTGTAGATAAGGACGAAATAACTGATACGGTTTCGGAAACTGACACACCTAGTGTTATTTGTCACCTTTTAAGACTTTCTCTACCGTTATGGTCTGGTGGACTGGACGGAGAACTTTTTGGATATACGTCCAGTCCTTCGTTGTCAATCTTGACCTGTACCTTGTTGTCGGACCAAAGTTTATCCTTTTCCTCATGTAGTTTCGACATATAACAGTGGGACGAATAAATTGAATATACGTCTCATGTAGTACTCTTTGGACCCGACCTTCTTCGTGTTCGACCTTAGTTCTAACGGTCCTCTTTATAGTTATTCGAGTCTATACGTCTCCTGTGGTGGGAACACCGTCTTTCACTTCTCCTTGATTTTTCGGAGAACTACTTTCACTTTCTCCTCTCACTTTTTCAACAGAATTTCGAGTTGTAAGTCTTTTGCTTCTAGTACCGTAGACCAGGGTAGTGAAGTACCGTATATCTACCCCTTTGTCACCTTTGTCACCGACTGAAATAAGAAAACCCGAGGTTTTAGTGACGTCTACCACTAACGTCGGTACTTTAATTTTCTGCGAACTAGGAACCTTACTTTCAATGTTGGTTGGATCTGTCGTATAAGTTTTCGTCTCTGTTATGAAACGGTTGTTTCCAGACAGATGAGTTCCGATACCAAAAAGGTCATCCGTACATACCTACACTCTCAACCTGATATTTCCTTCGACTCGTGTCTTCTTAACTACGAAAACTTCACAACACAACCTCTTCTGAGAACTCTCAGGGAACCTGATACTCCTCTAGATTGGTCAGGTAGGATTTCCTCTGGCCAGGATCCACAAGTAACCTCCCTGACTACGACTTCGACTTTGAGGTTATGAAACCGGTGAACTACGTCTCTCGACTGAGTAAACTTTTCTAGGACTACGACCCTTTCTAACTCCCGTCCTCCTCTTCCCCTGCTGTCTCCTACTCTATCGACCTACCGTAGTGGCTGTGTTACCTGTACCCAAACCTACCTGAGGCCCTCAACCACTACCTGTCCCTCCGGACCGCACGACGCTAAGTACCCCAGCGTTTCTCAGTCTGTGCTGACTCACAGACTTGACTTGACTTGATAGACACCCGCACTGAAATCCCACTGAGTCCCTCTTAAATCCTACTCGATATGGAACCCTTTCCAACCTTCTTGTTCACGATGGTAAGTAATGTTCTCCGAAGAATTTCTTTTAAATGGGGTCATTGGTCGGTTTTCTAGTTGGTACTTTCATATTGGTTACCTAATAGATACCTCCTTGTCGACGTCTTTACCGAGTTGTGTCTATGACACAACTCGAAATCCTTTGAAGTCCTGAGGAATGATTTTTCTTTATAAAACCGTTTCGGAGTTCGAGTGAAAACATTCTTACATTTTGGGTACGACGACGACGATTCAGTAAAGTCAGTACAGACTGAGACACGCTGGGGTACCTGTCGGTAGTCTAGTCTAGTCTCTAGTCTAGTCAGCGAGTCAGTACAGACTGAGAAACGTTAGGGTACTTAGTGTCGTGCGGTTCGGAGGGACAAGTAGTGGTTGAGGGCCTCAAGTGACTTTGAGTACAGGTAGCTCAGTCACTACGGTAGGTCGGTAGAGTAGGAGACAGCAGGGGAAGAGAAGGACGGGGGTTAGGGAGGGTGGTAGTCTCAGAAAAGGTTACTCAGTTGAGAAACGTACTCGACCGGTTTCATGACCTTAAAGTCGAAATCGTAGTCAGGAAGGTTTCTTGAGGGTCCCGACTAGAGGAAATCTTACCTGACCAACCTAGAGGAACGTCAGGTTCCCTGAGAGTTCTCAGAAGAGGTTGTGTTGTGAAGTTTTCGTAGTTAAGAAGCCGTGAGTCAAAAGAAGTGTCAGGTTAAGAGCGTAGGTATGTACTGGTGACCTTTTTGGTATCGGAACTGATCTGTCTGGAATCAACCGTTTCATTACAGAGACGAAAAGTTATACGATAGATCCAACCAGTAGTGAAAGGAAGGTTCCTCATTCGCAGAAAATTAAAGTACCGACGTCAGTGGTAGACGTCATTAAAACCTCGGGGTTTTTATTTCAGACTGTCAAAGGTGACAAAGGGGTAGATAAACGGTACTTCACTACCCTGGTCTACGGTACTAGAAGCAAAAGACTTACAACTCGAAATTCGGTTCAAAAAGTAAGAGGAGAAAGTGAAAGTAGTTCTCCGAAAAATCAAGGAGAAGTGAAAGACGGTATTCCCACCACAGTAGACGTATAGACTCGAATAACTATAAAGAGGACCTTTAGAAATAAAGTCGAACACGAAGTAAGTCAGGTCACAAAGAGTACGACATGAGACGTATATTCAATTTATTCGTCTCACTGTTATAGGTCGGAACTGTATGAGGAAAAGGAAAAACCTTGGTCCGACGACAAGGTACAGGTCAAGATTGACAACGAAGGACTGGACATATGTCCAAAGAGTTCTCCGTCCAGTCCACCAGACCATAACGGTAGAGAAAGTCTTAAAAGGTGTCAAATAACACTCGGTGTGTCAGTTTCCGAAACCGTATCAGTTATTTCGTCCTTATCTACAAAAAAACCTTGAGAGAACGAAAAAACTACTAGGTCGTCTACAACCGTTAAACTAGAGACCAAGGAGACGGAAAAGATTTTGGTCGAACTCGTAGACCTTAAAGTACCAAGTACATAACGACTTCGGACCGAACCTCTTAAAATTCGTAATGAAATGATCTCACACTCTACTCACGTTAACACTCCATCGTACCCGCAAGAAACTGTAACGGAAAGAAACCCTAACCTTACTTTTGACTGGAAAGGTCAGGACACCGGTGACGACTCAAAAGGTTTAAACGACTGTAAGACTCACGTCGTGAAAGTGTCGTAGTAGAAAATCCTAAACTTTAGCGAGGTGCCTTAAGGTAGTGGAGGTAATCAAAAAAAACATCACTACGAAAGAAAAAAAAAAAAAAATTAAAAATAAAAATGAAATAAAATGAAATGTTATGACATAACCAAAACGGTATGTAACTGTACTTAGGTGGTGCCCACATGTAAGTATCACTACCAAAGATTCCGGGTGAACTGAAGTGTAAGGTCCTACAGACCGAGATCCACTCACTAGTGTGACAACACTAATAGAACCAGTACTTCTAGAAAAAACATGTCAAGAAGACACATAAGAACGGTGGAGAAGAATTATAGAAGAAGAAGACAATCAAGGTATGGTAAAGACAGGAAATAGCTCGGGTAGAAACATACTTTATAAGGGAATCATAGAGATTAAAAGAACTGCTCTAGAGATCAGAAAGGGTAAGACAAGAAAAGGAGATAAAGCAACGTGACTACCGACTCCTTCCGAAAGAATAGAGAGGAACGATAAGAAACCTTGAGACGTAAGTCTACGAATATAGAAAGGAAAAGAGGAAATGAAAAGTGAAACGAAGAAAAGTGTCGATAAACATTCCGGAGGGGTCTGTCGGTAAAACGAAAAAACGTAAAGAAAAGGCACCCCTACCAGAACTAGGGACAGAGGACATGTTACAGTGCTTGGAGGCAGGTATCAAGTAGTCCGTGAGATAGATAATCTAGATCCGGGAATTTGGATAAAGAGTGAAGGTGACATTTTAGTATTCCCTAAACTAAATCCAGTATGAACTTACCAGATCACCAAAAGGGATGAAAGAAGTTAAATTCAGACTTAAACCGTGATTCCTCGAGTACTAGACTCGGTGTCAGTCGAGGGTCAGAACAAAACCGACTGACTTATTTCGAAGAGGTAGAAACCGACGTTTCTTATATTAGTTAGACTAAAACCACAACTGGTAGACCACTATAGGTACACATCTCAGAAGAGAACACAACATTTTCCCACAAACGATACTGGTCACACAAGAGAACCGGCTTAAGACAATCGGAAACGGGACGAGTAAGACACAAGGTTCCGGTTTGAATGGACAATGAGGTCTACAAAGAACTGAAGGAAGAAAACGTAAGGTCAGGGTATATTACTTTTCCTGTAGAAAAAACCCACAATCAAGATTTTCCAGAACATCCAGAAGTATCTTGGTTGACAAGTTGAAGTCGAAGAAATCGCAATGACCAACCCCGAATCTGAACCTATTTGTCGGTATCAAAACGGGACAAGATTGGAGTCATGACGTCCTTCGAAGAATAACATTATGTAAGATTGGTTTTAACGGAATACAGATCATTTTTTGATGTCGTCACCGTGATGACACTCTGTCACTCAGCAGTGGAGACTCACACTGGAAACGGTCAACACACGAGACACCAGAAGAGCTACGACACAAAAATCCACATCTTCATGTCGTTACCGGACGTGGTTTCCCTCTTGTAAAGGGTGACGGGGTGAGACCTGTAGTGGACCGAACCGACTTAAGAGAGACCTCATATTAGTAACAGGGAAACAAATTCTTTGTAGTACAAGACTATCCTTTTCCGTTTATGACTGTTAAGGTTTCTAGTACCCTTCGAGGATCTCTAACGATCTTGACAAGATTTGACGGAATCTTTGATTTAGTACAAGTAATCTTTATTTATGTACATCTTGTCTATGGATGTCAGTGATTTTGATCAAGAATGTCCCAGATAAACTGGCATAACGACGCTTCCGAGTTTTATTAGTATGTAAACCCTATACAGGTGTATAGGAACTATTTCCCACTCTTATTGTGTAATCCCGTTCATAAAGAGAGATTAAGACTATCCACTGGTATATCACTAACTCGAACGAGTTCAGCAAATCAGGTCGAGAAACCCTGAGGTACCTGATATCCCGACCCGAGGGAACAGGTATCCTGTAATGTCTGTTTTTATCACCTGACCCAACGGTAAGGGAGGAGGTCCGCTAGAAGAGATGGGTCATAGTTTGCGTGTAGAGGACGTAACCGTCCGTCTAAGAAATGGTGACTCGGCGGACCCTTCGGGTAACACTACGAATCTTCTGTCTTTTAGTCTCAATCTATGAAGCAAATGAAAAAATTTAGTGTGAATAGAACCAGGATAAGGTAGACTGAAACAGGAGACAATCAACAGTTCATCCTAAAAACTTTTTTACTTTCACAATCAGTGAGTCAACACAGGTTGAGAAACGTTGAGGTACCTGACTCGGGTTGTCAGAGGAGACAGGTACCTTAAGAGGTCCGTTCTTATGACCTCACCCAACGGTAAGGGAAGAAAATTGAAGGGCTGGGTCCCTATCTTGTGTGCAGAGGACGTAACGTCCGTCTAAAAAATGGTAGACTCGGTTGTCCCTTAGGGGAACAGGAGACATTAACAGTTCAACCTAGTTGGTTCAGGTCTATAATTGAGGGGTTTTTATAGTTATACATGTACAAAGTTATACATCCTGAAGTATTTTTATTATCCTAAGTAACTCTGTCTAAATTTATATACGAGACTTTATTCCTAATATATCAAATGGTATACGTATTTATACATTTTATTTGGTGATCATCATGTGTCATCACCTCTTCCGTTACCGTGGGGTGAGGTCATGAGAACGGATCTTTTAGGGTACCTGTCTCCTTGGACCATCCGACGTCAGGAACTCCAACGACTCTCAGTCTGTGCTGACGTACTAAAGTGAAAGTGAAAAGTGAAAGTACGTAACCTCTTCCGTTACCGTGGGGTGAGGTCATGAGAACGGACCTCTTAGGGTCCCTACCCCCTCGGACCACCCGACGGTAGATACTCCAGTGTGTCTCAGCCTGTGCTGACTTCGTTGAATCGTCGTCGTCGTCGTCCTGTGTCATCTCTAGACTATTGAAAGATCAACGGGAAATGATTACTTGATCACTCTTGAGAATCGGATCTCATCGATTAAAAAAAAAAAATCACAAACGGGATCTTAATCGTTATATACAAATGACGATTAGGTTCAGGTGAAAGTTTATAATTATCGTGATATGGTGAAATATCCGTCATTCTTATGGAATATTATTGTTTTATTAGGATCAATGACGGAGAACAGACAACATAGTAAACAATAAGTAAAGTAAACATATACATGGATTCGGGTATATGTATACATAGTATATGTGTATTCGTAGTATTGGTTATATAACAACCATAATAATAATTATAAAATTGTTTGACAAAAGACAATCTAGTCGAGTCTTAAAATTTTTACGTTCAAAAATAAATTGGAAGTAAATAACGAAGAAATTACGAAAAGGAAAAAAAATTATATCTAGGTTCAAAGACTAAAAATTACGAAAGGAAGAAAGAATTGTAAAGAAAGGGTGTCCAGATGACCGTTGTTTAAGGAAGGTGGATGCAAACAGACTTTTTCATAAAGACGAAGAGAAAACTTACCATTAAAGTGTCCCACGGGCTAAGATCCAACGACACAAAAAAAAGAGAGTTGTGAAGAATCATAAAGTGAGGTGAGAGGAGAACGAACACTCTAAAGACTCTTCGGAATACGTCAAAAAAGAAACACGGAGACACTCGTTCCACAAAAAAGGGAGACCGAACAAAGTGCTATAAAAAAGAAACAGAAACAAAAGGATATTAGACTTTTACTATACGGATCTTCATCAAAAAATCGTAAAAAAGACTGTACCATAGCACCCCATAGGACCCAGACGACCAGCCATAGACCGTGACAACAACAAGTCAGGGAGTCAGCACAGGCTGAGAAACGTCGGGACACCTGACGTCGTGTGGTCCGAAGGGACAGGAAGTGGTAGAGGGTCTTGAACGAGTTTGAGTACAGGTAACTCAGCCACTACGGGAGGTTGGTAGAACAGGAGAGAGTAAGGGGAGAAGAGGACGGAAGTTAGGAAGGGTCGTAGTCTCAGAAAAGGTCATTCAACCGAGAAGTGTAGTCCACCGGTTTCATAACCTGAAAGTCGAAGTCGTAGTCAGGAAGGTTGTTTATAAGTCCTAACTAAAGGAAATCACAACTGGCCAAATTAGAGGAACGACAGGTTCCCTGAGAGTTCTCAGAGGAGGTTCGGTGTCAATCTTTTCGTAGTTAAGAAGTCGTGAGTCGAAAGAAATACCAGGTTGAGAGTGTAGGTATGTACTGATGACCTTTTTGGTACCGGAACTGATCTACCGAAAGTAACCGTTTCATCATAGAGACGAAAAATTATACGACAGATCCAAACAGTCTCGAAAAGAAGGTTCCCCGTTCGTAGAAAATTAAAGCACCGACGTCGGTGGTAAACACCACTAAAATCTCGGGTTCTTTTATTTCAGGTAGTGACAAAGGTAACAAAGGGGTAGATAAACGGTACTTCACTACCCTGACCTACGGTACTAGAATCAAAAAACTTACAACTCAAAATTCGGTCGAAAAAGTGACAGGAGAAAGTGGAAGTAGTTCTCCCAGAAATCAATGAGAAAAGAATTACAAATCAACCACTTTAAGTCCAAGGGTACCACCAGGTGAATACTCAGAGACGAAACCCTTCAACCCTTAGACACTGATAAGTAGACAGACACAGAGTTCAGAACTTCTATCGTCAAACTGGATATGGGAAAGGAGAGTGTACGGGTTCTTATCAACCAAAAAGTCAGACAGGTCCAAAAAATGAACAGTAATGTCGTCTCACCGTTGAAGGTTCAAGGGATGTATACCTTGAAAATTGGTCTTAGGAAAGGTTCCTCCGATTAGATTACAAGAACATAAGATGACCAGTAGAAACAACGTAGGGTAGGGAAAAAAAAAAAAAAAAAAATCGTGTACACCGGTCGTCTCTAATCAGGGAGGGGACAAAGGTCCTGGAATCAAACCAAGGGATTATTACGTGAAAGACCCCTAAAGAGTCAACCAAAGAGACTTCCGACCGAAACGAGTCACACGGGACTTTAACGACCGACTGACGAAAGAACAATTGAACATTCAAAACACTCTGCAAAGACCGGAGACGGAGAAAAAATTCGTACACGAAACGGACTACACATGTATCGTCCACATCTCCTCTTTAATGTTCGTCCTTTCTCATGAAGGACTAGGATTCAAAACTTTTACCTAGGACGGAGTAAGCAATTCGTAAGAAGTTCGTGGTCGTTACGAGGATAAACTCGTATAGAATACATGAATGAATAAAGAAATTTTTAAAGAAAGACTGGTACTCTCAGTCATATACATTAGTCAAGTGACCCTAAAGTCCCTCCTCCTTTGATAACCGGAATTCAGAATTGGTCACAACACTGTTCACACTCAAAGTCGTTACCTATTATTATTTTAGTTTGGAGTAATCAACTATAGGTTAATTATAAACATGAATGACTTCAGTCAAAGTTACAGGAAAACTCGATCTCTTTGTTAACATATTTAGTCCCAGGACGACAAACATCATTCTTCGAATGTAATAACCTCATACTCCTGTCCTACTCAATCTAAACGAGATAAGGGACCATAGTCTCACACTTCAGTTGGCACTGGAGTGTTGTAAGTCTTTTGTCTCGACACGTCCGTTTATTACAGGGTACTAATCACTCACCCAATGTTTCTCTGAAGTGCAAGTCCAATTTTAGAAAAGAGTCCCTGGATTGTACGTAATTCGTGACACGGTCCTAAATCCCCTATAGTAGAATCTTTGTAGTACATATATAGTCTCACATACGGAGTAAATATAGGAGTGTCGTTGGAATATGGTATGAGAGTAGTTGTACTCCTACTCCTTTGACTCCAACCTTCTCCAATCTTTCTGACGGGTTCTAGTAAACTATGTACAATTTTCGTCCTAAGTTTTGACAAAGATTAAGGTCACCCCCACTACAATTACAACTGTAACATCAACAACAACTTCTGTGTGTGTGTGTAGTTACACAAACTCGAGAACGTTACTACCCTAAGTTCAAGACTTGGAAGTAATACTTCCTGTCTAGACTTAAGTGACTAGTTCCTTTAGTCTCTTCTTCCCTCAGTTTCTCGGTCTTTTATGTTTTATATACAAATAACCCTTGACTTTAACTTTCAACTATCTAAATCTACCTGAACGGTTGTTCTGTATACCAATATATTAAGGATAAGAAGGGTAGAAGATACTTCAATTTACAATAAAGACAAATGAATTCTCTTAAGACCGTCACAAACAAAAGTAGAATATAATTTGAGTTCCAATACAGGTCAAAATCTTCTTAATAGTTAACACACGATCACATTTCAAATTGAACATGACGAATTGAACGAGAGTTTACCAACAAAAAAATTTTTTCTAGAGCAAGAAACAGTCATAAAAATTCTGCACCATATGTCATAAAACTTAGAGAAAGTCTAAGACACTAATTTATAAGTCACGAACTCATAGAAACTAGAATTCAAGTTTATCATCCTGTAGAATGTAAAAGACGGTGTCTATTAATGTTATTCGATTCAGAAGTCAAATAGGGGAATATTTAATTTAAAAACTCAGTCTTTTTAGAAGATACACGATTCAATGGGTATATTGTCAGAGGGAAATAAAATGTCAGAGTTATAACTTAACTCTTATACTACCTGACATAACAAGACAAATTAAAACAAAACCAAAACCTGTATTCTTTGAACAAGAAATATAGTTCCCTTTTAAAAGTGAGTTCTACTAGTCCTACTTCACATATACTTCTATTAAAAAAATTTCATTTTAAGAATTAATTAGAGAGTGACACACAATCAGTGAGTCTACACAGACTGAGAAACGTTGGGGTACCTGTCACCGTGTGGTCCGAGGAGACAGGTACCTTACGAGGTCGTTCTTTTGCCCTGACACAACGGTACGGGAAGAGGTCCCCTAGAAGGACTGGGTCCCTAGTTTGGTCCAGAGAATATAGCGTCCAGTTAACAAACGGAAGACTCGGAGTTCTTTCGGGGCTGACGAGTGAGTCAAGTCAAGTCAAGTCAGCGAGTCAGTACAGGCTGAGAAACGCTGGGGTACTTAGCGTCGTGCGGTCCGGAGGGACAGGTAGTGGATGAGGGTCTCAAGTGAGTCTGAGTGCAGGTAGCTCAGTCACTACGGTAGGTCGGTAAAGTAGGAGTCAGTAGGGGAAGAGGAGGACGGGGGTTAGGGAGGGTCGTAGTCTCAGAAAAGGTTACTCAGTCGAGAAGCGTACTCCACCGGTTTCATGACCTCGAAGTCGAAATCGTAGTAAGGAAGGTTTCTTTAGGGTCCCGACTAGAGGAAGTCTTACCTGGCCAACCTAGAGGAACGTCAGGTTCCTTGAGAGTTCTCAGAAGAGGTTGTGGTGTGAAGTTTTCGTAGTTAAGAAACCGTAAGTCGGAAGAAGTGTCAGGTTGAGAGTGTAGGTATATACTGGTGTCCTTTTTGGTATCGGAACTGATCTACCTGGAAACAACCGTTTCATTACAGAGACGAAAAGTTATACGACAGATCAAACCAGTAGTGAAAGGAAGGTTCCTCATTCGCAGAAAATTAAAGTACCGACGTCAGTGGTAGACGTCACTAAAACCTCGGGTTTTTTTATTTCAGACTGTGACAAAGGGGTAGATAAAGGGTACTTTACTACCCTGACCTACGGTACTAGAAGCAAAAGACTCACAACTTGAAATTCGGTGGAAAAAGTGAGAGGAAAAAATGAAAGTAGTTCTCCGAAAATCAAGGAGAAGTGAAAGACGGTATTCCCACCACAGTAGACGTATAGACTCCAATAACCATAAAGAGGGCCGTTAGAACTAAGGTCGAACACAAAGAAGGTCAGGTCACAAAGAGTACTACATGAGACGAGTGATGGTCACAGATTTTTTCAAATGATATAGAAATGTCGAAGTACCACTGTAAGAGTAAAGATATACACCTCTGTCACTGAGTATAAGGAGATATTTTGAAACCCAAACTAAGAGCAGATAAATCTTACACTAACTAAAGGTGAATGACGGGAAAAGTTCTTTTATGAATATCTATTAGTCAATTGAATCAACACCCGGTTGTAGAAAAAATAAATAAATAAAATTAATGAAATGTTATAATATAACCAAAACGGTATGTAGTTGTACTTAGACGGTACCCATATGTGCACAAGGGGTAGTACTTGGGGGGGGGGGGCCGTTAAAGGGAGAGACATGGTAGGGAGACCCAGTAGGGTCACGTGGTCGGGGTTCGTAGGACATAGGACGTAGTTTGGACCTGACCGCTAAGCAAAGTATATACTATAATATGTACAAAGTCACGGTAAGAGGGTTTAGTTGGGTGGGAGAGGGAGAGGGTGTCTCAGGTTCTGACAAGATATGTCGACACAGAGAAAACGACAGAGTGTCCCAATAACAATGGTAGAAAGATTTAAAGTATATATACGTAATCGTATGACATAACCACAAAAAGGAAGACCGAATGAAGTGAGACATATTGTCCGAGGTCAAAGTAGATGGAGTAATCTTGACTAAGTTTGTATAAGAAAAATTACCGACTCATTATGAGGTAACACATATACATGGTGTCGAAAGAATAGGTAAGTAGATGACTACCTGTAGATCCGATAATATTACAGGACCGATAATATTTGTCACGACGTTACTTGTAACCCCATGTGTACAGAGAAAGTTAAGACCAAAGAAGTCAAACATACGGGTCGTCACCCTAACGACCCAGTATTCCGTTAAGATAAGGTCAAAAAATTCCTTAGAGGTGTGACAAGGGGTATCACCGACATGATCAAACGTAAGGGTGGTTGTCACGTTCTCCCAAGGGAAAAGAGGTGTGGGAAAGGTCGTAAATAACGAACATCTGAAAACCTAGCGTCTGTAAGACTGACCACACTTTACCATGGAGTAACACCAAAACTAAACGTAAAGAGACTANGTAAAAGAGACTATTACTCACTACAACTCGTAGAAAAGTACACAAAAATCGGTAGGTATACAGAAGAAACCTCTTTACAGAAAAATTAAGAAACCGGGTAAAAAACTAACCCAGCAAATAAAAAGACCTCAACTTGACGTATTCAACGAACATATAAAAACTCTAATCAACAAACAGTCAACGAAGTAAACGATAATAAAAGAGGGTCAGATTTCCGACAGAAAAGTGGAACGAATATCAAAGGATACAACACTTCTTCGAAAAGTAAAATTAATCCAGGGTAAACAAATAAAAACGAAAATAAAGGTTATAAGACCCTCTACCCAGTATCTCCTAGGACGACACTAAATACAACCTCTCACAAAACGGATACAAGAGGAGATCCTCAAAATATCAAAAACCAGAATGTAAATCTAGAAATTAGGTAAAACTCAAATAAAAACACATGCCACAATCTTTCACTAGATCAAAGTAAGAAAATGTTCACCAACTAGTCAAAAGGGTCGTGGTGAACAATTTCTCTAACAGAAAAGAGGTAACATATAAGAACGGAGGAAACAGTTTGTATTCCACAGGTATACACACGTCTAAATAGAGACCCGAAAGATAAAACAAGGTAACTAGATATACAGACAGAAACACGGTCATGGTATGACAGAACTACTGACACCGAGACATTATCTCGGACTTCAGTCCGTCCAACTAAGGAGGTCAAGGTAAGAAGAAAGAGTTCTAACGAAACCGATAAACGTTAAAAAACATAAAGGTATGTTTAACACTTTAATAAACAAGATCGAGACACTTTTTATGCCGACCATCGAACTATCCCTAACGTAACTTAAACATTTAACGAAACCCATCATATGAGTAAAAGTGATATAACTAAGAAGGCTAGGTACTTGTACCATATAAAGAGGTAGATAATCACAGGAGAAACTAAAGAAAGTAGTCACAAAATATCAAAAGATATATATCCAGAAATCAAAGAAATCCATCTATATAAGGATTCATAAAATAAGAAAAGCAACGTTACCACTTACCTTAACAAAGGAATTAAAGAAAAAGATGAAAGAGTAATAAGCACATATCCTTACGTTCCCTAAAGACACACAACTAAAATATAGGACGTTGAAATGATATAAGTAACTAATCGAGATCATTAAAAGACCACCTCAGAAATCCCAAAAGGTACATCTCCTAGTACAGTAGACGTTTGTCACTCTCAAAATGAAGAAGA